>JAOWCC010000577.1:97133497-97673460 GCA_030867875.1 Actinernus sp. WN-2022 | reverse complement strand
GGAGGCTTTTCCCAAATCTCCTTAAAATTAGAGTTCAAAGGTCACATAACACGTTTCCATGGAAACTGCCACAGCAAGGTATTAAGGTTGTGACTTTATAGAATCTGTAAAAGTGCCGAGACTATATCTAACAAGCACGAAGAGATAGACCACCCCTTCTTGATTTGCGGCGGCCATATTGGAATATTTTGAGACCCATGCCTTAATGCCCATGAGTATCCACAACATAAAGAACTTTTACGTTTACTTCACTGGCCCAACTGGTCGAGTTGTTCCTTGTCACTTCAATATAGGCAAGCCTTGTTAATCTATTTTCGCTCAGTTTAATCAGTCTAGACCAGTATTTTAACGAGTTGCAATGGATTTTTGTTTGCAGAGGCAGACGCCTCTGCTCTGCAGTCTTTATTAACCCTTAATTATAGCCCAAGACATTTTAGGCCATCCCTTCATGTAGGACGACACGAATTGCTACCAAATTGTATTCTATTGTATTGTATTGTGTTGCGTTCTATTGTCGTATTGAATTGTATTGTGTTGTATTCGATTGTATTTTTGGTAAAAATTCGTGTCGTCCTACATAAAGGGTTGCCGGATTTTAACTGATTTTTTAGCTATTTCCACACTAAAACGAACCCCCCCCCCCCCTAAAACATATATAGTCATTTTTCATCTGACCAATAATACTAGGGGCTCAAAGTTCTCAGTCGGCCATTTTGCAATTGACTGCATTGTCGTTGGATTGCTACGGAGCTGGCAGCAAGTTTGTTTGAAGGGAATACAGAGAATTTAAGGTTTTTAAAGCCTTTTCATCATTTATAGAGCGTTGGAGGGCATCCTTAAGTCTGATGAGAGCTTAAATCAGCACTATCTCGAAGAACGGAGTCTGTGCCTGGTGATTTGACTGAGAAGGATCCTTGTTTCTTGCTCGTAGGGATGGGCCATGAACTCTTCAGTCATCTTGCCATCAGGAGCCACATATCATAGCTTTATTGGAATATTGGACAACACTTGATTTGCCATTGATTCCAATATGAAGCTATTAGGTCGAAATGGCTTTAGACTTATAGTATAATTATTTTGATATCCTAATTAAAATTAAGTAAAAGAGCCTACATTACAATCACACTTTTTAATTAAATCACTTTACAATAAAAAAAAATACAAGTTATATCATATCCGCGTGTCAAAGATGGAATCAAACAAGGAGAAAACTGTAAAAACACTCAAGAAAACTGTAATATAATTGGCTTTAATTTTTCTGTTAAGGAAAGTCCTTCTTTAAAAAAACTTGTTCTTCTAAAGATGTTTTTCCAAGCACGACGAAAAAGATACGTGGAAACGAATTAGTTAATTAAGTGCACACACGTGCAAAAATGCTATAGGTGATCACACAATTAGAATATTGGCGAGCAGCAAGAGAGCATATTAAGTAAGAAACAAGGACACCCAACGAAGTTTTCGGTTAAAAAGCTGTTCGGGAGAGTAAGTTAGCCTAAAACTTTCTGATTTGAAAAAATTGTCCCTAGAAAATTGTTTTCTGAAATACTGGCTAGAAAATTTGTTTTCAATCCCTAGAAAATTATAGAAGAAAGGGGAGACTAAAAGGTTTCCCCTAAAATATTCGTACGTCCCAATTCGTCTGATCAATAGAGTCAGAACAGCACATTTTCATTCCCTAAGAATTGCCTAAAGGAAAAAAAATCCTAAAAAATTCGTACCTCCACAAAACTTGCAACATGAAGTTACTTGGGCTAGAAAATTCTTGTTTATGTTCTAGACTACTAACAAATTCGTAGGCCGGGAATATTTTGGCATAGTATTTTCGGTTGACGCGATTTCCACCTAGAAAATCCGAACAGCTAATAGCTTTGTAGAATACGTCAAAAGACATAGTAGCCGCCTTAAAATGGCTAGATACTGCTGCAGACAACTGGTTTCAAACGAATTTCAAAAAGTACTCGTTGGGTGCCCTTGAAGAAAGGGAATCTCTAATACACGCGCTTGTGTAACCTGAGTATCAGTCCCTCTCTCCCTTCCTTTTGGAGAGAGGGACTGATACTCAGGTTAGCGCTTGTGCGATGATAATGTCTAATAAAATCTATTTTTAGTAACCGAGCGTGCGACAACAATCTCCATGGCGGGAAAATATTTTCGCGCCATCACAGATTGTTGTCGCGCTCGCGCCATTGTTCTACACACTACAAGATTCCCTCTCTTACTTAATAGCAGTCATGACACAACCCTTAACAGTACGGGAAAAGATGATGGTTTGTACTCTTACCCACAATCCTTTCCGCTCGAAAAACGTTATACGCTGTCGACAGGTTTTAAACCTACTGGATTCGTACGAGTTATTTTGACTGTGTTACGTTCACAAGGGATCGTGGTCAAATGTCGCCATATTTTTCCGTACGGTGGAGTAGCCACTCGACCGAAACGAGAAAAGGACTGCGCTGCAGTTACATGTGCGGTGCATCATGGGTATACCGGTTAATGTTGTTTAGTATATACGACACGGGAACCTACATAGATCATGCAATTTGATTGGCTCGCTGTCTCGGAATAACTGTTTTAGTATATACCACACTGCAGGTGACTTCGTCTCGGGGAATATTCACCAATATCGACTTGTTAAATAGACCAGTTTACGGTTCATGCGCAGTTTACAAATTATTTGTTTCTTCAGCCGGCCACTAGATGTAAGACACAAAATGCAGTGCCCGAAAGCAGGTTCCCATTTTGTATATACTTAAACAATTATTCATCTCAGGCTCGTCGATATTGGTGATTAGTATATACCACACCAGTGAATATCACTTTCGCGCTCTCTGATTGGCTACTCAAACAATGAATATGATTTCATATTCACCTCTGAGCGAAGCAGCGATCATCTCGCGCGAGTTTTTGTCCATTTGACAGAACTGAATAAAATAACTATTTGGTGTCGGTTATTCACTAATGTGTGTATACTAAAACAATTACTCACCTCAGAGATGATGAATAGTGGTGGATATTTACCTCACCGAAGCGGCTCGGTAAATATCCACCACTTTTCACCACCACTTCGGTGACTAATTGTTAAATATTCCCCTGGACTTCGTCTCGGGGAATATTCACCAATCTCGACTTCGCCTTCGGCGAATAATTGTTAAATGGACCAGTTTACGGTTCATGCGCAGTTTACAAATCATTAGTTTCTTCAGCTGGCCACCAGATGTTAGACACTGGTGACCAGCCAGTTGAACTAAAAGACTTGTACAACTGCACATGAACCGTAAACGGGTCTCTATAGGAAGATTGGAGAACAACATGTCACGAGGAAGGACTTGGTCCAATACTGCAGATTTTCTCTAAAAGTAACCAAGACCTATCACTTGCTCGTTTCAAATAGCTGGAGATCTACTAGATCATCGTTATAAGCTTAGCAGAATTTCTAAGTAGTGAGGGGGGAGAGGGGGGGGGGGGGGGGAGGGGGTGAGATACTCCTTATACATACGCAATAATGGGGTATGTGCTGCCCCAAAGAGTATGGTTTTCGAGCTGTTTTAGTCTGAAATAGCGTCATAAATTTCTCATTTTTAGTCTGGAATTGGGTATGATCTTGACCGGGAAGTCGAGACATTACATTTTCATATATTTCTGAGTAATGAAATAGAGTACAGGTCTAAATTAGGGTATGGAAAATCTTATATTTTAATTTGGTCTGAAATAGGTCAGTATGGGTCAGTATGACAGTAACCAGTATGGACTTCTGCTAGTATCCATCATGCACTGCGCGAATTATTAGAACCCAGTCCTTTTTTTCATTTCGGTAGTGGCCAATAATAGCCATGACAACCTGCGACAAATACGAAGATTTAAATGAACAGAAGTACTTCTAGCAAAATGATTCTAATTTTCCACATTACAAAAACCATTGGAAATTTCTGCAATGAGACTCTTTCTAAAGTTAAACAAGAAGCCGCACTAAAAACATAAAAAGGGTCCGCGCCAGACGCCGACTGTCAACGTTAAAGTCAAAGCTGATCTGCAACATGTGATGCTTCGCTTAAGTGATCTCTGACATTTGCTATCGCACGCTATCGGTGAAATCGAAGATTTGAATCAGATTAAAGTTAAAAAAAACACTAACTAATTCGTAAACGGTTCTAAAACGCTATTGACAGGCATAACTGAGCAACTAGCTTTCTGCTGTTTACTTTTATTTAGCTTATTTTTATTTTAGTCTCAGCAATTTAGTTCTCTAACAGGGGAGGATGGATAACTTGTTTACTAAAATTGCTTCTCTGTTCTGAATTTAAATTTCAAACGTAGAATTCCAAAGGGAGATAAAAGGGGAGAGCATGCGCAAGCTCTTTAGTAGTGCGGATCCTTGTTTAACGCACTCGTAGTTCTTGAAAGGTAGCCAAGCCTTACCCTCAGATGATGAAGGCTGTAGTTTATCGTAATCTAGTACCCAGATCTCCTATTTATTCACGGTCTCCTTGACCACTTTCCTTTCAACTGGAAAGGATAACGTAAATGGGATCTGTGTACGAGATTAAGTTTATCCTGCACTGATATAAATCTACTTTTTTCATAAATATGGATAGATTTTGATTATGCTAACTAGTAGGTCTCAACTCCAGTCTCCAGGCTTGGTTACCTTTCAAGATGACGGTCAAGAACTGACGAACTGACAACTGACGATGTTGCGCGCGCAGCTAGAACAATGGCTATCTGTTTTAAATAACAATAGGCTGGTGAACCAGAACGACGAGTCTTATCAGCTGGCGTCTATTGTTCTACTGATGCGTGCGAAACATCGTAAAAATTTCCAAACGAGAAAAGCTAATCCACGGGCAGTACATGACGCAGCTCGGTTTTTTGTTTTTTCGTCAGTTGTTTACTTGGGAATTCGATAGCTCAAGGTTAGTGAGCTCTCGTGGTTTACCTGTGTTCTAATCTCGGAGATGATTAAATTAGGTTTCTTAAAATGTTGGTTTAACCGGTTAGGCAGTCATGATGCGTCATGAACTGCACGTGGTTTAGCGCCACCCATTTTAAACAAACCATTATAATCAATCATGCAATCGTTCTTTTATACGAAGACATGGGAGCGACGGCGACGGCGTCGGCAGTGCAAAAGGGAACACTCATGTGCAGCCTTGTCGGCGACTTGCTTCCAAATCTCAGCCACGTCCAAGAGCTCTTTCTTCCAGTAGGTTACGAGGTCTTTCTTAAGATGTAGGAGATACTTGCGACAAACCTCTTTGGAGTCTTGGCGACCCATTCCAGTCAACGCTGCATCTTTTGTGTACTCTTCCTTTGCAGTCATGCCATCGAGATGCTTGCCAATCCGGTTCTCATAGATTTGTTTGTAGGCCCATTTTACATAACCATAGAACTCCCTGCCAAGTTCTTTAATTTTGCCAAGATATAGTTTCAATCGGTTAGTTTTCTCTTTCGAGTCGGAGTCATCCTTGTATGCGTTCACCAACAACTGCAGTGAAAATAAGTGAAGACTTGCGTAGTCCCGAAACGAAATGAGTGATACCTCAAGTAGTCTGATGTTGTACATGCCGATCTTTGTCTGTCTTGCGGCATACCGTGACTTCAACTTCACAAACAATGGCAGCACGGCATTTATTTTCTTCTGAGCAGTGCGCTGACATCTTCTCACCGACTCTTCAGTAGTTTGTTTTATGCACATGATAAAGTACCGTTTCAGAATATTGAACTCATTTTTGACCAAGCTATGTTCCAATTCAATTACTCGTCCATCTGTGTAACCTTTCATTTTGGTCAATCTGTTGTTGATATCCTTGGTGATCCCTTTGAAGGCAACGTTTACCTAAAAGGATGGAATGTAAATAAATGCCAGGAATTAATAAAACAGCTTTAGTTATCTGTTATATGACATCATCATCATTTCTTTTATTGGACTTGAATACTTCTACAAGTATATCAGTTTGACTCCAACAAGGTTAGGTTTACAGAAGTGAATTTTTATTTAACAAAATTACGAATTCTTATTGAAAATGGCTGCACGTTTTTTGAAGCATAAATTTATATAATTACTTATTTTGTTGGAAAATTGTTTACATGGATTCAGCAATTTCTTTAGAGTCATATGGGAAACACCGATTACGTTTTGGAGAGCTAATCTTTCCTCCGTGTATAACTTGCATTTGAGAAGAAAATGTTCCTCATCTTCAATATCAGTTTTACAGAAGAAACATTTTCTATCTGAAGGCGGTACATGCATACGGCCTCTTTTACCGGTCCTTTTCAATTGCTAAGTCGTGATTACTGATTCTTAGCTTAGTTAGTGCTATTCTATGTTTGACGTTTTTTTATATTTACCAAATAGTTCTCAAACTTGTATTCTGTTTTGAATAATCGGTACGTCCGTAGTTTATTCGCTGAATGCACAGCTCTCCCCCCCCCTTCTTCTATTGAAAAAGCTAAATGTTTTTAAACATTTAAAAATGTTTAGCTCCCATTCAAAAGATTAACCACTGAAGGTTAGGGTGAAGTGTAGGGGAGGGGACTCAGGGGAGGGGTGCGGATTTTCCTCCCTCCCAAAAACCAACCTTAAATTCCAATGCGACCGAGGAAATCGTGTCCACGATTAAAGGGGAACTGAACCCTAAAATCAACCCAACGTCTATACAAACATGTATTCGGAATAAATAAGTTCTGATATTTTATTTTTCTGTGTTGCGCGCCTATGAAGAGAAAATCCGAAAACCTCCCTCACAACCCCCGTTGACAGACGGCTCAGGTCTTGTAATTTGTGACGTATGGCCAAACTAATTTATTCTCCGTATCTGACTGTCCATGCTTCTAATTGCGGACCAATGTGTTTTCTTTGTGCTGGAGGTGTGATTGTGTTTCCTTGGTATGTGTGACGTACGATATAGGGAAATTACACTGAATTGAGCCGCCACACAATATCGATTTTTCAGCGGAAAATCGAACTTGAAGACTAATTCTCTCTTCATAGATGCGCAACACGTCTTTCGAATGCTTTGTATAGACCTTGGGTTGATTTTAGGGTTCAGTTCCTCTTTATATTAATAGACCCCTTGTATTTACTGAACATACAAGTAGGAACGTTAGGTGTCAAAGACCAACGATAGAATTCAGTTTGCTTACCTTGTCAAGGATATTATTTGGCGTAGGCTTAGTGGACATTGAAAAGGTTTGGAAAGCGGCGGCAAACACGCCAAATCCTGCCGAGAGCACCTTGGCTACTTGGGCTGTTTTGGCAATGAGAGTAGAAACTGTTGCCAGGGCTCTACCAGAGCCATCACTTGCACCTGCAACTCCAGCAATGAAGGAAAGAGAAGAAGAAAATCCCTTGGCAACTGGTGATTGAATGGGTTTGATATCAGGAATCCCTCCGCCTGGTTTGTAGCCACGGTATTCACAATCGCCTTCCCTTTTTAGTTGAACATTAAATGTACCACCCTGACTCTCGATGAAAAACAACTGTAGTAACACCACTGGCAGCAGCAAGCCGGCAATACATGCAAGGCTAGACTTCATTTTCCTTTCTACCTAAAGAAAAGAGAACAATGAACACTTAAAGGGGCTATGTCATGGTACTACGCAGGTATCGAGTAATCGTTCGGTAGGTTGCTTTAATTGGATACAAACAGTTAAAATAAACTTCCCTCCTTCAATGCTTGATTGAAAGGATTTGCAATATACACTGTTGATGATCTTTGCATATTTGTTTTGATTTTAAGCATCCCACATGGCCGAGAGGTTCGGTAGTTCATATCAAACACGGTGGAAATAGCAGTTTCGATTCCGGCTCCGGGGGAACGCGAAGCCTATTACCGTGACAATGCCCCTTTAATAACTGGAATCATGATTCAGTGAAAGAGCTAAACAAGAAATAAGAGTTAATAAGAGAAAAGAGCGCAAAATCGTCCAACAAAGCCACATGGAGTGTACTGAAAGCTCGTTGCTCGGAAAATATTGAGGGTCAGGCTACTGTTCCCTCACATATAGCAAGGATTTTGTGAGATCTAACGCGCTCGCTCATTGGCTGATACAGCTCACGTGGTAGTCTTCAAAATCCACCACGTGATAGCCACGTGAATCACATCGTGACAAAAGACGGTGTGATTTGTCGCACGCGCTACTGGCTAGCTGAAGGCGGGAAGATAAATTTGTTTTCCAAAATTTAGATAAAAGGAATTTTATTTCTAAAACTACATAACAGATCAATTATTATAACCGGCTCCGCGGGAAACAGCGAGTTTTGTTCCCATCGATCCTCCATATCCCCCCTCCATACCCCCCCCCCCCCCCCCCCCCCCCCCCCCCCCCCCCCCCCCCCCCCCACCCCCCCCCCCCCCCTCCATATCCCCCCTCCATATCCCCCCTCCATACCCCCCCTCGTCTGCCCTCGTGAACATCGAGGATAGTGGGGGAAACAAAACTCGCTGTTTCCCTCGGGACCAGTTGAAACAAGGACCAGTACTATAAAAGGACCGGGAATGCTCCTCCCCATTCCTCGCCCTTTGGGTTCAAATTCAGAACAAGTAAGCAAGCGTTCCTCTCCTGTTATAATACAAATTGCTGAGACTAAAATAATAATAAGCCAAAGAAAGGTTAAGACAAGTTGCTTGGTAATGCCTGTCGATAGTGTTTTAATCGATTACAAAGTCTTTAGTGTTATTATAAACATTCAAATGTTTGATTTGAATTTCGCGCCATAACAAAGTCAGAGATCACTTCAGCGAAACATCACTTGTTGCATGCAGAGCTTTGAATAAAGATATACACTTCACAATGGCCGAGCTACAACGGTGCAATTAAAAGTATACATAAACTTCAAATGAAACTATGAACGAAAATAATGTGCCAATGATTTCATTTTGTCAGCCGGCACACACCAGTAAATGTGTGCTAGTGGAAGATGTGTAGGACGGTTGCTTACTGTACATTAAAGTCTACATTCGCTGCAATACCTGACATTCACTGAATGTGTGTAGGTCACACTAACATACTCTGCCTTAGGACATAAAAAGGATGAGCGATATTTCCATGGACAGAGTAGACATTAGACGACTGAGGTGATTTCCAAGGCCGTTTTGTACTTGAGGAAGCAAGGAGAGCGAAAAGAACGAAGAGCTTAAAGTGAGCGACCATGTTAGTGCTAATTTACATATTAATTTACCAAAGGGTTAGCCCCTCTTTTCACGCCTTTCAAACTTGAAATTTGAAATTTAAACTGCAGGACAGTGAGTTAGCGAGCTTTTTTCAGGCTTCTCCTGTTAGAATGCTAGATCAGTTAAGGTTTAAACTTAAACAAGCCATGGCATACATTTAGTGGGAAGTTCGGGATTTTTATTTATATTGTGAGGAGAGTGGTATACAAAATTTTGGAAAGACAACTCTTTCCAACGCAGTAACATTTTGCTGTAGGAGTTTCCACTCCACCGATTTTATTGAACCAGCTCGTAACCAACAAAGCTCGTGGGTTAATTATTCTATAACAGCATTTAAACCAATTTTCTTTTTGAATATTTTCGCAATTTACGTAAAAATAGGGGTCGAAAAAAGCATTCCTATCTCCGAAAGTGCCACTGATATATCTTCAATTTCTGGTTTGTGTTTACTTTTCTTCAAGTCAGGAAATACCACAGGCAGCCCATGATTACTGATAGTAACAGTGTATGGGAAATTTCCGTTCTCAATTTTCGACAAAAATATTAAATAAACATCCATCAACCTTACCATGTGTCTTAATGTGATTGTCCTTTATGTCTGAATTCCCTGAAACTCGGTCCAGACATAAAGGACAACCACATGAAGACACACGGTAAGGTTGATTGAGAACGGACATTTCCCATGATACAAACACTGGTAATTTCCATACACTGTTACTATCAGTGATCCTGGGCTGCCTGTGGAAATACGTGGACCACAAAATCTCAAAGATCGGCCAAAAACTGGCCGTCGAAATGTGCAAATCTTTATAGTGATAGCAATTGGGCTGTCACAATACCCGCGAATCTTTATGATAGCCCGAGTGGCCACATTAAATTTGAAAAAGGATTATAGCTTCTTTTCATTTGGTGTTAAACTAATGTATTGTTTTGAATCCAAACACAAATCATTCCCAAACACTTTCTGTGCTAAGAGAAGTTGGAAAATCTTTTTACTCATTTAAGGGCCGGAATTGACGTTTTGGGGGCTGATTGCTGAACTCACTTTTAAAAATTGTTTTCAAATCCAAACACAGAACTGTAGCCTTGATTAGTTATGCTCCAATGGAGGTGGAACATTTGAATTTGAAGAGACTTACTTTGAAAAGGATTAGAGATTCTCTGTTGATAACGGTTTGAATGAATACGCTTACAACGTGATTTGAAAAGGATTATAGCTTCTTTTGATGTGGTTTTGAACTAATGTTTTGAAATTCAAACGCAATATCATTGCCAAACACGTTCTGTGCTTCAAGAGAAGTTGGAAAATCATTTGAGTTTTAAAATCGACTTCATTTGAAGGGAATTAACGTTTTGGAGGGCTGATTGCTGAACTCACTTAATTGTTTTCAAATCCAAACACAGAACTGTAACAGCTGGTAGCCTATAATTAGCTATGTTCCGATGGAGGTTGGAAATACATTTGAATATGAAACGGAGACATAATTACTTTGAAAAGGTCAACTGTTGGGTGCCGATTATATTCAACAAACGATCCGCTTTCATTTTGTTGTTTTACTTTGGCATTTTGAGTGAAAACAGAATTTGCCACTGATTGCTAGCAAAATTCATGTATTACGTAAATCCAGAACGGATTTTAATCAGAAACAGCGCTCGAAACGTCAGATGCTACTCGCTTCTCACGGCGGTTAGTATACCTTAATCGACCGGCTTCATATTATTGGTTCATTATACCAGCTCCGCCGACGCAGAACTCCCGGGCAGAACTACACTAGTTTTTACAAGAACTAGTTATCTCTCGGATTTCAAACAGTTAAAAAGTTTCGAAAGCCTTTCATGATAGAAAAGAAAGGAAGAAACTGCTTACGCGTCGAAGTCCCAAATCCTCTCACTATTTAATTGGAATAATTGTTGTGTGGACTGAAGATACGGCAAACATGACGGAAAGGAAAAAACAATTAAGGTTATTCTTTGAACTGAATTGCACTCCAAGAGCTACAGAACTGTATTAAACTTGGTTTTCAAAAGTGTTTGAGCTTGTTCAACGGCTTGTGCACAGCGGTAACCTTGGATGATATTGGGCAAAAGTATCTCCCGCCACTCACAACTTCCATGTGCTCATTCACGGTACAAAGCGGTAACTTTAAATGAGATATTAGGCAAAAGTACTTCGCGCCACTTACGAGGCCCGGTTAGGTGGGGTGCGGTTATCTCTTATCCCTATGGAGTTTTCAGGACAGTAAGTTATCCCTTATCTCTGAGAAGAATGCAGACGAAGAAATTAAAAGAAATGAAACAAGAATCAATTCCGATTATCCCTTATCCCGATGGACTTTGGTAAACCCATATCCCTATTTTTTTCGTTTCTGGTTTGTTATCCCTTATCCCAGTGATTATTTTGCTTGTTATCGATCCCTTATCCCCAACACCCCTAACCATGGTTCAATCACAACTTAGCAGTAACCTTGGATGAGATATCAGGCAAAACTCTGTATTTCCCGCCACTCAAAACTTCGATGTGCTCATTTCTGCAAAGCGGTAACCTCTGAATTACAATGAAATCTGAATTTTAACGGGACCTGAAACAACCCTAGGGGCTCACTGATCAAAGTAAGGGCCAGGCTAAAGCACAGATCGAATTGGAATTTAGCGTGTTGCATGGACTGATCAGTTATGTGGAGGAAGGAAAACCAGAGAACTCACAACTTCAATGTGCTCATTTGCACAAAGATTAGATACGGCAAAAGTATTTCGCGCCACTCACAACTTCAATGTGCAAAGCGGTAATCTTGGATACTGAGATACGGAGGCAAAAGTATAAATACACCACTCAAAGATAACAAATTATGGAAGAACTTCTTACCTTATTTCTCAAACGTTTCGGTTGGCGGACTTTTCCAGTCGGCGTTGAGGGCTGTGAAGACTGATTGTGCTGTCTTCTTGTGATGAGGTTAATTTACTGTTTGACACAATGGGTGTACCCGGGTGTACGAGGTAATGGACTCTAGGGAAATTAGGAACTCCATTTTAGTGCGGCAAGACTAGTAAATCTTTTGTTCCCTTCCTTCAAGTCAATTGAAATTGATTGATTTCCAAGCATATACTTGAGCTCAACATAATTACATAGCTTACCAAGTGAAGTTAAAGAACTACAAAGTTACTCAAAAGCTAAGATAAAATGTTCTGTATAGCAAAAACGTAACTGGCCGTTATTAGTAGTTTAAAATTCGTGCAGCTCCCCTTCTTTGTATAGCGCTGTAACCTTTATGTAAAATTTATTGTTTAGAAGTTTGTTGGCAAAAATTAAGGCGAGATTAGTTCAGTATAGTATTAAAATAAACGAATTACGGTATGAATGGTATTCAAGACTAAGTTATCCGGCATTATATTCCATCTCATAAAGATCTTGATCTCTGTACTTGATAAAAAAGTGTCTCCAGGAGTGAAGTGTCGAGATCGAGTCTTCAAAATTATATGACGCTATAAACGTTTGAGTTCAAGAAATCATTTTCCTCAACTTTTTAAGCATATAACTAATGATCCGCTTCTCATTATAGTAACTACGCTTCAGCTCCCATCTTATCAGAACCAAAAGTAGGCGGTATAATTCCCATAACTTAAACCGCGGAGCTAAATGTTTGAACAATGTTGTAACAACATAGGCCAACATTGTTGGATCGTACTTTTGGACAAGTGGCTAAATGTCCAAACTTTCATCTAACAACTCAGAAAAAATCTCTGCTCGGTCCAACATCAGTCGTCCAAAATGGAATCAAACTGAATCATAATATTATTGTTAGGGCATTATTGTTGTTAGGACATTTGAATTTGAAGAGACTTACTTTGAAAAGGATTAGAGCTTCTCGTGATTTTCTGTTGATAACGGTTTGAATGAATACTTTTACAACGTGATTTGAAAAGGATCACAGCTTCTTTTGATCGGTGGTTTTGAACTAATGTTTTGAAATCAGTCAAACGCAATATCATTGCCAAACACTTTCTGTGCTTCAAGAGAAGTTTAAAAATGGACTTCATTTGAAGGGAATTAACGTTTAGGAGGGCTGATTGCTGAACTCACTTAATTGTTTTCAAATCCAAACACAGAACTGTAACAGCTGGTAGCCTAGTATATTAGCTATGTTCCTTCCGATGGAGGTTGAAAATACATTTGAATATGAAGAGACATAATTACTTTGAAAAGGTTAGAGCTGGTCGTTATATGTTCTGTTGATAACAGTTTGCAAATTGTACATCTAGCTAGCAGAAAGAAAACGTTATACAGTGTTTTTTTTTTCTGAATTACAGTCAAAGAACAAACTCTAACTTTCAAAAGTTCGGTTTTGAGCTTAATTGGACAACCTGATACAATGAGCTTAACATACATGAAACTAGCCTTGCAGCATATAGAACTTTTAGATATTGTTTAGGATTTGGGAGTAGTCAACTTTTGGATGATTCAACAAACGAACCGCTTCCATTTTGTTGTTTTGCTTTGGCATTTTGATTGAAAACAGAATTTGCCACTGATTGCTAGCAAAATTCATGTATTACGTAAATCCAGGACGGATTTTAATCAGAAACAACGCTCGAAACGTCAGATGCTACTCGCTTCTCACGGCAGTTAGCATACTTTAATCGACCGGCTTCATATTTTTAGTTCGATTCATTAACCAGCTCCGCCGACGCAGAACTCCCGGGCAGAACTACACTAGTTTTTACAAGAACTAGTTATCTCTCGGATTTCAAACAGTTAAAAAGTTTAACTGAAAGCCGGCTTTCATGACAGAAAAAGGAAAAGAAGAAACTGCTTACGCGTCGAAGTCCCAAATCCTCTTACTATTTATGCATTTATCAGCGGCCATCACGGGGGGTACACCCCGGGTAACCTCCGGGCTTTTGTAAAATGCTGTCAACAAATCCCTCATACCCCGGGGCAAGTTTCTCCACCAACAGTCCCTACCCCCGGGACAGGAGTGAGCATCCGAAGGTCGGAAAAGTGGCGCCCATCCTATTAAAAATTACGTTCGGTAGAGGATCAATTTAGGGCCGACGTGGCAGCAACGCCGAACCCGTCGATTTATATTTCACTCGCGCCTATATAACGCGAGTGAAATTTGAGCTGGAAAGGCGAACCAAGGCCCAGCAGAAACGCTTGCTGCGCAATGAGCGTGAAAAGGCACCTTTACCGCTCACTACTGCTTATACATGTCACGTTTGCGGAAGGGCGTGCGCCTCTCGCATTCAGGACTGGTCAGTCACCTGAGGGTGCACAAAAACTGAAGAATACTTGGTGGACAATCCTACTCGTTATCGAGTGATTCCTGATGATGATGATGATATAACCACGGAACTATATTAACACGCGACCTGGTGCATCCTCCACTTTTCGCTGACGGTTAAAAGACTGGTTCCATAAAATCCCAACGATCACAGCTTCTCGATAGCAAGGATCGCAGAATTTTTTCTATATCTGCGATCGCGAATGCACGGATCGTATAAAGGTTAGTAACAACTTCATCGCAAGGATCGCATTTTTGGGTCGCACCACAGGCAGCCCACCCGCGCGTGGGTTCCCTGTGGCAGTGTGAATCACGTGACGTCATCGTGTTTTCATCGGTTTTCTGTAAAATGACCGAAACAGTTCGCTAAATGGCTCGAAAAATCTTCATATTTGATCGAATGATCCCCAAATACCTTGAAACTTGTAGTGAAATAAACTATTTACACTTTGATGCGATCTAATGTGCTTTTTTGGGCGATATGAGGGAGTTTCAGGCGTTTCTCTAGCTGAGCAAGCGCTTCAAAACATGGAGTAACAAACGCCTGAAACTCCCTCATATCGCCCAACAAAGCACATTAGACCGCATCAAAGTGTAAATAGTTTATTTCACTACGAGTTTCAAGGTATTTGGGGATCATTCGACCAAATATGAAGATTTTTCGAGCCATTTAGCGAACTGTTTCGGTCATTGTACAGAAAACCGATGAAAACACGATGACGTCACATGATTCACACTGCCACAGGAAGCCCACGCGCGGGTGGGCTGCCTGTGGTCGCACGACACGTTTTTCTTCGATCGTTGCGATTATTATTGAATAACGCTTTTAGTGATATAGATATGTAATGTAATGTGACAAAGAAAGGTTTTTAATACTTGCTTTATACATCAAAATAGTACAACAACAGAAAACTCATTATCTGATCCATTTTTGCAATGAACGGAACGAGCAAGGCGAAGAATTCTCTAAATGCATTCGATCGCATGTGCTTTGAAAGAATATAACCGCTGACCAATTCATTGCAAATCCCGCGGGTATCGTCTGTGAAGCGAGAAAACGATCTAAATCCACGGATCCAGGGACATACAATTATGGCAAAAGTGAACAAATCCCGTGGGATGTCCGCGGGTGTCCCCGGGGTGTATCTAGGCCTGAGCGGATTGTGCTAGCATAATTTTTGGCATAATTGGAGCAAACGAGCATAAGTTTTCAAAGAAGCACTGCTCGAGCATAATTACCAGATTGTAGCATAATTTGAAGCATTAAAAGCCAAAAGCAATGCTATTACTGCTTTTATAGTGCCTTTCCTAATTATTAGCTGGTATATTTTGCTTAGATTCTACATTTTTCCAAAGCAAATACCTGAATTTCACTTAACGAGTGTGCGTTAAACGTGAAAAAAGCCAAAAAGCCGTCTTTTGTTCAGAACGTGGGAACAGTCACGCCTGATTGGTTTCTGTGTCCGTTGCTACTAAAAAGTCTAGGACATGTCTGGGGCGTCAACAATGCCGGCCGTCTTCGAAAAACGTTTTTTGTGAGCATAATTGTGCAATCTTCGAGCATAATTTTTGAACTTTGGCATAATTTGGGCATAATTCGACAAAATTTGGAGCAGTGCTAGCGGCATAATATGCCACTTTTAGGAGCACAATCCGCTCGACCCTAGGTGTATCCCCCGGGTTGGCCGCTGATAAGTGCATTACCATGGAATAATTGTTGTATGGACTGAAGATTCGGCAAACATGACGGAAAGGAAAACAACAATCTTATCTTAAATATTAATCCGCTAAGTGTGTGCGTGGATCCACACCGCAGCAAAACGGTATGCTCCGCTGGCCAAAAGAATGAAGGCTCTGCTATCAAATACAAATTACCGAGGGTTTCAACTTTTTTAGTAAATAATTTTATAACTTAGTAAACTCACAATGAATTACAAATTAAGAAGACTTCAACCTGTTAAAGTCTTAGGCTTATCTTTTAAGTAGTTTTCTTATTTTTTGACAGTTCACAAATGGATACTTTTAAGCAGAAATTTTAAAATCACGGATATGTGCGGCCGCGCCGACTAGAAATAGCAAATACGCATGCGCGTAACGTTTTGCTGCGGTGTGGTGTGGATCGTGTGTGTGTTTGTGTAACGCTCTTTCCCAGGCTCCCTCGATCGATATCCTAATATGGAGAACGCAAATGGCGCCAAAAAGTGACGGCCACAGGTATCCCAACGAAGACGACAAATTGGTTGCATTTGAGGAAATAATGTTAAAAAGGAATGAGTTTTCTCAAGTTCTACACTTAGTTGGGCGAGCAAGCCATCGAGTTTACGGGAATCTGTTTTAAGCGGGAAAACCTAGGCGAACAAGCCATCGAGTTTACGGGAATGTTTTAGGGAAAACCTATCCGGCTATCGCCAGGCGAAGCGGCCGAAATGAGGTAAGTCGTAAGACCAAGTATTCAAACACAGTTAGAAATTAGCCTCCTCCGCACACAGTCTCTTCTCCGATCCCTTGCCACAGGGAACCCAGGGAACCCAATTTTCCGGTACACAAGAGATGCCTGCGGAGGAGGCTAGTTATAAATGTTGTCCGTGGAAAAGGCTGTTAATGTTTTATCTTACAACTCTATGGTGTGTCGAAGAGCAATATATTTTGTCCATGTCTGTTCTCTGTAGTTTCCTGTGTTCTTAGATATAAAAACCAACTGTTTCCTCGCCCAACTATCGTAGGCTCAGTTCAGACCAGAAACTCACTACAACCAGACATTCAAATAACTTAGCTTTTCCTTATTGTTTTTATTCCCTTTTCCTGCTTCGATCAATGCTATTTCGGCGACCATATTTGTTTTCGTCACACGAATTCATGACTCTAGCTGCCTCAGGTGACCATCAGTTTTGGCACTTTTTCGACAATACGTATAATTGTGTTCATCGGTTTGAGAAATTAACTGAGATCCGTAAGATATTATTGTCTTTTTTTTAATCAAAATACAACTTCGAAAACGTCAACACGCTAAAACCTCCCGCCATATATTGCATTATAATTGTGTCAGTAGCGTCTTGGATCAGTTTTGTGGAAGAAAGCGGGAAAACCAGAGAACTCACGACTTCAATGTGCTCATTTGCACAAAGATTAGATACGGTAAAAGTATTTCGCGTCACTTCAATGTACAAAGCGGTAATCTTGGATAAGATACGACGGCAAAAGTATAAATACACCACTCAAAGATAACAAATTATGGCAGAGCTTCTTACCTTATTTCTCAAACGTATTCAGTTGGCGGACTTCTCCAGTCGGCATTGAGGGCTGTGAAGACTGATTGTGCTGTCTTCTTGTAATGAGGTTAATTTACTTTTTGACACAATGGGTGTACGAGTTAATGGCTCTAGGGAAATTAGGTAACTCCATTTTAGTGCGGCAAGACTAGTAAATCTTTTGTTCGCTTCCTTCGATTGAAATTGATTACTTGATTACATATACTTGATTACATAATTACATAGCTTACTAAGTGAAGTTAAAGAACTACAAAGTTAATCAAAAGCTAAGATAAAATGTTCTGTATAGCAAACACTGGACTATTATTAATATAGTTTGAAATTGGTGCAGCTCCCCTTCTTTGTATAGCGCAGTAACCTTGTAAAATGTATTGTTTAGAAACTTGTTGGCAAAAATTAAGGCGAGTCTCAGATTAGTTCAGTAGCATTAAAAGAAACGAATTACGGTATGAATGGTATTCAAAACTAAGTTACCGGCATTAAATTCCATTGATCTCTGTACTTGATAAAAAAAAGTGTCTCAAGGAGTAAAGTGTCGAGATCGAGTCTTCGAAATTATATGACGCTATAAAAGTTTGAGTGTTCAAGAAATCATTCTCCTCAACGTTTTAAGCATATAATCGATCCGCTTCTCTTTATAGTAGCTACGCTTCAGCTCCCATCTTATCAGAACCAAAAGTAGGCGGTATAATTCCCATAACTGAAACCGCGGAGCTAAATATTTGTACAATGTTGTAACAACATAGGCCAACATTGTTGGATCGTACTTTGGGACAAGTGGCTAAATGTGACTCCAAACTTTCATCTAACAACTCAGAAAAATGTCGGTCAACATCAGTCGTCCAACAATCAATCAATCAAACTTTATTTATACACGGAAAAATCCTGACAGACTGTATCTGATTTCCACAGAAGCCGTGTTATCTATACTAAGCTAATTATGCTCCTAAAAATTACATCGAATTCAAACTTATTTATAATATACATAAAAACGTCTTAATAAAATAACTACTATAATATAAAAATACTGTTCTATTAATATATTATTGGAATAAAAGTATAGGTCTAATTCATTTGTTGAGCAGAGTGATTTCTGCGATTTTGTTTTTTGAACGAAATAAGAGACTTTGTTTCACGTACCGCAGTGGAAAGCTCATTCCACAACTTTGCTCCGCTGTATGACAAACTCTTTTTCAGGAACTCAGTTTTTGGTTGAGGGAGACGAAACGTTGTCTCACAACCTCTTAAGTTATAGTGATGTGAGCTTCCCATTGTTTTAAATAAGTCGACGAGGCTGCATGGCCCACAATTATTATGTATTCTATGCATGAGCGTCCGCGCCTTTCGCTTTGCCCTTTTTTCATCCAATCTTTCCCACCCTAAACATGCTAGGAGTACATTGGAGCTGGTATTGTAATCCGCTGATAAAATCAACCTAGCGGCCCTATTTTGGAGAACTCGTAATTTATCGGATAGGACTTTACCCAATGTGTCCCAAACTTCGCAGCAATAGGTAATGTGCGACTCAATGAGAGATTCGTAAACCTTTATAAGTATTTCTTGGGACACATATGGTCTTATCCTTTTCATAGCCCCTAGACCAGAAATTATCTTTTTGGTTATGTAATTAATGTGCTCAGTCCATGTTAAATGCTTATCTATCATAACACCTACTGATTTGCTATTTGCGACTCCTCTAATTGGCACGTTCCCTATTTTTATTACAGGCGAATTGTCTAAGAGTGACAGCCGTTGTCTAGAGCCGACTAGCATGTATTCTGTTTTAGCAACATTGAGATGTAACTTGTTAGCTAAAAGCCATTGATTGATATTTTGGAGTTCATGGTTTGCTCTGGACTCAACGTCCGTTATGTCTGAGCCACATATAGTAATATTGGTATCATCAGCAAAGAGGCAAGCATCTGGTATACCTAAACAATTTGGCAAATCGTTTATATATGCGAGAAAAAGTAGTGGCCCTAATATTGTGCTGAGGCACACCACATGTAATTGTTTTCTGACTCGATCTAATATTATGGATGGAGCATGACTGCGTTCTATCTGACAGATAAGAATGTAATAAACTAACTGAGCTGTGACTGAGACCATAAAGCTTTAGTTTTTCTAATAGCAATTCGTGATTGACGGTATCAAAGGCCTTTTTGAGGTCTAGAATGATCACGATGTTGGTGCAATGTTCGAACGTTTATTTTCGGCTTTGTTCTGACTGGAAAGATTGAATTTCGTAGCTGTGCTCTTCAAAACGAAAGTTAAAGATAGAAAATATTTGGTATTATACTGTTGTACTTCTCAGGGGAGAAAGACTGTGCGAGTCGCCTTTCAGAAATGAGGCTGACTCTACAGACTAAATAACCGAGCTATATGACCACTGATGTTGTAAATGAAGATTTCTGATTTTTTAATCCGGGACTATATTAAAACGTTAGAACACTGTTGTACAATGTTGGACTAACATTGTTGGTTCCAATGTACGATATAAGACAACAAATGTTGGTTCAACATCGTCCTGAATCGCAATATCACAATTTATGTAACTTATTTTTTGTAAGTGAGAAGCGGTACAAGGACTAAATCATAGCCCGGTTTCGTATGCATCGCGATCCCAGCTCATCGAACACGGGGTGTTGTGGCCTGGAGCTCGCTCCAGGTTCAACCAGGAACGAGGGACAACGGAATGATTCAAGGCGATTCTTTAATCAAGTGAATTTACAGGATTATCGATTAATATAAGAGCAAAATTTACAAGGTCGTGCAAAGGAATACAAAAGAGATAACAAGGCTGAAACTATTTAAAATGACTTACGTCTGATTTTCTTCCGCGAGCTGCATGAACAAGCTCCAAAGGATAACTCCAGATTGGTAATAACTCCTACTCCAAGTAAACTTTGAAAATCACTCCTAACTCCAGGGTAGTACGATAAAGAACTAAGACGGGCTATGGTTACATTCTAGCTTAGAGAAAAAATGTGAAACCAAATACGCTGGCTCTTTAACGTGCATATAAGCCCTAGCCAGTTATCTTTGATATCGATTGTACGTGAAGTGGATAGTCCAACGGTAGAATATTTCTTGATTTGGGTGTTACGTCTACGAGATATGAAGGTTTATATTTCCAATATGCTAATGATGTGATGTCATCACCGACATCACTTATTATACAAAAGCAAGCCGGTAGAGACAAATTACCTATTTTTGAATTCCATGTTATATTTGAAGCTTATCAAAGTCATTTTAGCCAAAAAATATTATAAATTAGAAAATAGATTAATTCACAAGCACAAAGAAATTCAGCAAATGTCGGTGATGACATCACATCATTAGCATATTGGAAATATAAACCTATATATCTCGTAGACGCAACACCCAAATCAAGAAATATTCTACCGTTGGACTAACTAAAAATAACATAACGCAACGTCAATTACTAAATAAACGAATTACTTGATCCGGCCCGATCAGTTAGTCTTTAGATTGCTAATCACTAGTTCAGTTCCGAATATGATAATAATTATAGTCCGTAATCTTGACACTCCTCGCCCAAGGATGTACTAAACATCCTTGCTTCTTTACTGTCCCCTCCCGTACGTCTATGAGCCGTGTTAGCGTACCGCACTTACGGGGACCAAGAGGACGAGCTCCTTGATCGGACGGAGAAGTGTCTTCTTCTTCTAACCATCATAAATCACGAGACATGCGGCAAATAGAGAACATTTAGTGGAGCATGCTGTTACCTTACCGTTAAGTTCACTCAATTGCAAAATCAATGAATTTATTTTATCACAAGACAGGAGCACTGCACAGGATTGCATAATCATTTAGATGTTAGAAGAGTAGCGGTGGGGAGTCTACTAGAAAGCATAGCAATATTGTAGGCCCCTTAGGGACCAGTAATTATCCCCCCTCTTAAATCGGTCCAAAAATTTGTAAACACACCCCCCCCCCCCCCCCCCCCCCCCCCCCCTCCAGAATGTGGGACCAGAACATTGTGACCTCCCCATGAAGAAATCCGCTGGTTGGCAGCTTCAAGGTTGCCAGTCTCCAGTTCGTGAGCGTAGCGAGCGAAAAGACCTCGAAAACACACACTAGAAACGCTTGCATCTACTGAGAACCTTCCCAAAGTGGCGTCTAAAAAATGTGGTGCCCCCCCCCCCAAAAAAAAAAATCATACTGATGATCTTTATTTTAGCACTAACGCCACAAGGGCAGAATGGCTTATTACAATAAAGAATTTCAGAATAAAGTGCAGACAAGATTTTCTGACTTCATGATCAATTTAAACGCTCTTAAGTAAGAGAGCCTTGGGCATAAAGGAGTCGAAATATATTTACTTAGTTAATGGATTGGTGCACGTGGTTGAATTTGAAGTGTTTATAAGTGCCATGGAGCTGAGACAGGATGTTTATATCTTCCTTAAGTTGTTGATAGGATTTACAATTGTGAGGAAGTGCTAGCTCTTCATCCTCGACATTCTCAGGGCAAATTAAAGGGGAAAACTATTTTGTCTGCCTGAATGAATGGCCGTTTATATCGACCTTTTTCAATATCATGCATGGTCACTTATTCTTAGCTTTGTTAAGGCTTGCCTATGTTTAGTGTTCTTCACCGTTAAGAGAGATTTTTTCTCCAGGAGTTTGTCTTAAATTTCCTGTAGGTCCTAAGTTTGTTACGTTTTTACTGTTACGGTTTTCTCTTTCATCATTGAATAGCGAGAGGAAAATCCTGGATTTCTCTGTCTTTTACACGTCTACGTATTTCTAACATAATTAATAATGATTAATTGATTTGGTTCTTGCCGTCATTTCTGAGACCAATCCCAATCGTTACTTCACTGGCCCAACTGGTCGAGTTGTTCCTTATCACTTCATTATAAGTAAGCCTTGTTAATCTATTTTCGTTCAGTTTAATCAGTCTAGACCAGTATTTTAACGAGCTGCAAGTAATTTCTGTTTGCAAATGAAGACGCCCTAGCTCTGCTCTGCAGGCTTTATTAACCCTTTATAGCTCAAGGGATTTAATAACCGATTTTTAGCAATATCTACACAAAAACTAACCCGCCCTCCTCCCTAAAAAATATATAGTCATCGTTACCATGGAATTTTCATCTGACCACTATTACTGGAGGCTCAAAGTTCTCAGTCGGCCATTTTGCAATTGAATGCATTGTCGTTGGATTGCTACGGAACTGGCAGCAAGTTTGTTTGGGGGAATAAAGAGAATTTAAGGTTTTTTAAAGCCTTTTCATCATTTATAGAGTGCTGGAGGGCATCATTAAGTCTGATGAGAGCTTAAATCAGCACTATCTCGAAGAACTGAGTCCGAGCAGTCTGTGCCTGGTGATTTGACTGAGAAAGATCCTTGTTTCTTGCTCGTAGGGATGGGCCATGAACTCTTCAGTCATCTTGCCGTGGGATTTATATATGGGGGTCAAGAGTCACCTGTCATAGCTTTATTGGAATATTGGACAACACTTGACTTGCCATTGATTCCAATATGAAGCGATTAGGTCGAAATGGCTTTAGACTTATAGCATAATTATTTAGATATCCTAATTAAAATTAAGTAAAAGAGCCTACATTACAATCACACTTTTTAATTAAATCACTTTACAATAAAAAAACTGAACAAGTTATATCATATCCTCGTGTCAAAGATGGAATCAAACAATATATAATAATAATAATAATAAACAAGGAGAAAACGGTAAAAATATTCAAGAAAACTGTAATATAATTGGCTTTAATTTTTTTGTTAAGGGAAGACCTTCTTTAAAACAACTTGTTCTTCTAAAGAGGTTTTTCCAAACACGACGAAAAAGATACGTGGAAACGAATTAGTTAATTAAGTGCACATACGTGCAAAAATGCTATAGGTGATCGCACAATTAGAATATTGGCGAGCAGCAAGAGAGCATATTAAGTAAGAAAGGGAATCTCTAATACACGCGCTTGTGCGATGATAATGTCTAATAAAATCTATTTTTAGTAACCGAGCGTGCGACAACAATCTCATGGCGGGAAAATATTTTCGCGCCATCACAGATTGTTGTCGCGTTCGCGCCATTGTTCTGCTGCTTCCGGTTACTAAAATAGATTTTACTAGACATTAATTAGATATCATCGCACGCTACAAGATTCCCTCTCTTACTTAATAGCAGTCATGACACAGCCCTCAACAGTACGGGAAAAGATGATGGTTCGTACTCTTACCCACAATCCTTTGCGCTCGAAAAACGTTATACGCTGTCGACAGGTTTTAAACCTAGTGGATTCGTACGAGTTATTTTGACTGTGTTAATTTCACAAGGGATCGTGGTCAAATGTATAGCCGCCATGTGCCACTCGACCGAAACGAGAAAAGGACTGCACTCCAGTTACATGTGCGGTGCATCATGGGTATACCGGTTATACGACACGGGAACCTACATAGATCATGCAATTTGATTGGCTCGCTATCTCGGAATAACTGTTTTAGTATATACCACACTGCAGGTGACTTCGTCTCGGGGAATATTCACCAATAACGACTTCGCATTCGGCGAATAATCGTTAAATAGACCAGTATACGGTTCGTGCGCAGTTTACAAATCAGTTGTTTCTTCAGCCGGCCACCAGATGTTAGACACTGTTGACCAGCCAGTTGAACCAAAAGACTTGTAGAACTGCACATGAACCGTAAACGGGTCTCTATAGGAAGATTGGAGAACAACATGTCACGAGGGAGGATTTGGCCCAATACTGCAGATTTTCTCTAAAAGTAATCAAGACCTATCACTTGCTCGTTTCAAATAGCTGGAGATCTACTAGATCATCGTTATAAGCTTAGCAGAATTTCTAAGTAGTGAGACACTACAAAGATTTTAAATGAACAGAAGTACTTCTAACAAAATGATTCTAATTTTCCACATTACAAAAACCATTGAAAGTTTCCTCAATGAGACTCTTTCTAAAGTTAAACAAGAAGCCGCACTAAAAACATAAAAAGAATCCGCGCCAGACGACTGTCAACGTGAAAGTCAAAGCTCTGCAACATGTGATGCTTCGCTTAAGTGATCTCTGACATTTGCTATCGCACGCTATCGGTGAAATCGAAGACTTGAATCAGTTTAAAGTTAACAAAATCTAACTAATTCGTAAACGGTTCTAAAACGCTATTGACAGGCATAACTGACGAACTAGCTTGCTGCTGTTTACTTTTATTTAGCTTATTTTTATTTTAGTCTCAGCAATTTAGTGTATTTACTAACAGGGGAGGATGGATAACTTGTTTACTTGCTTCTCTGTTCTGTATTTAAATTTCAAATGTAGAATTCCAAAGGGAGGGAAAAGGGGACAGCAATCTCTTTAGTAGTGCGGAGCCTTGTTTAACCCACTCGTAGTTCTTGAAAGGTAGCCAAGCCTTGGCTGCAGTTTATCCTAATCTAATACCCAGATCTCCTATTTATTCACGGTCTCCTTGACCACTTTCCTTTCAACTGGATAGGATAACGTAAATGGGATCTGCGTACGAGGTTAAATTTATCCTGCACTGATATAAATCTACTTTTTTCATTAATACGGATATATTTTTATTATGCTAACTAGTAGGTCTCATCTAGTCTTCAGGCTTGGTTACCTTTCAAGATGACGGTCAAGAACTGACAACTGACGATATTGCGCGCGCAGCTAGATCAATGGATATCTGTTTTAAATAACAAAAGGCTGGTGAACCAGAACTGGCGTCTATTTAACAAATCGCACACATTTTGCCATTGTCTACTCGTATTGATCATAGAAATGACGCCATAAAATGTTCAAAACTCAAGTGGAACAACGAGCGTAGCGAGTTGTTTCACTACAAAGTTTTGGACATTTTATGGCGTCATTTCTATGATCAATACTGGCGACTACAGACAATGGCAAAATGTGTGCGATTTGTTTTTTACAACGACGAAGCACTTATAGCTTCAAATGAGTGCGTAATAAACTGCTTTCGAGTCGAAAAAGGCCACTTAAAGTCAAAACGTAAACACTTCTAATTACCGTTACCGAGTGAAAGCTTTCTTAGACAAATGGCAATTTGGTTCACCGATTAACTTCTGTAATTGATGGAATGCATGTGAAATCCTTTCTTGTTTTTTTTCTGGATCAGAAAAGTTATTGTTATGTAATTCAAAACTTCTGAGCTCTGAGAGAACTATTCTAGTCACAAAGTCTAACTACAAATTCGCCGAAACTTTCTCCACTCAAGAGAAAACTCACATTTTGCCAAATGGCACACTACAAAGAAGTTTGACTCACCGATTAACTTCTCCTAGTAATAAAATGCTTGTGAAATCCTCACTTTCTTGTTTTTGGAAGCCGCGAAGTTAACACCATTTGAATTCACAAACCTCGCCGTGAAAGCACTTTGCAAAGCTACCACGACTTGCGAGTGACGGCATTTTCATTGTATGTACTTATTTTGCATATAGCGGAGAGCCAATCAGAAAGCGAGAAAATTGGATGTTGTAAAATGTTCTACTGATGCGTGCGCAACATCGTCAAAATTTTCAAACGGGAAAAGCTAATCCACGGGCAGTACACGACGCAGCTCGGTTTTTCGTTTTTTCGTCAGTTGTTTACTTGGGAATTGTATAGCTCAAGGTGAGTGAGCTCTCGTCGTTTACCTGTGTTCTAATCTCGGAGACGATTAAGTTAGGTTTCTTAAAATGTTGGTTTAACCGGTTAGGCAGTCATGATGCGTCATGAACTGTACGTGGTTTAGCGCCACCCATTTTAAACAACCATTATAACCAACCATGCAATCGTTCTTTTATACGAAGACAGGGGAGCGACGGCGACAGCGTCGGCAGTGCAAAAGGGAACACTCATGTGCAGCATTGTCGGCGACTTGCTTCCAAATCTCAGCCACGTCCAAGAGCTCTTTTTTCCAGTACGTTACGAGGTCTTTCTTAAGATGTAGGAGATACTTGCGACAAACCTCTTTGGAGTCATGGCGACCCATTCCAATCAACGCTGCATCATTTGACTTTCCTCTCGAATACAGTACACGGTATTGGTCTTTGGATTTTCCATCTACACGCATAGCATACTTAAGCTTACACTTGTTGATATCAGCATGTTCATCTCCTGCGAGGCAGTTGGGCTTAAAGTTCTGATAGTTAGCTGTATTGACGCCGGGCCACCCTTCATAATGCCTATAGATTTTATCATTTGTGTACTCTTCCTTTGCAGTCATGCCATTGAGATGCTTGCCAAGCTGGTTCTCATAGATTTGTTTGTAGGCCCATTTTACATAATCATAGTACTCCATGCCAAGTTTTTTAATTTCGCCAATATATAGTTTCACTCGATCAGTTTTCTCTTTCGAGTCGGAGTCATCCTTGTATGCGTTCACCAACAACTGCAGTGAAAATAAGTGAAGACTTGCGTAGTCCCGAAACGAAATGAGTGATGCCTCAAGTCGTTTGATGTCATACAGGCTGATCTTTGTCTGTTTTGCGGCGTACTGTGACTTCAACCTCATAAACTTTGGTAGCGCGGCATATATATTGTGCTCAGCAGCGCGCTGACATATTCTCACCGACTCTTCAGTAGTTTGTTTTATGCATTTGGTAAAGTACCGTTGCAGAGTATAAAACTCATTTTGGACCAAGCTATGTTCCGATTCAATTACTCGTCCATCTGTGTAACCTTCCATTTTGGTCAATCTGTTGTTGATGTCCTCTGTGATCTCTTTGAAGGCAACGTTTACCTAAAAGGATGGAATGTAAATAAATGCCAGGAATCAATAAAACAGCTTTAGTTATCTGTTATGTGACAATCAACATGAACAGCTCTCTCGTACACAGCTCTCTCCCCCCCCCCCCCCCCCCCCCACCCCTACCCCTGTGAGGTCCTTTCTTCTGCCGCATGGAATAGAGGTGTGTTTTTTCCCCTGTTGCTTCATGTATCTTCGACGCAACTCACTGAAAACGAACGGAGTTCTGTCGCCGGGCCCGAAATTGGTTACTATAAAATATGGATCAGGCCCGGTTAAATTGAAAAAGCTATAAATGTTTATCTCCCATTAAAATGATTAACCACTGAAGGTTAGGGTGAAGTGTGGGGAAGCGGTGGTGATTTTCCTCCCTCCCAAAAACAACCTAAAATTCCAATGCGACCGAGGAATTCGTGTCCACGATTAAAGGGGAACTGAACCCTAATATCAACCCAACGTCTGGCCTGATACAAACATGTATTCGGAATAAATAAGTTCTGCTATTATATTTTTCTGTGTTGCGCGCCTATGAAGAAAAATACGAAAACCTCCCTTACAACCTCCGTTGACAGACGGCTCAGGTCTTGTAATTTGTGACGTCAGATACGGGGAATAAATTAGTTTGGCCATGCTGGGACTAATGGCTTCTAATAGACAATATTCGTATTCTCACGGACGAGCTGGAACGAGCACTCAATGGAGGCTCATGCGGGGGAATCTTTTCTAATGCTAAATAGTTTTTAGCGAATTCCCCCGCACGAGCCTCCATTGAGTGTTCGTTCCAGCTCGTCCGTGAGAATACGAATATTGTCTATTGCGGACCAATGTGTTTTCTTTGTGCTAGAGGTGTGATTGTGTTTCCTTGGTATGTGATATGGGGAAATTTGCACTGAATTGAGCCGCAACACAATATAGATTTTTCAGCGGAAAATCGAACTTGAAGACTAATTTTCTCTTCATAGATGCGCAACACATCTTTCGAATACTTTGTATAGACCTTGGATTGATTTTAGGGTTCAGTTCCCCTTTATATTAATAGACCCCTTGTATTTACTGAACATACCAGTAGGAACGTTAGGTGTCAAAGACCAACGATAGAGTTCAGTTTGCTTACCTTTTTGAAGATATCATTTGGCGTAGGCTTAGTGGGCATTGAAAAGTTTTGGAAAGCGGCGGCAAACACGCCAAATCCTGCCGAGAGCACCTTGGCTACTTGGGCTGTTTTGGCAATGAGAGTAGCAACTGTTGCCAGGGCTCTACCAGAGCCATCACTTGCACCTGCAACTTCAGCAATGAAGGAAAGAGAAGAAGAAAATCCCTTGGCAACTGGTGATTGAATGGGTTTGATATCAGGAATCCCTCCGCCTGGTTTGTAGCCACGGTATTCACAATCGCCTTCCTTTTTTAATTGAAAATAAAAATTAAAATAAAAATTACCACCCTGACTCTCGATGAAAAACAACTGTAGTAACACCACTGGCAGCAGCAAGCCGCCAATACATGTAAGGCTAGACTTCATTTTGCTTTCTACCTAAAGAAAAGAGAACAATGAACACTTAATGACTGGAATCATGATTCAGTGAAAATGGTTTTCACTTAGAGCTAAACAAGAAATAAGAGTTAATAAGAGAAAAGAACGCAAAATCGTCCAACAAAGCCACGCGGAGTGTACTCAGTGAAGGCTCGTTGCTCGGAAAATAACTGTTCCCTCACATAGCAAAGATTTTGTGAGATCTAACGCGCTCGCTCATTGGTTGATACGGGTCACGTGGTAGTCTTCAAAATCCACCACGTGATAGCCACGTGATCACATCGTGACAAAAGACGGTGTGATTTGTCGCACGCGCTACCAAGAGTATCTGTCGTACGACTTCCTTATAAGGATGTACGTGTAGAGGGTCACTGAAGTACACGAGGGAGGTCACTGATGTACGCACAGGAGACGCGCAGTTTGCGGGTAGTGTTATGTATTAAAATTGGTAACAGATCGAGCATCGATGGTCGATTAGCGTATTGGTTACCACATGTGGTCTGCAATCTGACGCCTCGGGTTCGAACCCCAGAACGGTTTTTTTCTTTCTCAATTTTGGATTTTTTTTCCCCTCTATATTTTGGTTAAAACTCGTCGTTTGTCTATAAATCCTAGCCCAAGGCCAGTGAGAACACGTTTACCTGTGAACCCTAGCTCTAAGTAGGTGAGACCTCGTCGTTTACCTGGGAACTTGTTTACTGACGGTTAGGGTTAGGTTTATGTTACGGGTTAGGGTTTAGTGTTAGTGCATGTGAAGTTTCGGTAAAAGGGAATAAGTCTCTACTTAGTTTGTGAGGCTGAAAGTTTCAAAATAGTTGATTAAACGAGTGGGACTAGAAAAGATTCATGGCCGCTTTCCTACGCCATTTTGGAAAATTCAAGGTCAATCGAAAGCTGGGACGAGTCTCCTGTGCGTACATCAGTGACCTCTCTCACGTACTTTAGTGACCCTCTTCACGTACATATGGCGGCCTACTGTGCTTCCTTATAAGGAGGTCGTACGATAGACACTTCTCCGCGCTACTGGCTAGCTGAAGGCGGGAAAGTAAATATTTGTTTTCCAAAATTTAGACAAAAGGAATTTTATTTCTAACTACATAACAGATCAATTATTATAACCGCGGCCCCGAGGGAAACAGCGAGTTTTGTTTCCCATCGATCCTCCATATCCCCCCTCCCCTCCCCTCCTGAATATCGAGGATAGTGGGAAACAAAACTCGCTGTTGTTTCCCTCGGGACCAGTTGAAACAAGGACCAGTACTATAAAAGGACCGAGAATGCTCTTCCCTATTCCTCGCCCTTTGGGTTCAAATTCAAAACATAACAGCATAGAAAGTAAGCAAGCGTTCCTTTCCTGTTATAATACAAATTGCTGAGACTAAAATAATAATAAGCCAAAGAAAAATTAAGACAAGTAAGCTAGTTGATTTGAATTTCGCGCGATAACAAAAGTCAGAGATCACTCCAGCGGAACATCACTTGTTCCATGCAGAGCTTTGAATAAAGATATACACTTCACAATGGCCGAGTTACAACGGTGCAATTAAAAGTATACATAAACTTCAAATGAAACTATGCACGAAAAGAATGTGCCAATGATTTCATTTTGTCAGCCGGTACACACCAGTAAATCTGTGCTAGTGGAAGCTGTGTAGGACGGTTGCTTACTGTACATTAAAGTCTACATTCGCTGCAATACCACATTGACTGAATGTGTGTAGGTCACACTAACATACTCTGCCTTAGGACATAAAAAGGATGAGCGATATGTCCATGGACAGAGTAGACATTAGACGACTGAGGTGATATCCAAGGCCGTTTTGTAGTTGAGGAAGCAAGGAGAGCGAAAAGAACGAAGAGCTTAAAGTGAGCAGCCATTTTGGCGTTAATTTACATAATTTACCAAAGGGTTAGCCCCTCTTTTCACGCCTGTCAAACTCGAAATTTGAAATTCAAATTGCAGGACAGTGAGTTAGCGAGCTTTTTTCAGGCTTCTCCTGTTAGAATGCTAGATTTTTAAGGTTCAAACTTAAACAAACCATATGGCATACGTTTAGTGGGCAGTTCGGGATTTTTTATTTATATTGTGAGGAGAGTGGTATACAAAATTTTGGAGAAACAACTCTTGCCAACGCAGTAACATTTTGGTGTAGAAGTTTCCACTCCACCGATTTTATTGGACCAGCTCGTAACCAACAAAGCTCATGGGTTAATTATTCTATAAGAGCATTCAGTTAAACCAATTTTCTTTTTTGGATATTTTCGCATTTTACGTAAAAATAGGGGTCGAAAAAAGCATTCCTATCTCCGAAAGTAGCACTGATATTCAATTTCTGGTTTGCGTTTACTTTTCTTCAAGTCAGGAAATACCACAGGCAGCCCATGATTACTGATAGTAACAGTGTATGGGAAATTTCCGTTCTCAATTTTCGACAAAAATATTAAATAAACATCCATCAACCTTACCACGTGTCTTAATGTGATTGTCCTTTATGTCTGAATTCCCTGAATCTCGGTCCAGACATATAGGACAACCACATGAAGACACACGGTAAGGTTGATTGAGAACGGAAATTTCCCATACAAACACTGTTAATTTCCATACACTGTTACTATCAGTGATCCTGGGCTGCCTGTGGAAATGTGCAAATCTTTATAGTGATAGCAATTGAGCTGTCTCAATACCCGCGAATCTTTATGATAGCCCGAGTGGCCACATTAAATTTGAAAAGGATTATAGCTTCTTTTCATTTGGTGTTAAACTAATGTATTGTTTTGAATCCAAACACAAAATCATTCCCAACTTAGCCTGCGTAGCCCGGCGAAGTTGGGAAATCTTTTGACTTCATTTGAAGGGCCGGAATTAACGTTTTGGGGGCTGATTGTTGAACTCACTTTTAAAAATTGTTTTCAAATCCAAACACAGAAATGTAGCCTTGATTAGTTATGCTCCAATGGAGGATGGAACATTTGAATTTGAAGAGACTTACTTTGAAAAGGATTAGAGCTTCTCTGTTGAATGAAGATTTTTACAACGTGATTTGAAAAGGATTACAGCTTCTTTTGATGTGGTTTTGAACTAATGTTTTGAAATTCAAACGCAATATCGTTGCCAAACACTTTCTGTGCTTCAAGAGAAGTTGGAAAATCATTTGAATTTTAAAATCATGGACTTCATTTGAAGGGGATTAACGTTTTGGAGGGCTGATTGCTGAACTCACTTAATTGTTTTCAAATCCAAAGACAGAACTGTAACAGCTAGTAGCCTATATTAGCTATGTTCCGACTGGAGGTTGGAAATACACTTGAATATGAAGAGACATAATTACTTTGAAAAGGATTTAGAGCTGGTCGTTATATGTTCTGTTGATAACAGTTTGCAAATTGTACATCTAGCTAGCAGAAAGAAAAAGTTATACAATGTTTTTTTTTCTGAATTACACTTAAAGAACAAACTCTAACTTTCAAAAGTTCGGTTTTGAGCTCAATTGGACAACTGGATACAATCCAATGAGCTTAACATACATGAAACTAGCCCTTGCAGCATTTAGAAATTTTAGATATGGTTTATTAGGATTTGGGAGTGGTCAACTGTTGGATGATTATATTCAACAAACGATCCGCTTTCATTTTGTTGTTTTGCTTTGGAATTTCGAGTGAAAACAGAATTTGCCACTGATTCCTAGCAAAATTCATGTATTACGTAAATCCAGAACGGATTTTAATCACTGAAACAACGCTCGAAACGTCAGATGCTACTCGCTTCTCACGGCAGTTAGCATACCTTAATCGACCGGCTTCATATTTTTAGTTCATTATACCAGCTCCGCCGACGCAGAACTCCCGGGCAGAACAAAACTAGTTTTTACAAGAACTAGTTATCTCTCGGATTTCAAACAGTTAAAAAGTTTGAAAAGCCTTTCATGATAGAAAAGAAAGGAAGAAACTGCTTACGCGTCGAAGTCCCAAATCCTCTTACTATTTACCATGGAATAATTGTTGTGGACTGAAGATACGGCAAACATGACGGAAGGAAAAAACAATTAAGATTATCTGATTATTCTTTGAACTGAATTGCACTCCAAGAGCTACAGAACTGTATTAAGCAAAGTACTTCGCGCCACTCACGAGGTTAGGTGGGGTGCGGTTATTCCTTATCCCTATGGAGTTTTCAGGATAGTTATCCCTTATTTCTGAGAAGCATGCAGACGAAGAAATTAAATGAAACAAAACAAGAATCAATTCGGATTATCCCTTATCCCGATAGACTTTGGTTAACCCATATCCCTACTGTTTTCGTTTCTGGTTTGTTACCCCTTATCTCAGTGATTATTCTGCTAGTTATCGATCCCTTATCCCCGGCCCAACACCCCTAACCGGGCCTCACTCACAACTTCAATGTAGCAGTAACCTTGGATGAGATATCAGGCAAAACTCTGTATTTCACGCCACTCAAAACTTCGATGTGCTCATTTCTGCAAAGCGGTAACCTCTGAATTACAATGAAATCTGAATTTTAACGGGACCTGAAACAACCCTAGGGGCTCACTGATCAAAGTAAGGGCCTGGCTAAACCACAGATCGAATTGATTAGATACGGCAAAAGTATTTCGCGCCACTCACAACTTCAATGTGCAAAGCGGTAACCTTGGATAAGATACGACGGCAAAAGTATAAATACACCCGACTCAAAGATAACAAATTATGGCAGAGCTTCTTACCTTATTTCTCAAACGTATTCAGTTGGCGGACTTCTCCAGTCGGCGTTGAGGGCTGTGAAGACTGATTGTGCTGTAACGTCTTCTTGTAATGAGGTTAATTTACTGTTTGACACGGCAATAGGTGTACGAGGTAATGGGCTCTAGGGAAATTAGGAACTCCATTTTAGTGCGGCAAGACTAGTAAATCTTTTGTTCCCTTCCTTCAAGTCAATTGAAATTGATTGATTTCCAAGCATATACTTGAGCTCAACATAATTACATAGCTTACCAAGTGAAGTTAAAGAACTACAAGGTTACTCAAAAGCTAAGATAAAATGTTCTGTATAGCAAAAACGTAACTGGCCGTTATTAGTAGTTTAAAATTCGTGCAGCTCCCCTTCTTTGTATAGCGCGGTAAACTTTATGTACAATTTATTGTTTAGAAGTTTCATGGCAAAAATTAAGGCGAGATTAGTTCAGTAGTATTAAAAGAAAAGAATTACCGTATGAATGGTATTCAAGACTAAGTTATCCGGCATTATATTCCATCTCATAAATATCTTGATCTCTGTAACTTGATAAAAAAAAGTGTCTCCAGGAGTCAAGGGTCGAGAGCTGGTGTTCAAGAAATCATTATCCTCAACTTTTTAAGCATACAATTGATCATACAATTGAAGCTACGCTTCAGCTCCCATCTTATCAGTACCAAAAGTAGGCGGTATAATTCCCATAACTTAAACCGCGGAGCTAAATGTTTGAACAATGTTGTAACAACATAGGCCAACATTGTTGGATCGTACTTTTGGACAAGTGGCTAAATGTCCAAACTTTCATCTAACAACTCAGAAAAATCTCGGTCCAACATCAGTCGTCCAAAATGGGGTGCCAAACTGAGTCAATATTATTGTTAGGCCATTTGAATTTGAAGAGACTTACTTTGATTCTCGTGATTTTTTGTTGATAACGGTTTGAATGAATACTTTTACAACGTGATTTGAAAAGGATTACAGCTTCTTTTGATGTGGTTTTGAACTAATGTTTTGCTATCAGTCAAACGCAATATCATTGCCAAACACTTTCTGTGCTTCAAGAGAAGTTGGAAAATCATTTGAGTTTTAAAATGGACTTCATTTGAAGGGGATTAACGTTTTTGGGGGCTGATTGCTGAACTCACGTAATTGTTTTCAAATCCAAACACAGAACTGTAGTAGCTTAGCTAGTATAGCCTAGATTAGCTATGTTCCGATGGAGGTTGGAAATACATTTGAATATGAAGAGACATAATTACTTTGAAAAGGTTAGAGCTGGTCGTTATACGTTCTGTTGAAAACAGTTTGCAAATTGTACATCGACCCTACATCTAGCTGGCAGAAAGAAAACGTTATACAATGTTTTTTTTCTGAATTACACTCAAAGAACAAACTCTAACTTTCAAAAGTTCGGTTTTGAGCTTAATTGGACAACCTGATACAATGAGCTTAAGATACATTAAAGTGCCTATAACCCCAAATTTGAAGTATTTTTAATAAATTCTTTACATCCTTCTTATCAATAATTCGAAGAGAGAAAAAGGAAAAAAGTAAGAGTTCGACCTTATTTCTGGGGTCAAACATTGTAAAACAACCCGATTTGGGCACCCTGTCCCAAATGGCCGTCAGCTGGAGTCTGGAAGTAGCCTGGGAACGAAACCGGAAAGCAACGTCATAGTAGTGAGAGAAAGCGAACAACCAACAACAAAGACAGTAAAAACAGGGCGAACCGAGCGAATAACTCGATTTGAAATGCCAAACAGATGTGTATTTGGGGGCTGTAGGAATGAGCCAGACTCAAAAAGGATAGCTCTAACACAAGGTCCCGTTTTTAAGCGATGATCGGCCAGAAGCAAAGAAGAGAAGACGCCAGTGGTTGAGGTTCGTGCGAACAAAGCGAGCGAAGTGGGAACCGACGAAGAATTCCAGCGTTTGTTTGGTTCACTCCAAGCCGGAAGACTTTATAAGATTTTCTTTAGTCCTTGACTCTACGCCAAGACTGAAGTCGGTTGAATATGGAGTTGTTCCTATTCCATCAGTCCATGCCATCGAAACCGATTTAAGCCATTCTCCGATTTTGGTAAGTGCTTTTGTATTTAGTTTGCATGGCAATACAGATTTATACAGTAGCCTCCTAGTCCTATAGCAGCCGTTGTGTAGCGCTTCCGTTCACTCCATTCCCCGGAATGGAGTGAAATGGAAGCGCTACAAAACGGCTACTATAGGAGGCTAGCAATACAGTGGAACCTGCATGTATAAAGAAGTTCCTAGGGAAAGGAAGAAAACTTCATTATGACCGGGTTCCACGTACTGAACATTGTTTTCACCACAAGTGTATTAGACTAAGAGAGTGCATGTTTTTAGTATGAGGGAAATAACAGTGAATAAATCAGACAACTTTCTTTAGATGACACCTGCACCTATGGACAGGACACCATGCTTAACAAGCAGCCAAGGGCAGAAGCAACCCAGAAGAGACAACAAAGGATGACTGTTATAGATGTTCCTCCTTCAGCTCCAGGTAATTCAAATTGTTTTGTATAAAATATTTTTTTGCACAAAAGAAACTATTCAAATTCTGAAAATATTCAAACAAAATCGAGTCTGTGCTAATCACACCTTCTGTGTTTGTCCTCCAATAACACCTACATGTAGCTCTTGCTCAAGCAGTGCATATACACCTACATGTATCAAACTGTTGGACATGTCATATAAAGGTATACTGCTTGTTTAGTCTTTCGAGACTAAACAAAATATTAAAATACCAGCTGGAAACGTATAATATTACACTGTAAGTTTGTATTTAAAACGAAACCAGTGCTTTATTTACCATAAACCAATATATATATATATATACCCATAACTAACTTAATAATAATTGTTATTTTTGTATTTTAGTGCCAGAAGTTCCAGTTCCACTTGCTGTGAGGCCAGAAATTCCAGTTCCACCTGCTGTAAGGCCCACAAAAACCAAGGCAAAACCCCATTGCTCAGTGTGCAAGAAACCTATGAAATTAAAATTAATTAAATTCTTAATCTCTAAATTATATATTGTTTCTTTTTTTGAATTTATTTGTGGAACTCTGTAAACTAGCTTGTAGCTAAGTATGTCCTCCTCATTAAATAAAGTATTGTGTAAACCTATTAAAGAGCATAAAGGTGTTGTTGATTGTCCAAAGAACAACCCTTGTCCCCTTATAAGTACAGAGTGAACCAGAAATGTCTACCAGCTATCTCAGTGATTTGATATTTTATCAATGGACAATCTAGGTAGCAATATATTATACTGTCAACTTCCATAGGCTAATCACTCCTGTGACCAGCTCAGTGAAATCGATTGCCCTATTTCATTGGCATGACATCAAAACAAATAGATGAAAGCCGCCATTCTTATTTTATTGGGAAAATTAGCCAATTTGAAGGAAGGCAATCTATGGCAGAACAGCTTTATTTTGTATGTCTGTTGTTAAAGACGAGTGTTTTGACCCCCTAAGATGGCAGCTGTGTCTATCATGTGACACCATAATTAAATAGGGCAATTGAATTTGAGGCTTAAAGGGGCTATGTCACGGTACTATGCATGTATGGAGTCAGTGTTCGATTGGTGGGTTAAAACAGTTCAACCCCCTCCTTCAATGCTGGATTGAAAGTATGTTCATTATTTTACTTGAATAATGTATATTTACACAATTTATTAGTCATTTTTGAATATTTGCTTTGATTTTTACCATCCCACACGTGCACGAGGTCTGTCAGTTCATATGAGAATCTCTGATAATGAGTGTGTCCGGCCCAGACATCTAATTTTACTGTTTTCCAATTTACTACTCAAACATTTAAATTTTAATATTATAATCCTATTTTCAAAATTTGTGTAAAATTATAGAAAGGAACACAGGGTGCGATGCAAGTGCTTTCCAATAGCCCAGGGCTAGTAGTTTCGCTTGTCAGGGTAGTGATTCCTGTTCACAGGTTGCCTGAATGGACATATGGACATACATGTATATGGACATACATGTAGGTTAATAGCCCACATTCGATATATGCTTGACTTCTCACACACAAAGGTTCTGGGGCATAATTAAATTCATTATTGTTATTTCATTAATCACTGCACATTATTCCCCAGAGCCTTGTATGTGTATTGAATCATTTGTATGTGACCAGTGAAGCCTATATCAAAAGTGGCCAATGGCACTGAAAGTTTGACTGTTCATTGTTGTTCTCCTTAAAGTTTATATAAGTTATGAAGTACTTTCATCTTCATCTTCTTCAAATCCAGTGAAGGTTTCTTTCCCAGCATTGAATTTTGTCCTGATTGTGTCATATGCACATGCTAGTAGAGGAATTCTATTGTTGCCCAGATAACCGTAGACTAACTGGATGTACTCTCTGTATGAGACAACTCGTAGAAATCTGTAAATAAAGAAGTTTATATGTTAGTACCAATTGTTTGATACAGTTGAAGCCCTTTGTGAAACTGCCCGTGTAGTTGTAGGTGACCAGCTCCCCTCAGAGACCACTCTTGTGCTCTGTAGTAACCAGCCACTCTCATAATTAAGTGACCACCGCGCGTACCACCACCTTTGGAATTTTTCTTTGTTTTTAAACTCTTGTAAGTAACTACTCCAGAGACATGATCCCAGACTGTGCAATGAGTCAACTAAATATAAATATGCACTAGCATTTTGCAACAATATTCTTATTATATCTGACATTCATGCTGTTACAGTAGAGTAGTACAGTATTGTATACTGTGATATCAGTCGCATTATATATGTATCCCCATGGGTGTGGTGTGTGCAAGCTCTCATAAGCGAGCAACTACTCCTGATTCCAGTTCTGACTAGTTATGAGCACCTTTTCCTGATTCCCAGTGTGGTTGCTTACGAGAGCTACTATTTTTAATTAACATGCACGATAGATCAAAATACTCTGATAAACCTTCCACTTTCCTAGTCAGACTAAACATGGAACTGTGTTCATTGATTTCAATTCATACCTTGGTCATTATTGAGCATTATTAATGCTCGCGGACTCGCTCGTTCGAGATACGATACGAAAACCTCGTGAATAAAAACGATATCAAGCTCTTAACATGTAATAATCTCTATATATGATTGTTGCGATTGGAAGGATCACTGGATTCTTTTGGCATCCTGCATTGCTGCAATGCCGGTTTTTTTGGGAGACCACGGCCACGGGAAGCCCATGAAGGGCTATGATAACTTATTTTAATTTTGGACAGTTTAACTCACCAGCTTTTCCTTGCTTCGAGGCCTTCCACTGAACCGATTCTGGAGGTCTCCATCTGTACTCTTGTAACCCATAAATTTCTTCATCGGCGAGTGGCTCATCCGCGCCGGCAGATTCTTCTGCTTCAAGCTCATAGTTGATAAAATTTAGCTCGGAATTGTCCGATGAACAACTGTCTTCAGATTCGGAGCCTGACGAAGACATTTTGTCAAAAAGTCCAGCAGAAAATTACAGAACTTATTTTGACGCAAATAAGAAAGAACGAACCAAAAGTACATGAGAGAAGCCTTTATCACGTGACATGGCTCCCTACTATGACGTACCTAGTCCCAGACCCCACCAAGTCGCTAAGATGACGGTAAAAGTTCACGGCTCTCATCTTTGAAAAGCCGTAAAAAAAAGAGAAATGCTTTAAAACCATTATTTTTTTCGGGAAGTTGCATAGAATACTTCTAAGTTTGATCTGAAAGCGTAACTTTTTTGGGGTTATAGGCACTTTAAACTAGCCTTGCAGCATATATAACTTTTAGATATGGTTTAGGATTTCGGAGTGGTCAACTGTTGGTGATTCAACAAACGATCCGCTTCCATTTTGTTGTTTTGCTTTGGCATTTTGAGTGAAAACAGAATTTGCCACTGATTGCTAGCAAAATTCATGTAGTTACGTAAATCCAGAACGGATTTTAATTAGAAACAACGCTCGAAACGTCAGATGCTACTCGCTTCTCGCGGCGCCGGTTAGGATACCTTAATCGGCTCTTTCTAGGTGTATCAAGGACAATGAACTACAGCAAAACAATACCCTGAAATACAAAGAACCCTAACCCCAGAATACAATGAACTACAGCAAAACAATACCCTGAAATACAAAGAACGAAAGAAAACAATAGAGTTGTTCATTGTCCTGAATTTCAGGACGTTGATACACCTAGAAAGGGCCCCTTAATCGACCGGCTTCATATTTTTAGTAGAATGAAGAATAACCAATACGACGTAGAATTATACGGATTTAATGTAGCACAATATTTCGACTAGCCATACTAGTCTTCATCAGGTGCTAAGGAACTTTTACAATGTGACTTGACAATATATAATGGTAAAACGGAAATGACGTAAAAAACATAATATGATAACGAAAGATAACTAACGGTGTGACTGATTAGTAGGTCTCGTCGCGTTTGTTAAGGCCATTGGGTTCAAGAGTGTTAGCACGTGTTATGAGATAAGCTTCTTTAGCTTTGCGAATAGCATCACGAGAAGAGAAAATATGTTCTAAAGGAATTAAAAGGATATTAGATGCAGAGTGGTCAGGGTTAGATAGAAAATGTTCAGATGCAGTGGTGGGTTTGGATTTACTGGAAGGTTTGTCAACTGTCCTACGATGTTCGTTGAAGCGGTCTTTAAGTCTACGTTTGGTTTCACCAATGTACTGTTTGTTACATTTAGTACATTGAATCATGTAGATGACGTTTTTAGTGTTGCAGTCCATGTGTGTGGTAATGGTTCTGGTTTCACCCGTAGAAGTAAAAGTATATTGGGTGCAGTTATCAGAAATGTAAGGGCAAGTTAAACAGTTTTGTCCACAACGAAAAGAACCTGGATTGTTGTTGGAAGCAGTGTTGGAGTTATCTGAAGGTAGTTTGGATTTGACTAGCAAATCACGTAGATTGGACGAACGTCGGAAGGCTACAAAAGGGCGTTGGGGGAAAATAGTTTTGCAACGCACGGAGGAATGTAGAAGATCAAAATGTTTCTCAAAGATAGGAAAGATAGATGGAAGTGACGGATTATAGGTGACTATAAAGGGAATACGGTGAGAGGAATTAGATTTCTGTTTAGGTTGTAGAGCAAGATTACGAGGGATATCGGCAGCGCGTTTAGTTTGTTTAGTGAGTAAATCACGGCTGTAACCTCGTTTAAGGAGATAGGAGATGAGTTCAGAGGTACGGTTTTTAAAAGCTTCATTAGTGGAACAAATTCGTCTGAGACGGAGAGCTAAGCTGAAAGGAATGGCTTTTTTAGTATGACTAGGATGACAAGATGAAAAAAGCAGATGCTGATGTTTATCGGTGGGTTTACAATAAAGGTCAGTTTCAATGACTCCATTATTAAGGGATACATTGACATCGAGAAACGGGACATTACTAGAAGAGTGAAAACTGGTAAATTTGATAGTAGGATGAATATTTATTGTTAAGATAATCGATGAAAGTTTTGAGGTTATCCGGACCTTCCGTCCAGACCATAAAAATATCATCGATATATCTAAGCCAAGAATAGGGAGTGAAAGGGGCTTTGTTCAAAGCATTGGCTTCAAAGTAACCAAGAAAGAGATTAGCGAAGGAAGGTGCCATTTTGGTTCCCATAGCAGTACCATGAATTTGTAGGTAGTTGTTATCATTAAAAGTGAAGTTATTCATGGTAAGAATCATACGGATAAGATCACATAAAGTACTAGTAGGGATAGTTTTATCAGAACGAGTGCTAAGAAAATGATAACATGCATTGATACCGTCATTATGGGGAATGTTGGTATAAAGAGAGGACACATCTAAAGTGACAAGAAGAGCATTGTCCGGAAGGTCACGGAGGAGGGAGAGTTTATGAAGGAAATCATTAGTGTCTTTGACATAAGACGGAAGTTTGCTAACTAGAGGTTGAAGGTAGTAATCAACAAATTCCGAAATACGTTCGGTAGGATGGCTGTTGGAAGAGACAATGGGACGACCAGGATTACCTGGTTTGTGAATCTTAGGCAGAATATAAAAGCGCCCTGGTTTAGTATCGCGTTGAATAAGATATTTACGGGTTTTATCGTCAATGTAATGGCTATGGAACATTCTGTCTATGTATTCGGTTACACGTAGTTGGATATGTGTGGTCTTGTCTTCGTCATGCAGTGGTCGGTAAAATTTGGTATCGTTAAGTTGTCGGTTGCATTCGTCAATGTACCATTGTAAGTTCATGACAACAGTCCCAGAACCTTTGTCGGCAGGTTTGATGACTATGTCAGGTCGTTGTTTCAGTCCTTGTAAAGCTTGTCGTTCGTTCATTAACCAGCTCCGCCGACGCAGAACTCCCGGGCAGAACTACACTAGTTTTTACAAGAACTAGTTATCTCTCGGATTTCAAACAGTTAAAAAGTTTAAAAAGCCGGCTTTCATGATAGAAAACGGAAAGGAAGAAACTGCTCACGCGTCGAAGTCCCAAATCCTCTTACTATTTATGCACTTATCAGCGGCCATCACGGGGGGTACACCCTGGGGAACCCCCGGGCTTTTGTAAAATACTGTCAACAAATCCCTCATACTCCGGGGCAAAATTTCTCCACCAACGATCCCTACCCCCGGGACAGGAGTGAGCATCCAAAGGTCGGAAAAGTGGCGCCCATCCTATTAAAAAATATGTTCGGTAGAGGATCAATTTAGGCCGGCCGACGTGGCAGCAACGCCGAACCCGTCGATTTATATTTCACTCGTGCCTATATAACTACGGAACTATATTAACACGCGACCTGGTGCATCCTCCACTTTTCGCCGACGGTTAAAAGACTGGTTCCATAAAATCGCAACGAAAATCGCAAATCACAGCTTCTCGATAGCAAGGATCGCAGAATTCTTTCTATATCAGTACGATCGCGAATGCACGGATCGTATAAAGGTTAGTAACAACTTCATCGCAAGGATCGCAGTTTTGGATCGCACGACACGTTTTTCTTCGATCGTTGCGATTATTATTGAATCACGCTTTTAGTGATATAGATATGTAATGTAATGTGACAAAGAAAGGTTTTTAATACTTGCTTTATACATCAAAATATATATAGTACAACAACAGAAAACACATTATCTGATCCATCTTTGCAATGAACGTAACGAACAAGGCGAAGAATTCTCCAAATGCATTCGATCGCATGTGCTTTGAAATAATATAACCGCTGACCAATTCATTGCAAATCCCGCGGGTATCGTCTGTGAAGTGATAAAACGATCTAAATCCCCGGACCCAGGGACATACAATTATGACAAAAGTGAACAAATCCCGTGGGATGTCCGGGGTGTGCCGCTGATAAGTGCATTACCATGGAATAATTGTTGTGTGGACTGAAGATTCGGCAAACATGACGGAAAGGAAAACAACAATCTTATCTTATTCGGGGGTAGAAGCGGAATATTGCCGAATATTGAATATCGTGGTTGAAAACTGAGGAATATTGAATATTTGCCTGAAAAATATACTGAATACGGAATATTGCAATAAAGCGCATGACACTTTCGAAAATTAAAAACAATAAGGAATATCCCAAAAAAAATTAGTAGGGAATGGGAATATTTACCTCAGGAGAGCAGAGGAATACGGAATTTTTAGAGTGAAAATATTCCGCTTCTACCCCCGAATCTTATATAATAATCCGCTAAGTGTGTGTGTCGATCGTGTGTGTCGATCGTGTGTGTCTGTGTGTACCGCTCTTTCCCAGGCTCCCTCGATCGATATCCTAATATGGAGAACGCGCGAGTGCGCGTCCGAAAATGGCGCCAAAAAGTGACGGCCACAGGTATCCTAACGAAGACGACAAATATTAATTGGTTGCATTTGAGGAAATAATGTTAAAAAGAAATTAGTTTTCTCAAGTTCTACACTTAGTTGGGCGAGCAAGCCATCGAGTTTACGGGAATCTGTTTTAGGAAAAACCTGGACGAGCAAGCCATCGAGTTTACGGGAACTGCATGATCTGTTTAGTAGGGAAAACCTAGGCGAACAAGCCATCGAGCAGTTACGGGAATCAGTTTTTAGGGAAAACCTATCCGGCTATCGCCAGGCGAAGCGGCCGAAGTCAAACGACCGAATGAGGTAATTAAGTCGTATATAAGACCAGGTATTCAAACACAGTTAGAAATGTTGTCCATGGAAAAGGCTGTTAATGTTTTATCTTACAACTCTATGGTGTGTCGAAGAGCAATATATTTTGTCCATGTCTGTTCTCTGTAGTTTCCTGTTTTCTTAGATATAAAAACCAACTGTTTCCTCGCCCAACTATCGACATCGTAGGCTCAGTTCAGACCAGAACTCACTACAACCAGACATTCAAATAACTTAGCTTTTCCTTATTGTTTTTATTCCGTTTTCCTGCTTCGAACAATGCTATTTCGGCGACCATATTTGTTTTCGTCACACGAATTCATAGCCTGCGTAGCAAAGGGGAATGGGGAAGATTGGGAAAGAGGGAATGAGGAGAGGGGAAGAGGAGGGGAGGAGGAATGGGGAGAGGAAAAGGGAAAGGAGGGCTTGCAACGAACCCCCCGTTTTTTCCCTTTTAACGTTCATTTTTTAGACGTAAAATTCCGATTGGCTAAAGTGGTGTTCAATGACATTTGATTGACACTTGTAATAAAAATAGCAGTTATGGCGCGATGCAATGAAGAAGTGTTCACGAAGTCGAAGGACTTGTTGGCCATTTGACCCACCAGATTTGGAAAAAGTATCTTCAACTTCTTATAGTTTATAGAGCTATTAGTAGATGTACAGCGATAGCTTCAGGGTTGTCGGAAAAACGAACAGCGAAGATCCAGGCGGAAAAACGAACCCCGAAAAACCGAAGACCGGAGAAGAACTGAAGTCTGTTGTGAATTTTTCCTTGTCGAAAATCGTATGTTTAAGCCAAAATGTCTTGCTGGAAATCTAGTACGGATACCCTAGAGGTTTCAGAGAGTTTTTATTTGGTGAAAATCCACACAGAACTCCATTTTCTAGCCCAAATGTTTGATCTTCGGCTTCGTGGAGAAGGCAGTTTACGTTCAACATGGCGGCCCGTCTTGTTCAACCAGTGCTGTATACAGTTATAGACTTAGTCTAGGCCAACTTTAGCAGCCTTGAGTTGCCTAAGAAGCAGATTCTTTACGACTAGGATGTCAAGTGATTCAGGATAGCTACGTCTTGGGAACAGAAACTGCGAAGTTGTATTTTATTTTTATGCAAATGTCTGAAGGGTTGTGTTTTGTTACGCCAGTGTTTGGAAAGCGAAAGCTGTGAATGGACGAAAAACATTTTCAAACTTTTGATGTAGAAACACTGACTTGTATGGCCAAATATTGTACTACACTTGGATAATATGTACCCAGGAGACGTCAATAGCTTTTATTGCACTCAATTTGGTGCAGAAACGTGTGTTTGCGTACAAAACGCTCGCCAGATTGAGAGAGAAACCAAAATGGTCTTGGCTAGGCCAATTTAGTAGCCTTAATTTACCTTTATAGGTTGCCATAAGAAGTAGATTATTTACGATTAGGATGTCAAGCGATTCAGGATAGCTACGTTTTAGGACCAGAAGCTGCGAAGTTGTATTTTATTTTGAGGCATTAGCCTCAAGAGAGTTTTATAAATACTTAGTAACGCGAGTGTATTGTGTTTTTTCGTGTCGAAAAACGGATGTTTAAGCCACAATTTCCCGCTGTAAATTTATTATGGAACCCCAGGGGTTGTAGAGTGTTTATTTGGTGAAAATCCATGCAGAAATCAATTTTCTAGCCCAAATGTTTGACCTCTGTACTTCGTTTTTCCTAGGGGTCATTTTGAACTTCCTTCGCACCGAAGGTCAAACATTTGTAACAGACAGAAACAAGGAAGTTGATTGGTTGATTTTGACAGATGTCATGTCAGACGACACTGAAAATGAATTTATAATTTGGGGGCGTAAGGGAAAAAACGGGGGGTTTGTTGCAAGCCCTCCTTTCCCTTTCCCTTTCCTCTCCCCATTCCCCCTTCCAATTCACTCCCTCTCCCCTCTTCCCTCCTTCCCAATTCCCCCTGGGCTTGCTACGCAGGCTAACGAATTCATGACTCGAGCTGCCTCAGGTGACCGTCAGTTTTGGCACTTCGACAATACGTATAATTGTGTTCATCGGTTTGAGAAATTTTAAAAACTGAGATCCGTAAGATATTATTGCCTTCTTTTATCAAAATACAACTTTGAAAACATCAACACGCCAAAACCTCCCGCCATATATTACATTATAATTGTGTCAGTAGCGTCTTGGATCAGTTTTGTGAAGGAAGCGGGAATACCAGAGAACTCACGACTTCAATGTGCTCATTTGCACAAAGATTAGATACGGTAAAAGTATTTCGCGTCACTCACAACTTCAATGTGCAAAGCGGTAATCTTGGATAAGATACGGCGGCAAAAGTATAAATACGTTTTGACACAATGGGTGTACGAGTTAATGGCTCTAGGGAATTTTAGTGCGGCAAGACTAGTAAATCTTTTGTTCCCGCTTCCTTCAATTGAAATTGATTGATTTCCAAGTTGAGCTCAACATAGCATAGCTTATTACATAGCTTACCAAGTGTCAAAGTTAAAGGACTACAAAGTTAATCAAAAGCTAAGATAAAATGTTCTGAATAGCAAAAACTGGACTATTATTAATAGTTTGAAACTATTAGTAGCCTTGTAAAATGTATTGTTTAGAAGCTTGTTGGCAAAAATTAAGGCGAGATTAGTTCAGTAGCATTAAAAGAAAAGAATTACGGTATGAATGGTATTCAAAACTAAGTTATCCGGCATTAAATTCCATTGATCTATGTACTTGATAAAAAAAGTGTCTCAAGGAGTGAAGTGTCGAGATCGAGTCTTCGAAATTATATGACGCTATAAAAGTCGAGTGTTCAAGAAATCATTATCCTCAACTTTTTAAGCATATAATTGATCCGCTTCTCATTAACATTAACATTAACATTAACAGGCCACGGACAATCGTATGTCGATTGCTTGACTGGAAAATGAAAGAATGTATCCTGAGGTTAGCAAGGAGGATTAAACCAGACGGGATTTATGTGAGCGAGGATTTGGCGGAGGAGACCATGGAAAAACGAAGAGCACAATTGACGGAACTAAAGCAAGCTAAAGAAGCGGGCAAGATTGCTTATTTTGTCCTTGATAGGCTAGTCATCAAAGAGAAGCGGCCCCCAATTATAGCTGAGGTCGCTGAGGATTCGTATGCTGCTGTTAGAGATGACTAGTTCAACTACTAACTCTGTTTACAATCATGTAGGTAAAACTTGTTCTCATTGTTTATATAGTCTTAGTACTACTGCTATGAATAGTAATGACAGCCTGTGCTCGAAATGCCTTCAAGAAATTTTTCCCTTCAACCAGCTAGACGATACACAATTTAACTTTGCACTGTACGAACTAGCTAATGGTCTAGTACACTTTAATGTAGATCGCTTAGAATGCTTGTTTTTCAATCCACTTGAAGATAATTGTAAGAATGTAAATGCTGTCTCCAGTGATCTGGATCCTGACTTAAATTTTCTTGATGCCAATACGGATTGTAAATATTTTACTGACTCAACCAGTTGATATCCTCTAAAGGCATTTCGAGTACAAATTGTCTATCGCTCTTCCACATCAACGCTCGTAGTCTCTCTAGAAATTTTGACAAATTTTGCCAATTAATAGGATGCATTGAGCATAACTTTTCTGCTATCGGTGTCTCTGAAACCTGGCTGAATGATTCTAATTCAGACTCTGTTATTATTCCTGGCTATAACTTTATCTCGAATAATCGTGTTGCAAAGAGTGGTGGAGGAGTGGGGCTGTATTTACGTAATGATCTCGACTTCAAGATACGATCAGATTGTTTTTATTCGAATGCAGATATCATTGAATCAGTTTTTGCTGAAATAAGAAACCCTCATGGGAAAAATGTTATTATCGGCACGGTCTACCGACCGCCTTCTCAAAATGTACATGAATTCCTGGAGCATTTCGAGCGATTGCTTGCCATTATCTCGAAAGAAAACAAAACGTGCTATGTTATGGGCGATTTTAATTTAGACCTTTTGAAGCATGAACAACACTCTGCAACAACTGAATTCGTTGATCTTTTGTTCTCTTGTTTATTTTACCCCCTCATTACTAGGCCAACTAGACTAACAGCATATAGTGCCACACTAATTGATAACATTCTTACTAACAATACTTCTATTCAATCTAATAATGGACTTATCCTTAACGACTTGTCAGATCACCTACCGGTATTTTCGATTGCACGCACCTCTACAACTACCTCACAAAGCAGGCAAAAACACCTTGTTATACGCGATTTCAATACTGCCAATGCTTCCAAATTCAATAACATGCTCAGTGGATTCGACTGGAGTGTAATTAAAACTGACAACCCAGATAGCGCATATGACACCTTTATAAGCAAGTATATAGAATTTTACAATGCTAGTTTCCCCCTGAAAGTAGTAAAAGGCAAACGTCTAAAAACAATGCAAAATCCATGGCTTAGTAAGGGTTTAATAAAGTCAATTAATAGGAAAGGAAAGTTGTATAAGCTATTTCTCAATAACCCAACTGCTGAATGTGAGGCATGTTACAAGTCCTACAAGAATAAATTGAATCACTTGATTAGAATTGCAAAGAAGAATTTTTTTGATGAGAAATTGGTAAAGGCAAAAGGGGATCTGAAAGCAACATGGAAAATTCTTAACGAGCTCATTAATAAGCGTAAAGCTAAACCTTCCTATCCCTCTAGTTTTAAATTAAGTAACGGCGAGAAAGTGACTGATGCGACACAAATTGCAAACAGTTTTTGTCAGTATTTTACTAAAGTTGGACCTAATATTGCTGATAAAATTCCTACGACCAGTGAATCTCATAAACATTTCCTAGCAGATTTTTGCTCCGAGTCCATGTTATTGCAAAATGTTACACCCTCAGAACTCAAAAACATAATTGAATCCTTCAAGCCAAATAAAGCTCCTGGTCATGACAACATATCTATGAAAATAATCCATCTTTCATTTGACCATATTTCACAGCCATTAGCGGACATAATCAATTCATCTGTTCATTATGGAGTATTTCCTAAATCGCTTAAAATTGCTAAAGTTATTCCTATTTTTAAAGCTGATGATTCTGAGTGTTTCAATAACTACAGACCAATTTCCATACTTCCGGGTTTTTCTAAGCTGTTTGAAAAAGTCATGTATAATCAGATGATTGAGTTTCTGGATCAACATGATATTATTTATAAAAAACAATTTGGTTTCCGTAGACATCATTCTACTTCATTAGCACTTATTACCTTAATTAACAAAATTGCCTCGGCAATTGATCTAAATGAAATTACAGTAGGTATATTTCTTGATTTGTCGAAAGCTTTCGATACCATAGACCACCAAATTTTACTTGACAAACTTTATCATTATGGAATTCGTGGAAATGCATTTGAATGTATGAAAAGTTATTTAACGGATCGAAAACAATTTGTTCAGTTTGGATGCCATACCTCAAATCTAGAAACTATAAAGTGTGGCGTTCCTCAAGGATCAATTCTTGGTCCTCTACTCTTTATTTTGTACATTAATGATCTTCCTAATGCTTCCAATTTAACTGAATCTCTTCTTTTTGCGGATGATACAAGCATTTTTTGCTCTAACAAAGATCTCAATCATGTTTTTGATACCTTAAATAGCGAGTTAATAAAAATAGCCACATGGCTAAAAGCAAACAAACTCTCTGTAAACTTGAAAAAGACAAACTATATGGTATTTACGCCCAGACAAAATAGAGTACATTTAAACAAAAGCATTTTTATTGAAAACCATATTATTAATAGAGTAGAAGTCACTAAATTCCTTGGTGTTTTCATCGATCAACATTTTACTTGGAAGAATCATATAGGTTTTGTATCGAAAAAAATGGCAAAATCAATTGGCATAATATCAAGATCACGTTATTTCTTATCTTCTAAGTCTCGCTTAAGTTTGTATTATACTTTAGTTTATCCTTATATCAATTACTGCACCATTGCCTGGTCATCCACATACCCTACAAATTTAAATCGCATATTTATTCTTCAGAAACGTGCTGTACGAATAATTTCTAATGCTGATTACCTCGCACATACTGCTCCTTTATTCTACTCCCTAAAAATCCTTGATGTCTTTAAAATAAATTCTCTTATGATTGCATGCTTCATGTATTCTTATCATAATCAACTTCTTCCTGTCTACTTTAATGATATATTCTTGACTAATCAACAAATTCATAGGTACCAAACACGAAATTCCTCCAACTACAGATCGCATCCCTGCCGTACTAATATTAAGCAATTTACTGTCCTCTTTCAAGGTCCAAAAATGTGGAATTCTCTTCCCCTCGACATAGTTCAATCTTCAAGTCTCGTTAGCTTTAAAAAATCTCTGAAACAATATTTACTTAACCAGATACTATAATTTTTGTCTGTTCTTTTGCTTTTATCATTGATCTTAATATATTCTCATTTATAACTCAATATGCTTTTTCTCTTGTGTGATAATATAAAAAAAAATAAAAAATAAAAAATTTTCATGACTGCCGCAAGGAAGCCTCTTCAAATAAGCTTATATAGTTTCTCAGAGGCTTCCTTGTCACTCTCAAGCGTTAATTTCTAGTTTATTCTAGTTCTTTTATATATTAAATATTTGTAAACTATCTATCTATATTTCTGCGTAACTGTAATATTAAATGTAACGTTGTGAGTGACAAATAAATACAATACAATACAATACAATATTATAGTAGCTACGCTTCAGCTCCCATCTTATCAGAACCAAAAGTAGGCGGTATAATTCCCATAACTTAAACCGTGGAGCTAAATGTTTGAACATTGTTGTAACAACATAGGCCAACATTGTTGGATCGTACTTTTGGACAAGTGGCTAAACGTTCAAACTTTCATCTAACAGCTCAGAAAAATGTCGATCAACATCAGTCGTCCAAAATGGGGTGCTAAACTGAGTCTTATAATATTATTGTCAGGACCGAACAATGTTCGAACGTTTATTTTCGATTTTGTTCTGACTGGAAAGATGAATTTCTTAGCTGTGCTCTTCAAAACGAAAGTTAAAGATAGAAAATATTTGGTATTATACTGTTGTACTTCTCAGGGGAGAAAGACTGCGCGAGTCGCCTTTCAGAAATGAGGCTGATTTCTACAGACTAAATAACCGAGCTATATGACCACTGATGTTGTAAATGAAGATTTCTGACTTTTTAATCCGGGACTATATTAAAACGTTAGAACACTGTTGTACAATGTAGGACTATTGTTGGTTCCAATGTACGATATAAGACAACAAATATGGGTTCAACATCGTCCTGAATCGCAATATCACAATTTATGTAACTTATTTTTTGTGAGAAGCGGTACAAGGTTTTCAACGACTAAATCATAGCCCGGTTTCGTATGTCTTGGTCATTTTACTGAGTTAGACTGCTCTCCTCGTGTGGACGAACGTGTTAATTCGGACGGCGAACTTAATTCGTTGAATCGATTGAATCGATTGTATCGATCAGGGAATCTGGGTTCGAGCGAAAGTTTTGGGTGCGTTCGATTGCCCGTATTCCGGAATAAGAATACACAGAATGTTCACTATAAATCGCGGAATCGCTTATCATTCGGGATGGTTTAGCCACTGGAATATAATTATACTAAATGTATGAACTCCAATGATTCCAGATACTGTTCCATCTAATTCTTATTCTGGCAGTACGGTCAATCAAATGCGCCCTAAATCTTCTATTGTCCGATTGGATCATCAATAGGTCTACCTTTTACAAAAGCTGCTTGATCAGAATCAATGATTGAAGCTAATCCTATTTCTCAATACTTCACTGCATATGTTCGCGTCAGCATTGGAAATCAATTGTCTTTATCAGAGTCAGCGAACCGTTTTTGTAATAATCGTTACCATAACCAATCATCGACCACACAGACGTAAAATTTCAAACAACTTTTAAAATAACATCGAATTTCTTCCGTGTCGAATGCAATTTAATTATACGACAGTTGATTCATACGCCAAATTAAATACTAAAAATCGATGTATGAATCAACTGTCGCATTTCTGCCGAACTTGATTGAGCTGTTCTCTCTCTCTAGAAAACCTCTGGAACCAGGGTAATACGATAGAAATGCGACGTTTTAATCACTGTCGTATTTCTCCCGCATCGCGCAATACGGTCAGTCGAACGTTCGACAGAAATTGGACCGAGTCGAATTTAATTGTGCAAACGTCGAATTTCTGTCGAATTTAATTCGTGAATTGTATTTTCCGTTTCCTTGCAGAAGCTGGTGATAGATCTTCGTCTAGGAAATATAGTTTATAAATCGCGCAGCGTTTCTCAGCTTGCTCTTGCTTAGCCAAAGATTTATATTCCTACTAGCCCGTTTTGTCAGCAGACAAGACATCGTCTTGGATGGGCCGCGTTTTCCCCCGACATTTTGAAATGGGTGCAAAAGTGTTCGATTCATAAGAAAAGATGTGGAAATTTTGGACAGTCAGTTAGACTATCGCATTCAGTGAGTTTTCAACACAAGAGCTTCAAATTTTCATGAGATGCAATAATTGTCAATAACATACAGAAATCTGAACTGGATTGAGTTGCTCTTCAAAACATAAAACAAATGTTAGTTTTTCTATACAATTGCTGTATAATAGACCAGTTCGCGGTAAATCCCGACACTGAGTTTTGAAAGGGGTACAAACATGAATTCGGTTTTATTTATGATATCCCCCAGTTTTACATTAATGGTTTTTTTACATAGCCGAAGCCAGAGGCTTATTTGGCGCCAGTGGCTTATTTGGCGCGAAATACAGAAGGTGACACTTACGATCTGACGTAAGATCATAATGTCCGTGATTTTTCCATAAAACTCCCCCTTTATAGGGTTGTTTTCTGGATTTTGATTAGAACAGATGGAGGAAATACGTCTTAAGTATGTTTTGAAGCAGTTTGTTGAAAGAACGGGTAAGCAGAAGAAATTAAATTTTGAACAAATCAACGTAGATCTATATAAGGCAACAGCCCGTTGTGTAGCGTTCAGGACGTCAATATCCTCTACTGGGTTAAAGCGTTACAGGATCAATACTTCGACGCCCTCAAAGATTCCGACGAATTCAATGTAAAGTGGATTGACCATGAAAATGGCAAAGACGAACATCATCTGGACAGCATTGAACTAAAGATTTTTCGAGCGTGTGAGCCGCATGAGGAGAAACATGAGCCGGAAACGAACGCCGCGAAACTAACAGAGGAATTTGCCAGTGGATCTCTTCTTTTTACTATTCACGTATATCTTACTACGGGTGTAGTCTTGTGTCAAGGTATTGGCTACGAATCTTGGGCTACATCGGAATTCCCAAGATTGAAAGAGAAGGTTGTATTACTTCTTGAAGACGAACGCGCCACAGGGGTATCAAGTTCGGTTGAAGCTGAAATCACTTCAGATCAATTAAAGAAGATTTTTGTTAATACCCGACCGAATAAAGGGCAAAAAGTCGCATGTGATAAGGTTATAGCCCCCATTATTGACCTAGCAAAAGAATCAGTCGATGACCAAGCCAACGGCACACAAAATCTTGCTCCAGAAACACCGAAATCTATTCATGAACGCGAGCGGAAACGGCGAAACTCCTTCGACTCAATCCGTGGGATGTCACCTCGCAATCAAAAGTCTATGTCAGACCTACGTTCGATGATGTGTGCTTTTGAGGCCGAGATCATAGAAATCCGCAATGACCTTACACTTTCCTTACATCAAAATGGCACTTACAACGACAAGATCAGCTATCTAGAAGATAAATTAGTTAAACTAGAGAACACAAATAAAGCAGAGGTCAAGTTGCTTGCTTCACGGGTGGTTGACCTCGAGGTTGAAAACGCCTCCTTGAAAACAGAAGCTGTAAAGATGCAATCAGATATCAACCAGCTAAAAAAATCACTGAAATCATCAAATAAACGGGCTGAGCTACGTGATCAAGCAGTGGGAACAGAGCATGAAGTTGAGCCAAAGGCACCGGAAGAAGCAGAAGTATTGACAATCCCTGTACACGAGAACCGATATAGTATTCTCGGGGATTCAACACCATCTTTATCTGAAACACAACATATAAACCATCCGCTCCTACGCAATGAAATGTCCACTGAAGAGCCGAATGCGACATCGCGCGCAGATATTAATTATTCACAGACTACAAGAGAAGAATCTCAATCCGCTGATTGGCAACAGGCACGCCCTAGACATCGAGCAAGCCGCGGGAATGTGGTCCTCCTTGCTGATTCAAATGGCAGATTCATCAAATCAAGTAAATTGTGTCCTGACAGACCAGTCGATCACATATTTTGTCCTACAATATCAAGGACCGCACAAACATTGCACTCACAAGACCTGGGAAACCCATCACACATAGTAATCCATACAGCAACAAATGACATAGAACATTCACCTATTGATAAATGTGTGGACGATTACCAGATGCTAATCGATACTGCTTCGCAGAGGTACCCTTCCACAAGAATTCATATATCCACTCTTCTGACACGAGCAGATGATAAAGACAGTTTACGAAAGCAATTTAATGATCGACTTAGTCTACTTCACCTTCCGGTAAATGTACAATTTATAAACAATGAGAACATTACTGTTGATATGCTACATGACAATAAGCATATTCAAAAAAGACGAATAGGTGTCCTAGTTGGAAATTTTAAGGATAATATCTACAATAGAATTACCAATCGAAGATCTATGGCCCATCCTCAGTCATATGAACTAGCTACTACTTGACCACAACGATCATCGGTTCCACCTCGACTACAACGACCTAATTATGAAGAACCTACTAACACTGTCCCAACTACCACTGTCCCACCTCGCGGATCACAACGACTTTATGAAGAACCCACTACCATCCCACCTCGACCTCAACGACCATATACACAGTCTACTTCAGTTAGTCCTCAACAACAACGATCATATGTACAACCCACTACTACGGGGATGTCCTCTCAACCACAGCCATATATGCAACACGCTATTACGACCCCTCGTGCTGAATATATTCCAAATAGAACATCATATGCAGATGTTACAGTCAAAGGAGAAAGGTCCATGCCGCTGTTACACAGTATGGATCCTTCTATAGTTATGAAATTATTTAATATTTACGAAATGATTAGACAAGGTTAGCCCTGTCAATTTTACAGATATAGAGATATATTTGTATATATTTTTTGTCGTATTTCCCCCTTTTGTTCTGACCAAGGTCTAAACCCTAGTTTATAATTATGTGCATAGGTAGGACACGTTCACCAGTTCTACCACATTCGTTAAAACTGAGCTGTTGGAATATAAATGGTCTCGGTAGTTCTGTTTTTGGAAATAAGTTAATTCATCATGATTTTTGTGTCTACTGCTTCTTGAAGAAGCTGTAGGCACTATGTTATCGTGTCGATTTTCCGATGTAAGGATGTTAACATTGTCGATAATTATTCGGGACCAATTAAACGTGTTGATGGCTTCGTGCATTACTCGGATCTTCATTTAGTAGCGATATCCAATCAGAAAATGGGGACGAAAAAGGACGACTATTCGCCGATGATGACGTGTAAAAGTTTGAGCTGAAGTCTGCCTTTTACCAAGCGAGGCCAGCTTCTGCAAGATATCGGTGAGTTTAAGTCCAAATTTTACCATGAATTTCCTAAGATTTACAAACTTGATTAGCTACAGCTTTCGCAGAGTGTGTGTAACTGGTCAAATGAAAGGTTTTCAGAGATACTTTCAAGTTCTATGTCGATGTAATTATTGTAATTGTATTTTAATGACCCTTGTCAAAAGATCAAATAAGCCACTGGCTTCGTCTTTAACATTTATCTTTTGTAAACAAAAAATGTATAGCTCAATAAATGTTCAATGTACTTCACAGCAATTGAATACCAAGAGCCATGCGATGTCGAGACTGAGAATTATGACGACGGCCTCGTGTACTGAGAGAGCTAGAACAGCTGGAAATGACAATGAGGCCCATTTCAACATTTGTGTTTTAATCCAAATCTGTGTTTTATCCTCCTCAAATAGCGGCTTGTTTTCGTTGTTAACATCATAATGAAATAGGGCCATTTATTTAGCAAAATAAATGTTATTCAAAAGTTGAAATGAACATACGATTTTAATAAGATACTAATGCATTATTACAGTTTTCCAGTACAGTGATTGCAATAAATATGTCTGGAAAAAAATATCAACGCATCATGCAGTGTCTATTAGTCAAGTAATACTTTTGCAAGTTTATTGCAATCACTGTATTGAAGTCACCTTGTTCTCAGTGATTAGTTATACAATTTACGTAATTATTTCAGGAACATAAATTATCGAAGTTAAAAAAGATGTTATTCAGAATTTGAAATGGTAAAGGTTATTACATACAGTTCACAGATACTTATGCATTGTTCCAGTACAGTGATTGCAATAAATCTGTCTGAATGAAAATAGAATCAGCGCATCATGCAGTGTCTATTAGTCGACTAATACTTATACAAGTTTATTGCAATCACTGTATTGAAGGCGCCTTGTTCTGATCAGTTATACAATTTATGTAATTATTTCAGGAACATAAATTATCGAAGTAAAAAAAGATGTTATTCAAAAGTTGAAATGCTAATAAAACTAAAATAACCTCAATTCAATTATTTACTTTGTTTACTGGAACATGCATAATAATAAGCCTTAATTTCTTTGAAAAAAAGGAGTAAACTATACACCCAATTGTATATCAATTTACTTTTGTTAATGCTTTGCCCAATACCTTTCTATTTCTTATTAGGGACGGACCATTGTTTTTTGGAGGGGGGGGGGGGGGGGGGGGGGGGGGGGAATCAGAAATATTGAAACAGGCTGCAAACTTAAAATAAATCGTTTTGCTAACTTGTAAAGTACGAAAAAAAATTGGTATATAAAAGGGGTAAGGGTTTGGACCTCGGGGTGGAGCCTCCCAGTACAAAACTTTATAAATTAGATTCGATAGTACATGTACATGCGCTCTGATTGGCTGAAAGCTGTGTTTCTATAACTCTATAAGTTGAGTGCGCACTTGAGCTAGTGATCAGTTAATGACGTTTTGATTGCGTGGTTAGGAGAATTTACATTTTTGTAATACTAATAAATGCATGATTTTCCATTGTTGTACTTATTTTCTGTGGGTTATTTAATATAAAGGAAATAGAAAACATTTTCCCCTTGTTTTTATAGATTATAGAAACACTTGTGGAAGTTTAGAGGAACTCGAAATAGCTGTGGAAACACCTGCCCTTTGGGCTCGTGTTCTCACTGCCATTTCTCATTCTCCCAAACTTCCACTCGTATTTCTATAACTCTATAGAAACACAGGAAATGTTTTCTATTTCTTAATTGTTGACCACCCCCCCCCCCCCCCCCCCCCCCCACCCCCCAAAGGATGTAAGCAAGACAAAAGATTCCTAGGCTGATTTTTTAGCTTGCCACATAGGTACACTTTGAAAAAAACTTATTTCAGTATTCAACTACTATGATCTGTGACTATAACTACTGTATCGTTGAATATTTCAGGCCTGTAACTCCCAAATTTAAGAAGACAAAAATACAGTAGACACATGTACCCTTTGGGTACCTATTTTTTAAATAATGTAGGAAAATGTGATCTGTTAATTATCTCGGAGATCTGGGGTTATGAAACTTTAGATCTTCCAGGATTCGATACCATTGCTGTTAACTCACCAAATAAGTTGTCTTCTAAAAAGTCAGGGAGATTTTCAGGAGGAATTTTAATTGCTGCTTCATCGTGGATAAAGAAAGGAATATCAGTCGTTAAACAATCAGCTGACTACATTTGGTGTAAACTAGATAAAACTTTTTTCCAATTAACAAATGATGCATACATATGTTCATGTTATATACCGCCATCTGAATCGCCATATTTTGACCCTGACGTTTTTGTTAATCTAGAAAATGATATAAGCTATTTCAAGAGAAATGGATCTATTATAATCGCTGGAGATCTCAATGCACGAACAGGAAATCTTGATGATTTTATTAATGCGGAAAACTCTGATCACGTTTCTCAAGATTGCCTCCCAATGGAAAAACATCCTCAAAAGAGGAATAATTTTGATAATAAAATAAACAATCATGGCAAATTTATAATAGACTTATGTAAATCACTAGATTTAAAAATCCTAAACTGTAGAGTAAAAGGAGATTCCCTTGGGCAGATAACGTTTAATGGTAGACAGGGTTTCAGCACCGTAGATTATTTCATATCTAGTAATGACTTGCTGGACTCTTTTCACAGTCTTATAGTCAAACAAATTACTCCATTGTCTGACCATTCTCAAGTAATTAGTTGGTTAAAAATTTCACCTACGCCTTTAATGAATAAACCAGATAAAGCGGAATTATTTGACCTCCCAGCACAATTTATTTGGAAACCTGAATCTAAAGATATGTTTTCAAAATCACTACAGTCTACAGAAGTACAAAATTTAATTTTTGAATTCGAACGAACAAATTTTAGTCATGACTCTGAAGGTATTATTAATGCTATTGGAAAATTTAACAACATTATTGAGTTTGCCGCTAAAACATCTTTACGTTTATCTAAATCCGGTAAACATAAACGTAAAAAGAGATTCTCTAAACCATGGTTTGATAATGCTTGTAATGAATTAAGACAGCATCATAAGAAAGTAGCAAATACACTTCATCGAAATCCTCTCAATATGGAGACAAGAAACGAATATAATCTTGTTAACAAACTGTTACAAGTCGATCTTAAAACAAAAGAAACATGAGTTCTCTCAGACTAGTATTGATGCTCTCGCTCACGAAAAAAATCCAAAACAATTTTGGTCTAGTTTAAAATCATTAAACAATTTAAGCAATGAGCAAAGTGAACACCCGATTCCTTTAAATGACCTATATACACATTTTAGTAATCTTCACTCTATAGATGAGAAAACGTTTTCACAAACTCAGCATCAAATCACGGATGTAGTATATAATTCTGAAATACCGGAAAAAATTAATACCATTCTTGACAATTCAATCACTAAATCAGATATTAGGAAGGCAGTCAAGAGATTGAAAACTAAGAAAGCACCTGGTATTGATAGAATACGTAATGAAATGCTAAAATGTGGAGTACATATATTAATTAATGTGATATTTAAATTGTTCAATCTTATACTGAGAGCAGGGATATATCCTGATATTTGGACAAAAGGTGTAATCAGCAGCATTTATAAATCGGGAGACAAATCAGATCCGTCTAATTACAGAGGAATTTGTGTCACTAGTTGTTTAGGAAAGTTATTCTGTTTTATTTTGAATAGTAGACTACAATCACTCCTTGACAACAACAATATTTTACATAAATCTCAAATTGGTTTCCTTCCGGGAAACCGAACGTCTGATCATATTTTTTCTCTAAGAACTTTGGTTGACCAATACGTTCACAACACACCGAAAGGGAAATTATTTTGTTGCTTTGTTGATTTTAAAAAGGCGTTTGATTCGGTATGGCATGCGGGCTTGTTAAGGAAGTTACTTAGTTATAAGATAGGAGGTCAATTTTACCGCCTGATTTCGAACATTTTACAAAATTCCAATGATCTCGATTCAATAACTTTACCTAATGGATCATCGTTAAACTGTTTGTTATATGCAGATGATTTAGTATTAGTTTCTAAAAGTGCTACAGGTTTACAAAAATGTATCAATGCTTTACAGCAATACTGTCAGAGATGGATGATGTCAGTTAATTATAAGAAGACTAAAGTTGTAATTTTCCAAAAACAATATCGAAAATCAACCATTGATAAACACGCCTTCTATTTGAATGATACTGAGATTAATAAATCTCATGAGTACACATATTTAGGAACCACCATCTCAAGCAATGGAAATTTTTCAAAATCTAAAACAATATCAAAGGAGAAGACACGACGTTCTATATTCGCAGCAAAACGTTATCTTGATTTCACTTTAATGCCTATAAAAATGTGTACTAAATTATTTGATACTTTGTTTGCTCCTATCCTGTTATATAACTCAGATATTTGGGGGGCTTACGATAGTATTAATTTAGAAAAATGGGAATCCGATTCGATAGAGAGACTTCATGTTCAATTTTTCAAATTTTATCTTGGACTAAACAAAAGAGCCCCTAACGTCGTTGCCCGTAATGAAGTTGGCAGGTTATCTTTGAAATCTTTAATCTATCGTAATATGTTGCATTTTTGGGCTCATTTAAAGCAGCTTCCTGAAAATAGTATTGCCAAACAATGCTTACTTATTTCAAATTATTTAGCATCCTCGGGAAAATTAAGTTTTATGAGTTCGATTAATAAATTGATAGATACATACGAGAAAGGAGATCATAATTTGACATTAAAGAAACGTTTATCCAATATAAAGACTGAAATTATTAAAGATTCAACACTTCAACAATTGAAACTTATAAGTATAAATAGGAAACTATCATTTTATTCAATGTTCAAACATGATACTAAAATCACCGATTGTCTTGACCAAATTAAGAATGTCAATCATAGGAAATCTCTTGTTAAATTGAGGTCTGGAAATCATAAATTACTCATCGAAGTTGGCAGACATAGATGTCCAAAAATTCCTCTTGACCAAAGGATATGCCAACACTGTAATTCTGACAAAGTTGAAGATGAAGTACATTTTATGTTACATTGCACTTTATATGATAAGCTAAGGAAGTCTTTATTTGAAGATATAAATAGTAATTATAGTCAATTTTTAAATTTAGATGAAAATCATAAAATTATATTTCTGTTTAATAATGTTGATCCTTATGTGTCCAAAAAATTAGCACATTTTATATATGAAGCATTTGATATAAAACGAAATTTAGTTCTCCAAAATATAACTTAGATTATCTTATTTTATGATTATTTCTGGCAATACCATTTATGTACTAAATGCTAATAAAGATTGTATTGTATTGTATTGTATGGGAATCCGATGTCAAAAAAATCCGTAAAATCGAATTTCTGAAACAATCTTCAGATACAAACTTAAGATATCAGGTGAAAGATTAACTGATCGAAATTTGAGGGATGTAGCTGTGCTGGGAAGCGTGCAATCGTGTTTTCAGTTTTGACTCGTTTTTACAGACAAATGTATTCACATTAATCTCGTCAAACGGCTGAATGTGAATTTCGGTTCCGATTGGATTTTCTAGTAATAGCTAAGGTTATACAAGGACAAAAAACCTGCAAAGTAAGCCAAGTTTAGTTTTGAATATTCTTTTAATGGTCTTTGTTTACGATGCATTGACAAGAAATTCTTGCAAACTCGGTCGCAGGTGAGCCGCTGGCGTTTGAAATAGTGTTCAAAGTTGCCTGAAGAAAAATCCTTGCTTGCACTAATTTTAATGCCTTTTAGACCTGGAATTTAATTCCAGCTGCGACAGTTTTTTTCAGTTCGGCGAATATAAAGTTTATTCTTTGAGATATACAAAGCCTTAACAAAACGGCAGTCATGAGCCATTAAAATCCGATCCAACAACACAAACGCATAAATACATGTTTATAGCAGTTTAATCTGCATATTTGCCTCGCAATGGCTCTTGGGTACAGGATTTCCTGGACCCAGCATGCCTTGCAGGTACTGTGACAGACCCTTTGCGAGAAAGTGCAGCGGCCGAATGGGGTCTGTGGAATAATCTAGGGTAGGGCACAAATGTTTGATGCCGATTTTACCTCCGCACGCATCTCTATTTTGGGCTTCCTTTCTCTTTCAACTCAATCGGCTCCAATCTCACTCTTCCCTTTTCTTCACCTGCCACAGGAAGCGAATGCAGGAAGCCTACAATCAGAGTTCGAAAACTAGTGATGCCTGCGGAGGAACCGCATTCTCCCAGTTGAATTAACAAGAGCCCATCTGGACTTTCACTCGGGCCACAGATGGTTGTTCAATACACACGACTTGAGTCAACTCGTCATGAGAGATAGTCAACTTGACTCGCCGGAAGTCAAGTCGTGAGTTTCGGCTAACGGGAAGTGAAGTGAAGTGTTTAGCGATGAAGTACTCAACGGAAGTAAGTTGGTACGTTAATATATTCGATCACCTGTACCGTGACAACTCGACTCAACTTGATCAAGTTGACACGAGTTGCCTACCGTTTAGTCAACTCGTCTCACCGGAAGCTCTTGGATTCTCTCAAACTGAGATACGCATCATCATACGCTTGCGTGCTCCTTTTCGCTAATCGCGCGAAATTCAAATCAAAGATGAAAACACGTGCACATTAAATAGGGGGTGTGAATAATCTGTAATCCTGGGTAAATACTGTAAATAATCCGTATCCTTATTTTGTAAGAGCGCTTCCCGAAAACTTTTAATATCGCGCGTTAAATTCAAGAAAACTCCTACAAAGTATATATTTTCTGAAAGCTTAATAAACATAGATTGTAGAAAACAGCTTGATTTTCATTATTATTAAATACTCTTTTATTTATTGTGATTTTACTGAAACGACCTTCATAAAGTGGAGAAATTGATCTAAAAAAGGGTGTCTCAGTTTTCCGATATCTTAGTCCGTCGCGAAAATAATCACTGACTGCAAAGATCTGGAACACCTTTTTTAGGGGTTGAAGAAAGAAACATGAAAGTATCTCAAGGTACAGGAGCTTCGAATACATGCTACAAAACGTGCATTTATAACGCCGTGAAAAATGGTTTCAAAGTTTCCTGGCATCCCACTGAACTTTGTTGACACAATTAACTTATCTGTCTGTCATTAAGAATGTCATTTTTCCAGTATTTGATGTTGAGCAGTAGGTATGGTGAAACACGATGCCATGTTGTTCATGGATTTTGCCCGCTTCAGTGAAGGACTACGCAGACCACGATAGTTAACTCTTCAGTGCGATCAGTATATGAATATATCGCAGTAGACAAGTTAAATTTTAGCGTTACCATTGTCATGGTATTTCACAGAAATCACGAGTGCACAGAGAAGGCAAATACGAAGTAGCGCAAAGAAACAGACCAAAACAGTACAATAACTGTTACGGAAGATCGTGTTCGGTTTCAGTCGCCGGTTTCAGTTACGACCCTGAATAAGAAGAGATAATACATTTTTCAGATTTAAATAACCGATCACGCTTGTATGGAGCCTGTATTTTATAACTGTCACAATAATTGTTTATTTTGCAATCAATTTCATTACGAAAACATTGCTAAAGTGTATATAATATTCTATCAACACTGTAAATTTGATTAATTTGACCCTGACTCGCTGACTCGCACTTTGTCATGACCCTTACTATGATAAGGGAACCGCGTTTTCCATGGCGTCTTCTGGAGTGTTTGTCTGCCGAAGCACCAGAGAAAGATTTAATTTCCACGCGATTATTCCTATTTGACATTTTCCAGCCTTCGAGCTTGGATAATATAGAGTCGCCAATAATCATAATCGTAGATTTTGGTGGTGTTTCTCGTTTGTAGTCTTTGTAACTTTTGCGCCTTGCTTAGTCTCCCTCGCAGCCTCTTTTAGTGTCGGGCTCCCTGTGCTCCCTCCCCACAAGAGGCTGCTTACTCAAGCGCTACATTCCATTCCCTTTGTCTGGCCAAAACCAATCAGCAATCGCTATGACGTTGATTTCCCGCGCTAGGCGAAATACAAAAATGTAAAGCATTGCGATGGATAACTATGAATGAAACTCCAAAAAAGGTGACGGAAAGTGACGAGAAGTGTTATCTCTGCTCACTCTCTTGTCTGAAAAATAACAGAGTATTTATTTTTGGAAAAAGCGGCTTAAATATCTCGAGTCTTCTCAGCTCTGCTATCGACGTAGATTTGAGCAATTTCTCACAAAGTGAGAACTTATTCGTTTGTAAGAACATATGCTATAAGCTTCTATTACAGCTTAAAAATTGTTTGGAAAAATACGAACACATCAAGGAGAAGATCAAAGAAAAATATGACAGTGAAGGTCAGGTCCGAACGAAAAGGTTACGTCGAGAGAAAGATAATTCAACTCAACAGTCATCGAAGCAGCGTATTTCACCTAACGAGAATGCCGGTGCTGCCAAATCTCTGAATTTTTACGGGCCAACTACCACTTGTACTTCTTCAAGAAACTCAGACTCATCTGTTGAACAGTGTTTCTCTGTAGACTTACCTGAAAGTAGTAATTATGCAGTATTTGAACGGTCACTTGAACAGGTTAAACTACCTGTGATCCTACCTGGGAAATCTTTTGGCGGCATTACATCAACTCCTGTTCCGTCTACGTCTACTAGAAAAACAACTGGCAAAGTAAAGATAACAAGACGCCCGCTGGGCGTTTACTCGGGCTGTCACTTTTAGGTATGAGGCCAACTGTTTCTAAAATAAATTCTGCCAAAAAAGGACCACTTCGTGAAAATCATTAAAAATTAAAGGCACTTGTACGAGATTGGTAGTTGAAATACAGTGTACTTTGTTGAAAGTAATCCCAACGAACACTCTTCTTCCCCGCCGAACCACAGACAATGATGGACTTCGGCCGCAAAGCTAAACAACACGAAACTCGTCCGCTTTGATTTTGTTTCAGTAGAGCCATTTCCTCCGTTTATCAGCTGTAACACAAGCTGCTGGGACGTTTAGGGTTTCGAGTCCTTCATCAGTGCAATTAGGGAAGAGATATAAACTACAATAAATACTTTCCGAGACAAACAGACTTGACTGTATACGCGGCGTGATGGCGATAATTTCACAAGTTCACTTGCGCTCGCGACGAGTTGAGCCATTTGAAAATTCAAGGACCCTGGAACTAACTGAGAAGGCGGCTGTATTTCAGGCTAGTTATCAAACTCAATGCAATGAGGGTTTCTTCAGTTTTCCCCATATTAACAGACATGTAACAGTATATTAATGTCTCTCAATCTAGTAGAAAGACTCTCTAAGCTGTGTAGTTGACCTGACAGTTCAGTTACCCATTGGCAGACGGTGGTATTGCCTAATTTTACGGCCGGGAATAGATTTCTGACAATGACTCATAGAAATCGATATCTCCTTGTCTCGCCTTGTCTGAGAGCTTTGACCTTTGTTATCTGAGCGCGCCTGACGAAATCTACCCTGAGATTATAATTCGATACCTTTTATATCTAAACGTGTTTAGAAACACTTAAGCTGAGATTGTATTTCGCTCCTGTGTAATCTGATTGGTTACTGGCGCCAAACAGCGACACAAAAAATTATAATAATAATAAACGGCTTGCATTTTCTGACTCGTGCCGGCCGAAGGCCTGGCCCGAGTAATAATAAACGGCTTGCATTTTCTGACTCGTGCCGGCCGAAGGCCTGGCCCGAGTAACTATACACCATCCCAGTAAAACTGTCAACAAGAGCCTTGACAACACTTATGAAGCATTGGGAAAAGCGTTATTTTACGGTCCTCCTTCACGTATAGCAACAGCTGTCATGAAATGCGATCCCGTTCGCAAGGAAGTAATAAAGAAAGTGCTTATGATCATATCACAAGAGGTCAATAGCCTGTGTTCAAGGCGCGTGCCATCTATTTTAAGAAAATGTGGAAGGGAAGATCTGATAAAGTTTGACCTTCAGTCGCTTTGCGAAGAGTGGCAGCAGAAAGCTCCTCTATTTTACTCCGTCCTTCTTACCTGTGCCTGCAAGAAGTCAGCCAATATTACGTGGCTTCCAAGTGTTGCAGTGTCTGGTTCGGTGCTATTAAAGCAAAGAAATCCGCAAATGAATGCGACTGCCACAGTGTTGGGAATTCTCCTAAAGAGCAGGTCGATCGAGGTAAGGCTGTTCATTATGTATACCAAGGGGGGTGGGGAGCAGAGGAATTTGAGGGGGGTCTCAAGTTTTTTTAACGGTTATAAGGGGGGGTCATTAAAAAAATATGGCCCGAGGGAGGGAGGGATGACAATTTTTTTCATGATTCTCTCTGACATAGAGTTGCATTTACCTCATTTATGTCTTTTATTTCATTTGAAACATTTTTTTGTACACGATAATACACAAATATAAATAGTCAACAGTACTGAAAATCCTCACCAGTCTTAATGCTAGTCAAGATAGAATGTGGGTTTGTATCTCATTAAATCAACAGATAACAATAACAGATCAAACGTTATAATTATTCTTCTATTTTAATACATCATAATAATAATCAGCCAGAAGTGATTAATATTCACTTCTGGCTTGCATTCTCATCATTAACATTCTCATCATCATCATCACTTCCACCACCACCCTCACCATTATTACCATCATTATTATCACCACCATCATCTTCATCACAATCATCACACTGCAATACTTTGTGTCACACACTTGCTCAGCCTTGAAACCTTTTCTTTGTCAATTATAACACTGACAGTTCTGACTGTTTTGTTAATTTTGTTATCAATGCATAAGGTATACCGTGAAACAACTGAAAATTCTTGGTTGAAGAGATGGAGGGAGGGTTGTAATTTCCTTGGAGAAATAGAGGGGAGACGCAAAAAAAAAGCTAACTAAAAAAAATCCTCTGCTCCCCTCCTTGGTATACATAATGAACGCAGCCTTAAATTCAAGTATTTGCATATTTTCAAATATATTTTAATACAATCATGGAATTTTGAATGAATTAGGCCCCACCTACCTTAAATCAATCAGCAGTGCCAAAATGATGTCCAGAAAGGGAAAGAGTAGGTTGACATTAGAAAAACAGCAGTTTCATTTATTATTATTATTATTATTATTATTATTATTATCAAGAGCTGAAACTTTGCCCTTTTCTAATATCAACCTGCTCTTTTCATTTCTGGTCATTATTTATGGCACTGCTGATTGATTTAAGGTAGGTGGGGTCACATGACTTCTAGCTGCAAAGGGCCTATTAATGGAAATAATATCCTTTTTTTTTTCAATTATAATAGGCCAACATGGCAAGATTGACCAAGATGAAAGTGACGTGTGCAAACCGAACAGTACTTTCAAAGTTGGACTGTTTGGGTGAGAACCACACTATTGGTTTAGTTAAAGTGCAGGAAAGAATAATTAAGGAAACTGCAGTTTTAAAAGACAAGCATCAAGCTTTATCCACCCTAAAGTCAAGTCACAATGACCATATTGACTGTTCTTCGAACTGCCTTGAAAGTATTTTACAAGCACACAGTGAATTGGAAGGCCTCAAGAAGTCATGTCATCCAGGGTTTGTCATTGCCTTTGACAACATAGACATACAGCTCCAAAGAAAGAATATGACAATGGCAGCTCAAAACAGAACTTATCACTGGGTGAACCATAAGATGGTTAACAACCGTGTTTCTGGTTGTTCACTCCCTGGTGATAGTCCAAAATCAGACATCCTTGATGTGCCAAATATAAAGTTCTTTCCCAGTATTGAGGACCAACAGCAACAACGCCTCAATTATGCCATTCTTGTTTCAAGAATCCTTGTTGAATACTTTGATGCTTTTGAGCCACTGAAGACTGGATGTGTACAGCATATTCCTCACAAATATACTAAAGAAATGTCAGAGAAGTCTTCAAAGGTACATTAATTTGCTTTGAGAAATGAACACAAGTACATATTTAATTGCATGAACAAATGAATGAATTAATAAGTCAGTTATTGATTGAATATTTACGCCAGTGGGGGAGGGAGGGGAGGTGGATAATGCAAGGGGGGTGGTAATGGTAGATTCATCATAAAGAAAAACAACTTTTGACCCCCTTCTAAACAAAACAAAAATCAGACTCTAGTACATAAATTATTATGAAAAATTATAAGCCTTGATTTGCTGATCATTTTAGTATTATTGGAGGGAGTATTTAGAATAATAAAAAAGACAGCCCACCTTTCTTTGCATAATTGTTTGACCCCCTCTCAATGTCTTGAACTTTCATGCTCCCCCCTTCATTCTTGCCAGCCCCTCCTCTACCCCCCATTGCATAAATAATGAATGGTCCCTAAGCATAACTTATAGTCAGCACTGCAGTATCATAAATCACATAATAAAATAATAAAAATCACAAAAGCATAAAAAAATATAATTATGTACATCGATGCAATAATAATTGTGCTTAATTCTCTAGGTACCCTTGGAGTAATCTTCAAGAATGAAAATGTGAATGAAGATATATTGGACATTCTGAAAAAGTTCCAAACATATCTCCCAAAAAGACTCGATGGTGGATATGACCCACAACTGTTTGCTGGAGACCAACTATCTTTGGAAAGGGCAGTCAATATGATAGCTTCAGTGGCCAACGGTTACTCGCCAGAAGATCGATTGGAGGGCATAACTCTACAACTTGGGGATTGGCATGCTGGTGTTAAGTTGTTAACTGTAAGAAATGAGTCCAAATAGCTGATGATAAGTAGTTTTTAAATATTTGTTTACCAAAATTGAAATTCCCATAAGATACACACAAAAAATTGTCAATTAATCCTATTGGGCCATGTTTCAGTATTTCATAGTACCACTTGAAACAGATTTAACTACTTCAAATATGGCCTGAAAAGCACTCACACTTTGCTCTGAGATCCATATCCTCACTGTTTCAATGATTAATTTTGAGCACTTATTATTTGTATTTACTACTGTTTTTACATTTTTTTTAAACTGCACTGTTGTCATTTTTTACTTTATGAGTTAAGACTCAATTATCAATTTCCCTTTAAACTAACTGAACTATTTATACAAAAATATTTTTTTGATAAAGATAGATTTATTAATAATAATATTAAAAATAATATATTTCTTATGAAACGTATTATACAAGTCTAATTCAATTTGCGTTTTATAATGAAAAATCGAAATTATATTAAAGAATTTACACTGTATCATTGACATTTCAATCTAAAATTTACATATTTCTGTGTCTACAAATACAAATACATCAAGAAGACTAAAAATCACCACTTTTTCTGGAGGTATAAATGACGACCACTTCAACTGCTGCCGACATACTGGTAACAATTGCAAGATGATCCATCTCTTCAACCTGCGTTCCGTAGCCATCTCTTCCCGTACACTTCTCCTTGCACCAAAACTCGGTTACCTTAGCCCTACAATTTGCGTTTTACTGACCGAGATAATCGACAAAATGACTCAGAGCGATCGAAACAACTAAACATCGCCAAGGCGCTCCTTTTTCAAGTAAAGCTGCTCGACAGGAAGCGTTGTTAAATGTCTTAACCTAGAGCTACTTAATGTTTGACAGATCACACATTTTACCTTTATTTCGTAAAGAAAAACTCGATATATAACTACAAACCGGCCAGCAGTACCGGCGGATATACGCGGCTTTGACCACGCAAATATTCGCGCGAAAGAATCAAATAATAGCGCACGCATAAATTACTTCACAAAATGAGCCCGCGTTACATGCTTGAAATTTTGATTAGATTGGCGCGCGAATTGCTCGTGTAATAATCCATCTTTTCAAATAAAATACCCTTTGACTTGATTTGTGTATGCGGGTTTCCTGTGGCTCAGGTTTGTTTACATATAGCTCGGGCTTCCTGTGGCTCATCTCGCCAACTACATAAAAGTACACAAGGCAGGCAACTAAATTCATCGCCGACAGGCGAGACGCGCGAGAATTTTGCCGAAAAACGAAAACTTCCAGGTTCCTGCTCCCTCTCTAACATTCAAAATATTGAAGAACAGTAAATGAGCTACGTTTTTGGTGCTAATTCACGGCGATATCGAGTGTTACACACTCGTAAAAGCTTCCTAGAAAGCGTCAAACTGCTCCAGATTTTCGGCGATTTTTTTTTCTCCCTATGATCGGGACAGATATGAGCCATCATAAGGATTTATAACGGTCATCACATTCAAATTTTTTTAATCAATCTGTCGAATGATCTCCCGTCTAGAGTCTCCAGCGAAGAAATGGACAGCTGACATATTTCCCCTAATCTCCCTCGTATGGGCTGTTTTGCAACTTGACACACCACCCCGATGAAGTAGTTTTTTGGCAGCTTCCGATAAACGAACCGGAAGAAAAATATCTTGAAGACTTCGCGGGAAGTTTGTTTACAAAAATATATATGTCGCACGACCGCTAAACTCTCGTACTATTATGATTTAAGACCAAATTTTACTCCACTCTACTAGTATTACCATCAGTAAATTCAGCACAAATACAGTTTATCACATCATAAAAAAATATTTAACTAGCAAATTACCGTGTTTGTAGTGAGCTTGCTCGTTCCAAGAGTGCCAGGATCTTTGAAATTTCTAGTCGAGAGTGTGAAGAAGAAGTTCCACTTTCTTCCGATTTGAAGTAGTCGATTTTTCCACCACAAAGTTGGCACAAACATTGAGAAGTTGAAGCGAATTCGCGAACCGAAGACGAAGTCCAAAGCCAAAGAGTTAGTCCGTCTATCACTTTAAACCTTGTCTAACAGTTATTTAGGTCTGAGTTCATTTTTGCCTACAGGTATTTCAGTTGTTGATTTAATTAGAAGCAGCACTAAGAATGGTATTATCAGCATGTGTGTTGACGGCACACAGGGAGGTCGTTTATGTAAAGCAGAAAAAGCAGGGGTCCTAAAGTAGACCGGTGTGGGACACCACGACTTACTTTTTGAGGTTTCAAAATACGTCTTTTAACGACACATTGTCGTTGTCCGTTTGATAAACATGTTGTTCCATCAACACCGTACAGTTTTAGTTTCCTTGGTAAAATAGGATGGGAAACGGTGTCGGACGCTTCAGCAAGATCTAAAAATTTGTTAGCCTTTATCGATTTAAATACCATTCATTTGTCACGTCTAGTAATGCTGTCACTGACCAGAGACAGAGACAGACAGAGACAGACAGAGTGAGTGAGTGAGTGAGTGAGTGACACTTTATTTATACTCGGAATGACATCAATATACAGTATATTGCTTTTCATGAAAGCCGAGTTTAAAAAGACTACAAACAGTCTTGATAGTATAATATAGATAAATAGATAATTATTTTAAAAAATAAAATAAAAATATCTCTATATAGATAAATAGATGGTTAAAATATAGAAAACCAGTTAAAGTTCAATGGATGACAGCTCCCGTTTAAAGGACGACAAACTTGTTTGCCGTCTCATGTAACTTGGTAATCCATTCCAGAGTTTAGCACCATCATGTGCGAAAGCTCTTTTCAGATACTCAGTCCGAGGTTTTGGTAAGGATAACTGGTTTTCACCATTGCGAAGATTGTATGTTGTTTTATTTGATCTGAAAAGTTCTCTCAAGCACAAAGGGCCATTATTATTCTGAATTTTAAACATCGTGATAGCTTTGTGCTTTAAACGTCTTACAACAAGATTGTCCCAGTCGAGGCTGCTACGGATGTCATTGGATCTGATATCATAACCTTGTTTGGTTATGACGCGGGCTGCTCGATTTTGTAGCTTTTGAAGCCTTTCAGCCGATGTGGCTGGTAAGTTATCCCAAACCACATCGCAATAATCGAACCAAGGCTGTATTAATGAGTTAATTATAGACCGTGATTGCGGTTTCCTTTGGGATAAAATCTCTAATTCGCCTTAGTCCCCCGATAGCTGAAGATACCTTTTTACAGATATAATCAGTGTGAGCCGCCCACGATAAACGTTCGTCAACAAAGACGCCAAGAGTTTTACTAGAAGAAACTCTTTCATTTCGATTATTGTTTATATAAATGTTGAAATTATTGCTAATTTTTCTAAGATTATCATCAGATCCAATATATATTTGTTCTGTCTTTGTAACATTTAAACTTAATTTATTGGCTAAAAGCCAATTCTTTATATTTGATAGATCGGAATTTGCTGATTTTGTTATTTCTGACAATGATTTACCTGAAGTTGTAATATTAGTATCGTCAGCGTACATTCTAGGAGTTGAGAACTGTAAGCTGTTTGGTAAGTCATTGATATATATCAAAAATAACAAGGGACCAAGAATAGACCCTTGGGGAATACCGCATGTCAAATATTTAAGTGATGATAATTCTCCATTAACGTAACATCTCTGCTGACGATTTGTCAAATAAGATTTAAACCATTTAAGTGATTTCTCTGTAACACCATAAAGGGATATTTTTGGTAACAGTCGTATGGTCAACTGTGTCGAAGGCTTTTGAAAAATCTAAGAAAGCCACAGAATTTAGTAAACCTTTGTCCATATTTGATAACCATTCATTAGTAGCATCCAGCAAAGCAGTAGTTGTTGAGTGGTAAGGTCTAAAGCCAGACTGGAATTTAGACAAAAGATTGTTTTGATTGAGATAAATGTACAATTGATTGTAAACTATCCTTTCAAAAACTTTGGCTATAGAAGATAGAACAGATATTGGACGATAATTATTCATATTGTCCTTGTCCTTTGCTTTATAGATGGGAGTGACTTTTGCGAGTTTCAAACCCTCTGGAAAAATTCCAGTGTTTACGGACTTATTGAAAATTGACGCAAGAGATTCACAAATTACAGAAGCAGCCTCTTTCACTAAACGGCATGGTATATTATCTAAGCTCGTTGCTTTTTTTGCAGACATGGATTTTAGAAGATCTAAGATTATTGTCGGTGTTATTCGGTTTAACTGAAACGAGGACTTAGTCTTGTTAATATAGTCACCGTAGGAGACAGAGACAGACAGAGACAGACAGAGACAGACAGAGACAGACAGAGACAGACAGAGACAGACAGAGGTTTCACATTGTCGTTGTCCGTTTGATAAACATGTCGTTCCATCAACACCGTACAGTTTTAGTTTCCTTGGTAAAATAGGATGGGAAACGGTGTCGGACGCTTCAGCAAGATCTAAAAATTTGTTAGCCTTTATCGATTTAACTGACCATTCATTTGTCACGTCTAGTAATGCTGTCACTGACCACAGACAGAGACAGACAGAGACAGACAGAGACAGACAGAGACAGACAGAGACAGACAGAGACAGACAGAGACAGACAGAGACAGACAGAGACAGACAGAGACAGACAGAGACAGACAGAGACAGACAGAGACAGACAGAGACAGACAGAGACAGACAGAGACAGACAGAGACAGACAGAGACAGACAGAGACAGACAGAGACAGACAGAGACAGACAGAGACAGACAGAGACAGACAGAGACAGACAGAGACAGACAGAGACAGACAGAGACAGACAGAGACAGACAGAGACAGACAGAGACAGACAGAGACAGACAGAGACAGACAGAGACAGACAGAGACAGACAGAGACAGACAGAGACAGACAGAGACAGACAGAGACAGACAGAGACAGACAGAGACAGACAGAGACAGACAGAGACAGACAGAGACAGACAGAGACAGACAGAGACAGACAGAGACAGACAGAGACAGACAGAGACAGACAGAGACAGACAGAGACAGACAGAGACAGACAGAGACAGACAGAGACAGACAGAGACAGACAGAGACAGACAGAGACAGACAGAGACAGACAGAGACAGACAGAGACAGACAGAGACAGACAGAGACAGACAGAGGTTTCACATTGTCGTTGTCCGTTTGATAAACATGTCGTTCCATCAACACCGTACAGTTTTAGTTTCCTTGGTAAAATAGGATGGGAAACGGTGTCGGACGCTTCAGCAAGATCTAAAAATTTGTTAGCCTTTATCGATTTAACTGACCATTCATTTGTCACGTCTAGTAATGCTGTCACTGACCACAGACAGAGACAGACAGAGACAGACAGAGACAGACAGAGACAGACAGAGCCAGACAGAGACAGACAGAGACAGACAGAGACAGACAGAGACAGACAGAGACAGACAGAGACAGACAGAGACAGACAGAGACAGACAGAGACAGACAGCGACAGACAGAGACAGACAGAGACAGACAGAGACAGACAGCGACAGACAGAGACAGACAGAGACAGACAGAGACAGACAGAGACAGACAGAGACAGACAGAGACAGACAGAGACAGTGAGTGAGTGACACTTTATTTATACTCGGAATTACATCAATATACAGTATATTGCTTTTCATGAAAGCCGAGTTTAAAAAGACTACAAACAGTCTTGATAATATAATATAGATAAATAGATAATTATTTTAAAAAATAAAATAAAAATATCTCTATATAGATAAATAGTTGGTTAAAATATAGAAAACCAGTTAAGGTTCAATGGATGACAGCTCCCGTTTAAAGGACGACAAACTTGTTTGCCGTCTCATGTAACTTGGTAATCCATTCCAGAGTTTAGCACCATCATATGCGAAAGCTCTTTTCAGATACTCAGTCCGAGGTTTTGGTAAGGATAACTGGTTTTCACCATTGCGAAGATTATATGTTGTTTTATTTGATCTGAAAAGTTCTCTCAAGCACAAAGGGCCATTATTATTCTGAATTTTAAACATCGTGATAGCTTTGTGCTTTAAACGTCTTACAACAAGATTGTCCCAGTCGAGGCTGCTACGGATGTCATTGGATCTGATATCATAACCTTGTTTGGTTATGACGCGGGCTGCTCGATTTTGTAGCTTTTGAAGCCTTTCAGCCGATGTGGCTGGTAAGTTATCCCAAACCACATCGCAATAATCGAACCAAGGCTGTATTAATGAGTTATAGACCGTGATTGCGGTTTCCTTTGGGATAAAATCTCTAATTTGCCTTAGTCCCCCGATACCTGAAGAGACTTTTTTACAGATATAATCAGTGTGAACCGCCCACGATAAACGTTCGTCAACAAAGACGCCAAGAGTTTTACTAGAAGAAACTCTTTCAATTGGATTATTGTTTATATAAATGTTGAAATTATTGCTAATTTTTCTGAGATTATCATCAGATCCAATATACATTTGTTCTGTCTTTGTAACATTTAAACTTAATTTATTGGCTAAAAGCCAATTCTTTAAATTTGATAGATCGGAATTTGCTGATTTTGTTATTTCTGACAATGATTTACCTGAAGTTGTAATATTAGTATCGTCAGCGTACATTCTAGGAGTTGAGAACTGTAAGCTGTTTGGTAAGTCATTGATATATATCAAAAATAACAAGGGACCAAGAATAGACCCTTGGGGAATACCGTATGTCAAATATTTAAGTGATGATAATTCTCCATTAACGCAACATCTCTGCTGACGATTTGTCAAATAAGATTTAAACCATTTAAGTGATTTCTCTGTAACACCATAAAGGGATAATTTTTGTAACAGAGTCGTATGGTCAACTGTGTCGAAGGCTTTTGAAAAATCTAAGAAAGCCACAGAATTTAGTAAACCTTTGTCCATATTTGATAACCATTCATTAGTAGCATCCAGCAAAGCAGTAGTTGTTGAGTGGTAAGGTCTAAAGCCAGACTGGAATTTAGACAAAAGATTGTTTTGATTGAGATAAATGTACAATTGATTGTAAACTATCCTTTCAAAAACTTTGGCTATAGAGGATAGAACAGATATTGGACGATAATTATTCATATTGTCCTTGTCCTTTGCTTTATAGATGGGAGTGACTTTTGCGAGTTTCAAACCCTCTGGAAAAATTCCAGTGTCTACGGACTTATTGAAAATTGACGCAAGAGATTCACAAATTACAGAAGCAGCCTCTTTCACTAAACGGCATGGTATATTATCTAAGCTCGTTGCTTTTTTTGCAGACATGGATTTTAGAAGATCTAAGATTATTGTCGGTGTTATTCGGTTTAACTGAAACGAGGACTTAGTCTTGTTAATATAGTCACCGTAGGTCGTAGGTCCTTGTGGGATACCAGATGCTAGTTTAGGGCCAATTTCTGTAAAATGATTATTAAATATTTCCGAGATATCTTTAGCATCAGTAAATGTAGAATTTTCCGTCTTAATGGTGTCAATATTCGATTTAGTTTTTGTATTACGTGACAACACTTCATTTATTGTGTTCCAGATTTCCCTGGGATTTCTTGAATTGGTACTAATATGATTCTTATAGTACAAGGCTTTCGCTTTTCGTATTTCTTTGTTAGTAATATTTTTGCACGTTTTATAGTTTGTCCAATCTTCTTTGATATTAGACTTAACAGCAATACGTTTAAGCCTGTCCCTTTCAATTATTAGATTCCTTACGTTTGAATCTACCCATGGTGACTTTTTGTTTCTTACTCGTTTTGTTTTTAAGGGTGCATGGAGGTCAGCAATGGATAAAAACATGTCTTTCCATATTTCCCACATTTGATCAGGGTTGTCTATACTTTCTAGCTTTTCCCATGGGAGCAGTTCTAAATCACTACAAAAGTTATTTGCATTGAAATATTTGAAACTTCTTGTTGTTACAACCCTATGTTTAGTTTTAATTGGGATAGATATCTTACGTATGACATAGATCAAACTGTGGTCACTGATGCCAATATGAATAACTCCACTTTGTACTACTCGATTAGGAGTATTTGTAAAGATAACGTCAATCAAACGTTTACTGTGATCTGTTATTCTTGTTGGCTCTGAGATTAATTGTGTAAATTGATATAACTCACTAATAGATTCCAAGAGGCGTGTAGGGTAACTGACACTTTCTGCTAAAGTGTTGCAGTTGAGATCGCCCAAAACATAAACCTCTTTTCCTTCGGCATCTAAGTTAGTCAATATAGTTTCGTAAGCGTTAAAGAAATTATCTGTATCACAGTCGGGGGGTCTGTAGCATGCTAATATAGCAACTGGTTTACTGTAAGGTTTCAAGATTTCTATGAGACAGACAGAGACAGACAGAGACAGACAGAGACAGACAGAGACAGACAGAGACAGACAGAGACAGACAGAGACAGACAGAGGTTTCACATTGTCGTTGTCCGTTTGATAAACATGTCGTTCCATCAACACCGTACAGTTTTAGTTTCCTTGGTAAAATAGGATGGGAAACGGTGTCGGACGCTTCAGCAAGATCTAAAAATTTGTTAGCCTTTATCGATTTAACTGACCATTCATTTGTCACGTCTAGTAATGCTGTCACTGACCACAGACAGAGACAGACAGAGACAGACAGAGACAGACAGAGACAGACAGAGACAGACAGAGACAGACAGAGACAGACAGAGACAGACAGAGACAGACAGAGACAGACAGAGACAGACAGAGACAGACAGAGACAGACAGAGACAGACAGAGACAGACAGAGACAGACAGAGACAGACAGAGACAGACAGAGACAGACAGAGACAGACAGAGACAGACAGAGACAGACAGAGACAGACAGAGACAGACAGAGACAGACAGAGACAGACAGAGACAGACAGAGACAGACAGAGACAGACAGAGACAGACAGAGACAGACAGAGACAGACAGAGACAGACAGAGACAGACAGAGACAGACAGAGACAGACAGAGACAGACAGAGACAGACAGAGACAGACAGAGACAGACAGAGACAGACAGAGACAGACAGAGACAGACAGAGACAGACAGAGACAGACAGAGACAGACAGAGACAGACAGAGACAGACAGAGACAGACAGAGACAGACAGAGACAGACAGAGACAGACAGAGACAGACAGAGACAGACAGAGACAGACAGAGACAGACAGAGACAGACAGAGACCGTCGGAAAACCTCGAAAAATACTCTAAAAAATACCAAACCGTGAAAAAAATTCCACCCTAAACTATGCCTCATGGTCTAAAAATCACTCTAAAAATGGATTTCACTTGGACAACCCATAAAAAATATCGGATCGCCTATTTCAAACCCTAAAAAATACGACGATCACCCCTACCAGCCAAATATAGGAAGAACCCCCCCCCCCCCCCCCCCCCCCGGGGGCATGGCGGTTAGCGTAGCAGATCGAGAGCCGTACAAAACCGATTAACATCGATCGGCTTAATATAAAATAATCATATTGGTCATTATTATCCGGGATATGATAGAGGATAGTATATGCACGCGCGGGGATACGGATTTTATCTTCGAGTATTGATGAAATATCTTACGAGTGAGTGCAGCGAAAAAGTAAAGTTACATTTGTATTTCATCAACACGAGAAGATATTAGTATTGCATATGGATTCGAGTGCAATTCGGGATTAATTTGAACGAGTGATCATGAGATTTTCAAAAAGTATTAAAATGACATGGTCCACAGGGCGAATCCAATTTGAGCTCTTTGAAAAATCTCACGAGTTCAAATTGTTCAGTTGAATTGCACGAGAAAGCCATATCATTACTTGTTAATAATATTCATTCACGTATATTTGTGCTTTTTGCTGTGATGTTATTCCAGCAGCCCTTCACGTCTCAAAACCTTGCATTTTATTGGACCCCATTTGGACTGCACTGACAAAGAATTGCATTGTTTTAGGGTTAGGGTTTGTATTGTTTCAGGGTTAGGCATTGTTTTGATAGCCAGTACTCCTGTTATTCAAAGGATTTTGCTTTGTTATTGTTCTACATTGTTGTAAAAGATTGGAACCACCGCCGCCTCTCAATCTATCCAATTCATGAGTTCTGGTTGGATATATTTTGTTCACATCTGAGGTATTGCATGATTTGGTACTCAGGTACAACATGGTTTGACACTGGTGTTTAGCATAAATACAGCTGCCCTCAGCCAACCAAATTCGAGAACTCGTTGCCCGAGGTCGCATAAACCCGTAAATAACGTCTTCATTTTTTCCTTACTAATTGCTGGGTTTGCAATCAATCCCCAGAGATTCAGATAACAAAGACGTGGCAGCCATGTTGGTTGAATCAAACAAAGTAATATTTTGGTTTCATGGTTGATCGAACGAGGAATCTTTTATAACGTCAATCAAGATGGCGGCGATGACATTGATCACGTGAAAACGAGCAATTTGTTTATTGTACTTTCTTTCATTAATTCAATCGAGCGCTCGCACAGCCTTTTTAAAAGGATTTCAATTGCTGGTTTTCACTCAATCCCCAGAGATTCAAATGACAAAGGGCATGGTGGCCATGTTGGTGCCCCAACAAAAGAAGCTAACGAGGAATCTATTGTTAACTGTACACCAACATGGCGGCTATGTCGACGTCACGTGACTAAATACAGGAATACTCTGATTGGCCAAAAATAGAAAAAAATCTCTCAAATTATTTTTCCTCACCATTTTCTTGAGAACATTTTTTGAAAACCCTAGCTCTAGGTGGGTGAGATCTTGTTTACTGACCGGTTAGGGTTTTGTTATGGTTCGGATAGGGTTTTAGTTAGTTCTTTTAGTCGGAGCATTCCTGTATTTAGCCGCATGTACATTGTACGTCAAGTGAAAGCTAGCAATACGTAAGAATCACCAGAAAAACATTGATTTAAAATAAATTGGAATTAGCTGGTAAGGATGAGAAAAAATCGGATCAGGTCGTCAGCCAATCAGAGCGCCCGATTTCAGTGGATTCCTGACCGGAAAAATAAACTCACTGAATTTCATCGATAATTATATATTAAGGATTATTATGGTCAATAACGTTCCAACTTAAACACCAGTAATTTGTATAAATAAATTAAGAAATCCACTCCGTATTGCTTGTTGCACGCCGCGAGTATAGTGTCTCTCTTATCTTATCCTCACAAGCTGAATAACAATTCAAAAGTTACTCAACTTCGATAGATATAGTAGATGAGTATTGTAGGTCAAGTTCAAACACCGGTCTTATCAACAAGAGTTCATATATACTGAAGGGTATATACCGTACCGAGATAGGGTAGCCCTCCTAGAACAATATAGCCCTCCTTTGCATGCAATCCCGCCCAGGAGGGTTAAATAAATAAACAAAATGCCGGGTAGTCGAGGTGTTTTGGCGGAAAGCTTGATATTTTCACTGTATATTTATCGCCGCTTTTCGGTGTTGTAGTCTCTTTCTTTGCCATTTGTTGGTTCAAATTTAAATTCGCCACAAGCAGAACTTTTATGTAATTATGCCTGGATCTGAGTGGCAAAATAATTTAACTAGAATGGACCCATAAGTGTTCGAATTATTTCACTTTACAATGTTGCTGCAACGTGTCCCGGCTGGTAGGCCGGGCAACCCCCTACCGTGTGCGTGCATGTACATGGCTAAACAAACAAAATGATAACCCTGGCAGAGGGTTTAGGGTAACCCTTCTAGGAGGGTCACCCTACATCTCCATGTAAATAAGACCTTACACAGCAGCAAGTATTTTCCCTTCATCAACTTTTAGTTCAGTTATAAAGTATTTATAGTCAATGCTATAAGCATTGTAAATAAGACCTTACACAGCGGCTGGTATACCCTCCATCAACTTTTAGTTCAGATATAAAGTTCAGTATAGTCAGTGCTATAAGCGGAGTCCCAAGCAGATAATGCTGCACTTTCAATAAGTAATTATTCTTTCTTTTTTTCCCAAGCCAATAAAATGACCACATTCAATAGGTCAACTCCAAGATATTCCAAATTGAGAACGCTATCAAAAATATCGACGTGAAAATTATATATATTCCAGTCTTCACGACATTCAGCATACACCGCATCAGGGCGGGCTATAAGTTCACTCGGGCATTGCACACACACAAACACTTTGTTCGCCTTTAATTTTTTCTCACAACCAGATTTTCGAAAAATATGATGAGCATAGAGTTCCGTTCACGCCGAACGGAAATCGGATTGATAATCTTTCTTACGTTCGCGTTCTCTTTATAACGTAAAATTTGGGGTTTTCACGTTTTGTTTTTGCAGACAATGGTTGAAATGTAGGCGACTGCATGCATTTTAATCAGTGCAGTTATTGTATTTTGTAATTAAGGCTATTGTTTTTTGCCGTCGTCGTAGGCGTTGCCGTCGTAATATAGCGCACGTTAGCGCGAGCGAATGACTGAGAGACGGGCAGCGAGCGGTCAGCGAGAGGGCGGGGTAGGATTACGCACGATCGCGGTAGGATTACGCACGATCGCGGTAGGATTACGCACGATCGCGGTGTGAATTATTTTACTTGCACGGTTATCTTTTGTCTTCCTTTTATTTTTCTATGTATATAGACCCATTCGAAAAATAGTGTCACCAAACTTAGGTTGTTAGGAAATGTTGGCACTAAACTGAAGCACTGCCGCTTCAAAGAGCATGCAAAAATGAGTACGTTTGTAAATTGAAGGAGCATAGTACAAACTGTACATGTTGCCTCCAGGACTGACTAGCCTCGTTTTCATGTTTCTTGAGAGTTTCAAATGGTGATTGCTCTGTAAAGATATATTCTTCCATTATCAAAGAGCTATATGTTGCTAACACCAACTCACTCTTTCACATACGCTAGTTTATTCTTCAGATAATATCGAATATCACATTTATACAAATTAGTGGCAGCCATTTTTTGAATGGGTCTATAGAACTCCGCTAAAACCCAATATATAACCAGTGAAACCCGTATGAAAGAACTTCCCATTCGGTTGTAAACTAAACTATATGAGCTACGATCTATAAATACTAGCTAATACAATGTGAGATCGAATATCAGTATTATCGTCTCCAAAAACACTTTTAATTACAATCACGCGCGCATTACGTACGGCATGTTATCGGCAACAGTTCAGTTAGCGTTAAAACTGTGACCACAAGAATAATAAGTCTTTATTACAGTTGATAAAATTACATATCAAAGTTACAATTATACAATTATAGTAAAGCATTACAGTAAATTGAATAATAAAATTAATTGCTAGGACTAAGACACAACTATAATAATGTTAAAAACTATACTTTAATACAAAAATACCTTAAAATACTAAAAAACCTTAATAATATATCTAAATAAAACCTTACAGCCAAGTCATATCTAAAAACTAATCTATAAAAAAATGCATTCATAAAAAAAGTATTTCCTCTTTACTGATAGCTCAGTTGATGTCTTTCCGTAAACAGCCCAGTCTTTACAGGGCGTTCCGTATGAGAATTCCAGTTACTTGTAGTTATAAAATCGTATACATATACCAGTAGCTTAGTAAATAATTGAAACTCTCTGACGAAGTCTGCCGACTGAGTCAGACGACTGAAAGGAGAAAAATAAAAAAGTATACAAGCCAAAGTTATCGCAGTGCTTCTCGCTAGTCTAGTTTAAAAATGTTTTTTTTAATTATTACAATTATATGTATAATGTTTTAAAGAATTGTTTTCTTTTCTTTATTCGCTGTTCGAACACTTCATTCTGCGTACATGTTTTCTCAGCTACGTTTTTACGATTTTTTCGTCGCTGCCACTCGGGCTCTCGCGGCTTTGTCGCTCGCTGTGTCGGCGGGAAGGAAAAATAACCTTTGGAACCAGGGTACCCTAATTCGGATTCCAGTTTATCTCTGTGTTTGATGTTTTGGAAAGTTGATAATACGCAAAGGAAATGCTGACACTTCGGAGAGCTTGTAATGGTTTAATTGCCTCAAAATATGACACGTTATCAGCTAAGTCAACACTTTTACTATGGTTAACGTTTCTTTCTTCCTGCCGCCGGACAACTATCTAATCCGATCCGAGTTGAGTTTACTTCAGGTCAAACGGAGGATATCGTGAATTAACTATAGTTAAAATCCACTTTATTATAGATACCTTTAATTGCCACTGGCGACCACACACATCATAAACAGAATGGATTATTCAATAGTACGCGCTCTCTGATTGGTTGTTAGCTGTGTTTGCATGAGGTTTGATAAAATATATTCAATAGTACGCGCTCTCTGATTGGTTTGGTTGTTGTGTTTGCATGAGACTTTATAAAATAGATTCAATAGTCCGCGGACTCTGATTGGTTGTTAGCTATGTTTTCAAAAGGCGTTAGCTTTGTTAGAACGGGATCGCTTTTAACGAAACGAAAGAGAGATTTAGTCATTTCTATTTAATTCTGAAAAGAAAGAAAACAGTATCTGTGTTGACATAACGTTATGTAAACAAGTCCGAAGAAGCTCGCGTTCACAACTTTTCGCATGCGCGGATCAGTCCAGGAAAGCAAACTGGTAAGAGAGTTGTGTCTATTATGCTTGCTAAGTAAATATCACAGACAACGTTAATGTAAACTAAACAGGATAAACCACAGGTGACCTTTTGGTAAAGTCTGTCAGGTATTGGTCCTCCCCGATTCTACTAAAGATGACAATGTGTAAAATATCTACCCAATGATAAGGAAATCATGACATTCCGCTAATGTTCAAAAAGCATTTAATCGATATCAAATCGCTGTAGCACTTGTGGAACTGCTCTTGAGTTTTAGGAAGGCGAACTGGGAGCAATTTCGTAAGATAAATTCGTTTTATTTCTCCTTAGATGTTTTGGAGGCTTTATTAGGTCGTCGAAAAAGAAGTATTGAAATTCCAAGTGAATCGATAGTACTGAGTATAGGAAGGCGCTGTTTAATTTTCCAGACTCTCTACAATTCGATATACTTTAATACAACTGACCCCACTGACTTGATGACATGCTGGTGTACAAGCGTAAATTTATTTACCATGTACCGACATTATAAAGCGTAAATGCGCAGTACAGTAAGAACTGTGAAACAAAAAACCGGAAAATATGTTGATAGATAGAATAGCATCAAGTGATTAACCTACATCGAATAGAAACGTTCTTTAAACGTTTAAGAATGGGATGGTTTGTAACTCGTATTTCCTTAGAAGCGTATAAGATTACTTCGAAAGCTAGAGACTAAGAGTTGACAGAGGAAACCTTTTCAGACTTTCCCATTCAACTATTTAAGCGAAGCAAACAAACCAGTTTAGGTCAGGATTTCATTTTCAGGGTGTCTTTTAAAGTTTTGTATTCTTCCAGCTACCTATATATCTCTACACTTGTTTCTACCTTCTCGGTTTCCAACTGCTTGTGCCGGACACGATACGCAACTTCCCAAGCGCCCAACTACGCCACCGGATGATGTCGTGATATTCAGTAGTTAATCCATGATATGTTAAGGACTGAGTGCCAAACATATCCACAAATGTATTCACGAAAAATAATCTATTAGAGCTATAGCTACCATTTCTGATACATATTACTTTAATTATCTTCAGTGTGACTAAAACGGTGGGAACCTACATTGCCTAAATGAAGAGTGTTTCACATATTCTTTCCGTAATAATCCAGGTCGTTCCGGGTTATTTCGGTCCTTGTTGTTTAGATAAGTGAGAGAAATGGTTTACTACTTTTATGTTTTCTTCAGGGAAAGAGTAAGTCTAATGCAAGAGGTTAATTTACTGTTTTGACTGTCACGATTAAGGCCAATGTTCAATGCCTGAATTAATGTTACCACGTACCTCCCCACAGCCATCTTCTATGTCGATTTGCTCTTTCTAGTTCACTATCAGGCAGTGACGTCTGCTTTCCCCAGGCGAGATGACTTGACGTACAATTTATAATAGCTGCCTGAAGGTATATAGCTAGGAACGAAAGCTTAAGAACCTCCATTTCTTTTGATAAAATCTGTAAATTCGAGAAAGCTGAAGAAGTTAAACTATCCCCGTTGCAGATTGGGAGGCGTACTTTTATGAGTTCAAAAGTTAAAATCTCGAGTTACTATTTTCCTTCAGCGGTAATTCATTAAGAGGGTAGGTACTTCATATATGGTACATTATGGGGTCTCATAAGACACAGCACGTGCTTTGGAAACCAAATAATGGCAGAAACTCCATTATCAATTGGTGAACAGACGATACAGACAATGTCTAACGTTTTTGCCGTTTTCCTCGATCTCTAGTCTCACAAATCGGCTCAGGGTGAAAACACTGATGAGCGATCAGCGATGCGAATGAACTGAAATCTCCACATCAGTATAGTAGTCCATGGCGAGTTACCACTCGAGCCTGGAATAAGTTTGGTGTGTGGTATTGCCGGAGTTTCGTCATAATACCAGCGTAATTGGCTATGTCGTTCTCTGTTCCCAGTGGCCTGATCTAATAGATTAGTGAGCGACCGTTTTACGGTGCATGGATAGAGGACCGTTTTTGCAATTAGTTAAAGGAAGACTGTACATATTATAGGTTGTCCTACCGCCAATAATAACCTTTAACCTTGATTTTCAAATACGGCAGTCGTCAATTGCAGATGGGGAATCTTTCCGCACTGGTTTAGTGGAAGTTATAAGAACTGACACATTAACTCATATCGTGTGTTTAATTCAATAAGACAGATGACAGTTTCGTTCATCACTTGCACTTAACTGAAGTCCAGATTAAACGGAGGTGAGAATGACAAGATTTGACAGGACAAAATACGAGTTGATGAATAGGATAATCCCAGTCCTTGCTTTCGGCGCTCACGAACGCTCATTGGTTGATAAATGATTGCCATCACGCTTGGCTCCGGTCTTGGCACAGCCAACCGTAATGCGGCCAACGAGTAAGCCATGCACTAATACTGGAGTTCGTAAAGCTTTTATTTTTACTGCGAAATATAAGCTTACATGCTTTACGTTTCTATCAATTCCAAACCTGCCACCCCCTCCCCCCGGGGGATGCATTTGACAGTTTTGAATCTGCGGAAATAAGAAAAAACGAGACACACCACAAGTCGATGTAGAAAGCTTTCACAGTTACTTTAAAGAGTTAAACAAAAAACCCAGAGGACCGCTCCCCGGACATTGACACGAAAGGTTCTGTTTCGATGTCCGACGAAACTAACGAACGGTCCGCTCGCTTCATTTTGAATTTACGAAGGAAGAGATATAAACGGTATTAAAGTTCTAAAAAAATGTAAATCTCCAGGAAGTGATTTTGTTCTTAACGAATTTCTAAAGATAAGTAAAGACACGTTATCAGAAACATTTACCAAACTGTTTAATGACATTCTCGATTTTCCAAAGATCTGGGCCTTTCGTTATGTGACCCCGATTTATAAGAAAGGTCCAAAGTTCATTTTCATGCCAATGAATCAAGGTTAGTGCACACTTCGGTGCTCCAATTTGAAAAGTTGGTTATTATTGGAATGTTTGTTAATTCGGTGAAAACTTGAGGATATCAAATTTCAAACTTGCCTTAAATTGTCTTCCCCTTAAAATAACCAACTTTTCAAATTGGAACGCGCGTGCAGTAACCTTGATTCACTTGCATGAAAATATCCACTATATTAACAACTTTTACCGACCTCCAGGAGGCTTTTCCCAAATCTCCTTAAAATTAGAGTTCAAAGGTCACATAACACGTTTCCATGGAAACTGCCACAGCAAGGTATTAAGGTTGTGACTTTATAGAATCTGTAAAAGTGCCGAGACTATATCTAACAAGCACGAAGAGATAGACCACCCCTTCTTGATTTGCGGCGGCCATATTGGAATATTTTGAGACCCATGCCTTAATGCCCCTGAGTATCCACAACATAAAGAACTTTTACGTTTACTTCACTGGCCCAACTGGTCGAGTTGTTCCTTGTCACTTCAATATAGGCAAGCCTTGTTAATCTATTTTCGCTCAGTTTAATCAGTCTAGACCAGTATTTTAACGAGTTGCAATGGATTTTTGTTTGCAGAGGCAGACGCCTCTGCTCTGCAGTCTTTATTAACCCTTAATTATAGCCCAAGACATTTTAGGCCATCCCTTCATGTAGGACGACACGAATTGCTACCAAATTGTATTCTATTGTATTGTTTTGTGTTGCGTTCTATTGTCGTATTGAATTGTATTGTGTTGTATTCGATTGTATTTTTGGTAAAAATTCGTGTCGTCCTACATAAAGGGATTGCCGGATTTTAACTGATTTTTTAGCTATTTCTACACTAAAACGAACCCCCCCCCCTAAAACATATATAGTCATTTTTCATCTGACCAATAATACTAGGGGCTCAAAGTTCTCAGTCGGCCATTTTGCAATTGACTGCATTGTCGTTGGATTGCTACGGAGCTGGCAGCAAGTTTGTTTGAAGGGAATACAGAGAATTTAAGGTTTTTTAAAGCCTTTTCATCATTTATAGAGCGCTGGAGGGCATCCTTATGTCTGATGAGAGCTTAAATCAGCACTATCTCGAAGAACGGAGTCTGTGCCTGGTGATTTGACTGAGAAGGATCCTTGTTTCTTGCTCGTAGGGATGGGCCATGAACTCTTCAGTCATCTTGCCATCAGGAGTCACCTATCATAGCTTTATTGGAATATTGGACAACACTTGATTTGCCATTGATTCCAATATGAAGCTATTAGGTCGAAATGGCTTTAGACTTATAGTATAATTATTTTGATATCCTAATTAAAATTAAGTAAAAGAGCCTACATTACAATCATACTTTTTAATTAAATCACTTTACAATAAAAAAAATTACAAGTTATATCATATCCGCGTGTCAAAGATGGAATCAAACAAGGAGAAAACTGTAAAAACACTCAAGAAAACTGTAATATAATTGGCTTTAATTTTTCTGTTAAGGAAAGTCCTTCTTTAAAAAAACTTGTTCTTCTAAAGATGTTTTTCCAAGCACGACGAAAAAGATACGTGGAAACGAATTAGTTAATTAAGTGCACACACGTGCAAAAATGCTATAGGTGATCACACAATTAGAATATTGGCGAGCAGCAAGAGAGCATATTAAGTAAGAAACAAGGACACCCAACGAAGTTTTCGGTTAAAAAGCTGTTCGGGAGAGTAAGTTAGCCTAAAACTAGAAAATTGTTTTCTGAAATACTGGCTAGAAAATTTGTTTTCAATCCCTAGAAAATTATAGAAGAAAGGGGAGACTAAAAGGTTTCCCCTAAAATATTCGAACGTCCCAATTCGTCTGATCAATAGAGTCAGAACAGCACATTTTCATTCCCTAAGAATTGCCTAAAGGAAAAAGAATCCCTAAAAAATTCGTACCTCCACAAAACTTTGCAACATGAAGTTACTTGGGCTAGAAAATTCTTGTTTATGTTCTAGACTACTAACAAATTCGTAGGCCGGGAATATTTTGCCATAGTATTTTCGGTTGACGCGTTTTCCACCTAGAAAATCCGAACAGCTAATAGCTTTGTAGAATACGTCAAAAGACATAGTAGCCGCCTTAAAATGGCTAGATACTGCTGCAGACAACTGGTTTCAAACGAATTTCAAAAAGTACTCGTTGGGTGCCCTTGAAGAAAGGGAATCTCTAATACACGCTCTTGTGTAACCTGAGTATCAGTCCCTCTCTCCCTTCCTTTTGGAGAGAGGGACTGATACTCAGGTTAGCGCTTGTGCGATGATAATGTCTAATAAAATCTATTTTTAGTAACCGAGCGTGCGACAACAATCTCCATGGCGGGAAAATATTTTCGCGCCATCACAGATTGTTGTCGCGCTCGCGCCATTGTTCTACACACTACAAGATTCCCTCTCTTACTTAATAGCAGTCATGACACAACCCTTAACAGTACGGGAAAAGATGATGGTTTGTACTCTTACCCACAATCCTTTCCGCTCGAAAAACGTTATACGCTGTCGACAGGTTTTAAACCTACTGGATTCGTACGAGTTATTTTGACTGTGTTACGTTCACAAGGGATCGTGGTCAAATGTCGCCATATTTTTCCGTACGGTGGAGTAGCCACTCGACCGAAACGAGAAAAGGACTGCGCTCCAGTTACATGTGCGGTGCATCATGGGTATACCGGTTAATGTTGTTTAGTATATACGACACGGGAACCTACATAGATCATGCAATTTGATTGGCTCGCTGTCTCGGAATAACTGTTTTAGTATATACCACACTGCAGGTGACTTCGTCTCGGGGAATATTCACCAATATCGACTTGTTAAATAGACCAGTTTACGGTTCATGCGCAGTTTACAAATTATTTGTTTCTTCAGCCGGCCAATAGATGTAAGACACAAAATGCAGTGCCCGAAAGCAGGTTCCCATTTTGTATATACTTAAACAATTATTCATCTCAGGCTCAGTCGATATTGGTGATTAGTATATACCACACCAGTGAATATCACTTTTCGCACTCTCTGATTGGCTACTCAAACAATGAATATGATTTCATATTCACCTCCGAGCGAAGCAGCGATCATCTCGCGCGAGTTTTTGTCCATTTGACAGAACTGAATAAAATAACTATTTGGTGTCGGTTATTCACTAATGTGTGTATACTAAAACAATTACTCACCTCAGAGATGATGAATAGTGGTGGATATTTACCTCACCGAAGCGGCTCGGTAAATATCCACCACTTTTCACCACCACTTCGGTGACTAATTGTTAAATATTCCCCTGGACTTCGTCTCGGGGAATATTCACCAATCTCGACTTCGCCTTCGGCGAATAATTGTTAAATGGACCAGTTTACGGTTCATGCGCAGTTTACAAATCATTAGTTTCTTCAGCTGGCCACCAGATGTTAGACACTGGTGACCAGCCAGTTGAACTAAAAGACTTGTACAACTGCACATGAACCGTAAACGGGTCTCTATAGGAAGATTGGAGAACAACATGTCACGAGGAAGGACTTGGTCCAATACTGCAGATTTTCTCTAAAAGTAACCAAGACCTATCACTTGCTCGTTTCAAATAGCTGGAGATCTACTAGATCATCGTTATAAGCTTAGCAGAATTTCTAAGTAGTGAGGGGGGAGAGGGGGGGGGAGGGGGTGAGATACTCCTATACATACGCAATAATGGGGTATGTGCTGCCCCAAAGAGTATGGTTTTCGAGCTGTTTTAGTCTGAAATAGCGTCATAAATTTCTCATTTTTAGTCTGGAATTGGGTATGATCTTGACCGGGAAGTCGAGACATTACATTTTCATATATTTCTGAGTTATGAAATAGAGTACAGGTCTAAATTAGGGTATGGAAAATCTTATATTTTAATTTGGTCTGAAATAGGTCAGTATGGGTCAGTATGACAGTAACCAGTATGGACTTCTGCTAGTATCCATCATGCACTGCGCGAATTATTAGAACCCAGTCCTTTTTTTCATTTCGGTAGTGGCCAATAATAGCCATGACAACCTGCGACAAATACGAAGATTTAAATCAACAGAAGTACTTCTAACAAAATGATTCTAATTTTCCACATTACAAAAACCATTGGAAATTTCTGCAATGAGACTCTTTCTAAAGATAAACAAGAAGCCGCACTAAAAACATAAAAAGGGTCCGCGCCAGACGCCGACTGTCAACGTTAAAGTCAAAGCTGATCTGCAACATGTGATGCGTCGCTTAAGTGATCTCTGACATTTGCTATCGCACGCTATCGGTGAAATCGAAGATTTGAATCAAATTAAAGTAAAAAAAAACACTAACTAATTCGTACACGGTTCTAAAACGCTATTGACAGGCATAACTGAGCAACTAGCTTTCTGCTGTTTACTTTTATTTAGCTTATTTTTATTTTAGTCTCAGCAATTTAGTTCTCTAACAGGGGAGGATGGATAACTTGTTTACTAAAATTGCTTCTCTGTTCTGAATTTAAATTTCAAACGTAGAATTCCAAAGGGAGAGAAAAGGGGAGAGCATGCGCAAGCTCTTTAGTAGTGCGGATCCTTGTTTAACGCACTCGTAGTTCTTGAAAGGTAGCCAAGCCTTACCCTCAGATGATGAAGGCTGTAGTTTATCGTAATCTAGTACCCAGATCTCCTATTTATTCACGTCTCCTTGACCACTTTCCTTTCAACTGGAAAGGATAACGTAAATGGGATCTGTGTACGAGATTAAGTTTATCCTGCACTGATATAAATCTACTTTTTTCATAAATATGGATATATTTTGATTATGCTAACTAGTAGGTCTCAACTCCAGTCTCCAGGCTTGGTTACCTTTCAAGATGACGGTCAAGAACTGACGAACTGACAACTGACGATGTTGCGCGCGCAGCTAGAACAATGGCTATCTGTTTTAAATAACAATAGGCTGGTGATGCGTGCGAAACATCGTAAAAATTTCCAAACGAGAAAAGCTAATCCACGGGCAGTACATGACGCAGCTCGGTTTTTTGTTTTTTCGTCAGTTGTTTACTTGGGAATTCGATAGCTCAAGGTTAGTGAGCTCTCGTGGTTTACCTGTGTTCTAATCTCGGAGATGATTAAATTAGGTTTCTTAAAATGTTGGTTTAACCGGTTAGGCAGTCATGATGCGTCATGAACTGCACGTGGTTTAGCGCCATCCATTTTAAACAAACCATTATAAGCAACCATGCAATCGTTCTTTTATACGAAGACAGGGGAGCGACGGCGACGGCGTCGGCAGTGCAAAAGGGAACACTCATGTGCAGCCTTGTCGGCGACTTGCTTCCAAATCTCAGCCACGTCCAAGAGCTCTTTCTTCCAGTAGGTTACGAGGTCTTTCTTAAGATGTAGGAGATACTTGCGACAAACCTCTTTGGAGTCTTGGCGACCCATTCCAGTCAACGCTGCATCTTTTGTGTACTCTTCCTTTGCAGTCATGCCATCGAGACGCTTGCCAATCCGGTTCTCATAGATTTGTTTGTAGGCCCATTTTACATAACCATAGAACTCCCTGCCAAGTTCTTTAATTTTGCCAAGATATAGTTTCAATCGGTTAGTTTTCTCTTTCGAGTCGGAGTCATCCTTGTATGCGTTCACCAACAACTGCAGTGAAAATAAGTGAAGACTTGCGTAGTCCCGAAACGAAATGAGTGATACCTCAAGTAGTCTGATGTTGTACATGCCGATCTTTGTCTGTCTTGCGGCATACCGTGACTTCAACTTCACAAACAATGGCAGCACGGCATTTATTTTCTTCTGAGCAGTGCGCTGACATCTTCTCACCGACTCTTCAGTAGTTTGTTTTATGCACATGATAAAGTACCGTTTCAGAATATTGAACTCATTTTTGACCAAGCTATGTTCCAATTCAATTACTCGTCCATTTGTGTAACCTTTCATTTTGGTCAATCTGTTGTTGATATCCTTGGTGATCCCTTTGAAGGCAACGTTTACCTAAAAGGATGGAATGTAAATAAATGCCAGGAATTAATAAAACAGCTTTAGTTATCTGTTATATGACATCATCATCATTTCTTTTATTGGACTTGAATACTTCTACAAGTATATCAGTTTGACTCCAACAAGGTTAGGTTTACAGAAGTGAATTTTTATTTAGCAAAATTACGAATTCTTATTGAAAATGGCTGCACGTTTTTTGAAGCATAAATTTATATAATTACTTATTTTGTTGGAAAATTGTTTACATGGATTCAGCAATTTCTTTAGAGTCATATGGGAAACACCGATTACGTTTTGGAGAGCTAATCTTTCCTCCGTGTATAACTTGCATTTGAGAAGAAAATGTTCCTCATCTTCAATATCAGTTTTACAGAAGAAACATTTTCTATCTGAAGGCGGTACATGCATACGGCCTCTTTTACCGGTCCTTTTCAATTGCTAAGTCGTGATTACTGATTCTTAGCTTAGTTAGTGCTATTCTATGTTTGACGTTTTTTTATATTTACCAAATAGTTCTCAAACTTGTATTCTGTTTTGAATAATCGGTACGTCCGTAGTTTATTCGCTGAATGCACAGCTCTCCCCCCCCCCCCTTCTTCTATTGAAAAAGCTAAATGTTTTTAAACATTTAAAAATGTTTAGCTCCCATTCAAAAGATTAACCACTGAAGGTTAGGGTGAAGTGTAGGGGAGGGGACTCAGGGGAGGGGTGCGGATTTTCCTCCCTCCCAAAAACCAACCTTAAATTCCAATGCGACCGAGGAAATCGTGTCCACGATTAAAGGGGAACTGAACCCTGAAATCAACCCAACGTCTATACAAACATGTATTCGGAATAAATAAGTTCTGATATTTTATTTTTCTGTGTTGCGCGCCTATGAAGAGAAAATCCGAAAACCTCCCTCACAACCCCCGTTGACAGACGGCTCAGGTCTTGTAATTTGTGACGTATGGCCAAACTAATTTATTCTCCGTATCTGACTGTCCATGCTTCTAATTGCGGACCAATGTGTTTTCTTTGTGCTGGAGGTGTGATTGTGTTTCCTTGGTATGTGTGACGTACGATATAGGAAAATTACACTGAATTGAGCCGCCACACAATATTGATTTTTCAGCGGAAAATCGAACTTGAAGACTAATTCTCTCTTCATAGATGCGCAACACGTCTTTCGAATACTTTGTATAGACCTTGGGTTGATTTTAGGGTTCAGTTCCTCTTTATATTAATAGACCCCTTGTATTTACTGAACATACAAGTAGGAACGTTAGGTGTCAAAGACCAACGATAGAATTCAGTTTGCTTACCTTGTCAAGGATATTATTTGGCGTAGGCTTAGTGGACATTGAAAAGGTTTGGAAAGCGGCGGCAAACACGCCAAATCCTGCCGAGAGCACCTTGGCTACTTGGGCTGTTTTGGCAATGAGAGTAGAAACTGTTGCCAGGGCTCTACCAGAGCCATCACTTGCACCTGCAACTCCAGCAATGAAGGAAAGAGAAGAAGAAAATCCCTTGGCAACTGGTGATTGAATGGGTTTGATATCAGGAATCCCTCCGCCTGGTTTGTAGCCACGGTATTCACAATCGCCTTCCCTTTTTAGTTGAACATTAAATGTACCACCCTGACTCTCGATGAAAAACAACTGTAGTAACACCACTGGCAGCAGCAAGCCGGCAATACATGCAAGGCTAGACTTCATTTTCCTTTCTACCTAAAGAAAAGAGAACAATGAACACTTAAAGGGGCTATGTCATGGTACTACGCAGGTATCGAGTAATCGTTCGGTAGGTTGCTTTAATTGGATACAAACAGTTAAAATAAACTTCCCTCCTTCAATGCTTGATTGAAAGGATTTGCAATATACACTGTTGATCATCTTTGCATATTTGTTTTGATTTTAAGCATCCCACATGGCCGAGAGGTTCGGTAGTTCATATCAAACACGGTGGAAATAGCAGTTTCGATTCCGGCTCCGGGGGAACGCGAAGCCTATTACCGTGACAATGCCCCTTTAATAACTGGAATCATGATTCAGTGAAAGAGCTAATCAAGAAATAAGAGTTAATAAGAGAAAAGAGCGCAAAATCGTCCAACAAAGCCACATGGAGTGTACTGAAAGCTCGTTGCTCGGAAAATATTGAGGGTCAGGCTACTGTTCCCTCACATAGCAAGGATTTTGTGAGATCTAACGCGCTCGCTCATTGGCTGATACAGCTCACGTGGTAGTCTTCGAAATCCACCACGTGATAGCCACGTGAATCACATCGTGACAAAAGACGGTGTGATTTGTCGCACGCGCTACTGGCTAGCTGAAGGCGGGAAAATAAATTTGTTTTCCAAAATTTAGATAAAAGGAATTTTATTTCTAAAACTACATAACAGATCAATTATTATAACCGGCTCCGCGGGAAACAGCGAGTTTTGTTCCCATCGATCCTCCAATCGATCCTCCAGCAGTATATTATCTTCTAGGAGTTCCAGAAGAGTGCGACTGGTTAATAGGCCTTTACCAGAGTTTAAATTCGATCTCGTGACGGAGGAATTCACTGCCAAGGCTTTAAAGAACCTGAAAGCGAGTAAAGCGAGTGGCTTAGATAATATATCGCCGCGGCTGCTCAAGGACTCAGCTGATGTTATCGCCCAACCGCTGACGAGAATCCTGAATGCATCGCTGACTCAGGGAGTGGTTCCAAGTGACTGGAAGTGTGCGAGGGTGAGGCCCTTGTTTAAGAAAGGAGCTGCTGCAGATATGGACAATTACCGTCCAATATCGGTGCTTTCAGTAGTGTCGAAAGTACTGGAGAGGGCTGTGCATTGTCAACTTTATGGATATCTATCCGAGCATAAACTCCTCAGTGCTTTCCAGTGTGGGTTCAGAAAGAATCATTCAACCACCTCAGCTGCGATTTCATTTACGGATACTACTCGCCGTGCCTCGGATCAAGGACTGTTGACTGGAGCGGTATTTATCGACTTCCGCAAGGCTTTTGACACCGTGGACCACGGGATCCTGGTTAATAAGTTGGAATCGTATGGCCTTCAGGGCACAGAGCTCCGTTGGTTTGAAAATTATCTAACAAACCGTCAACAGGTTGTGGGTTATGGAACAGAGTTATCGGATCCATGCGATATCTCTTCCGGAGTTCCTCAAGGCTCCATACTTGGACCGTTGTTATTTGTACTATTCGTTAACGATCTCCCCTCTGTCCTCGATAGCTGTAACATATTAATGTATGCTGATGATACCGTTCTCTACTACTCAGCAAGAGATGCCGATGAAATTGGAAAGACACTTACCAAGGACCTGAATTTAGTTAATGACTGGATTCTTGATAATAACATGTTTTTGCATAAGGGAAAGACAGAATGTGTACTTTTTGGAACCAGCGCTCGTCTATCTACTGTTTGTAATTTTTCCGTAAGTGTACAAGGGCACATCATTAAGCGTGTTTCGGAGTTTCGGTATCTTGGCATCGTACTTGACGAGGCCTTGACCTTTAGTGCCCATGTAAAGTACCTAGTCAGTAAGGCAGGGAAACGATTAGGCATGCTAAAGTCGGGTGAGGAACAACGTCAGCATGCATACTGCAAATGTTATATATAAGTCTTTCATTGTACCAGTCCTTGACTATTGTGATCAAGTCTGGGGCTGTTGTGGCAGGGTTAATGCAGATAGTATAGAGAGGCTTCAGAGGCGTGCTGCCCGTATAATTATGAGAACTTCAAGTAGTGATGACGCAATTGAATATCTTCGATACGACACTCTCGAGTTACGGCGTGAGAAGCATGTCTTGAAGTTAGTAAAGCGTTGCCTTCAGGGGCGTGTTCCTCAATTTTTTAACAACTATTTTACCTTTAATAGAGATATTGTGGCTAGGTTGACAAGGCGAAGCAATCACCTACATGTCCCTAGTGTTAAATTAGAATGCAGCATGAAGTCGTTTTATTATCATGGCTGTATCATATACAATCAAAGTCTGTAAATTAATTAGTTTCTTTTTTATTATTATTTTGATTATTCATATCTCCTTTTTTGTTTTAAATTTGTATAATTGTAAACTGTATAATTTGATTTTTGTATATTTTGTTTATTTGAATATTGATCATTGATGTAGTAGTTGTGTATAGGGCCTCCGTTGATAACAGTTAAGTTGTAATTAGCTGAAGGAGTTACCCTATCAAAATAAAGTTCTATACTATACTATCCCCCCTCCATATCCCCCCTCCATACCCCCCCTCGTCTGCCCTCGTGAACATCGAGGATAGTGGGGAAACAAAACTCGCTGTTTCCCTCGGGACCAGTTGAAACAAGGACCAGTACTATAAAAGGACCGGGAATGCTCCTCCCCATTCCTCGCCCTTTGGGTTCAAATTCAGAACAAGTAAGCAAGCGTTCCTCTCCTGTTATAATACAAATTGCTGAGACTAAAATAATAATAAGCCAAAGAAAAGTTAAGACAAGTTGCTTGGTAATGCCTGTCGATAGTGTTTTAATCGATTACAAAGTCTTTAGTGTTATTATAAACATTCAAATGTTTGATTTGAATTTCGCGCCATAACAAAAGTCAGAGATCACTTCAGCGAAACATCACTTGTTGCATGCAGAGCTTTGAATAAAGATATACACTTCACAATGGCCGAGCTACAACGGTGCAATTAAAAGTATACATAAACTTCAAATGAAACTATGAACGAAAATAATGTGCCAATGATTTCATTTTGTCAGCCGGCACACACCAGTAAATGTGTGCTAGTGGAAGCTGTGTAGGACGGTTGCTTACTGTACATTAAAGTCTACATTCGCTGCAATACCCTACAATACCACATTCATCTGGGGGTCCAGATAACATTCCAAATTGGATTTTAAAAGACTTTTCCTACATACTTGCTGCTCCCGTCTGTGCAATCATCAACTCGTCTCTCGAAGCCGAAGCCTTACCAAACGCTTGGAAATGTGCTAACGTTACACCACTACCTAAAGTGTCAAAGGTAGAAGACTTTTCAAAGGACCTAAGACCGATTTCCCTAACACCTACTTTGTCCAAACTAGCAGAAGATTATGTAGTTCATGTTCATGTGAAGCCTGCTATTCTTAATCATATAGGGACTGATCAATTTGGCTGTATCCCAAAATCATCTACCACTTATGCCTTAATTAGTATGTTACATAACTGGTCTAAAGTCACTGACGGAACTGGTGCTGATGTAAGAGTTTTTATCCTTGATTATAGAAAGGCCTTTGATCTAATCGATCATACTCTTCTAATTTCTAAGCTAACTAAATATGGTATTAATCCACATATTATTAATTGGATCTGCGATTTCCTAAGTAATAGATTCCAGAGAGTAAAGCTTGCCCAAGACTGTTTTTCTGAATGGAAGTCCGTGCCTGCTGGCGTCCCACAGAGGACAAAACTTGGACCTTGGTTGTTTATCGCTATGATCGATGACCTTGAAGTCCCCTCTGCTCATGGTATTTTCAAGTACGTTGACGACACTACCATTTTTGAAGTCGTCAAAAGCAGAGGTGTTAGCTCAGCACAGACTCCCATTAATGAAATACAGGCGTGGTCTATGACTAATAAATTTCAACTACATCCAAAGAAATGTAAAGAACTCTGTATTTCATTTTCACGTTCTCCAAAAGTACATAACGATGTATATATTAATAATTGCTTGGTCGATCTTGTACAGTCTGTAAAAATACTCGGTGTAATAATTCAGAGTGATTTAAAGTGGAACTCTCACATTGATTACATTATAAAGAAAGCTTCTCGCAGACTTTATTTTTTAACACAATTAAAACGTGCAAACGTTCCAGCTAAGGACCTAGTTAAATTCTATGTTGCTTGTATACAATCTATTTTACTCTACGCTTGTCAAGTATTTCATTACAGTTTACCAGAATACCTTAGTCTTACCTTAGAACGCATACAAAAGAGAGCAATGCGTATTCTTCATGGCTACGACTTACCTTACGAACAAGCTCTTGCTTTGTCCGGCCTTACTAGCCTTTATCATCGCAGATCTGAACTATGTCATACTCTTTTTCGTAAAATCATATCTAATCCTAATGGTAATTTATATCATCTTTTACCACATAACCTTAGTAATCCGACTGTCACACTACGGTATAAGAGGTCTTTCACACTTCCGCTTAGTAAAACAAACCGATTCCGGAACACTTTCATTAACTCTAGTGTTCGACCCTATAACTCACATCATTTAAGTTCGTACACAGGTCTTGAATTAGCCAAATAGCTGCTTTTAACTGTTAGTTTTAATATCATAACATTTTATCGAATTAGTTTATAAGTATACGTAATTAATGTTTAGAATTGTGATCCTTAGTAATTCAGTTATGCTGTAAGTAAGGTAATTATAATAAACGATCTATCTATCTATCTATCTATCTATCTATCACTGAATGTGTGTAGGTCACACTAACATACTCTGCCTTAGGACATAAAAAGGATGAGCGATATTTCCATGGACAGAGTAGACATTAGACGACTGAGGTGATTTCCAAGGCCGTTTTGTACTTGAGGAAGCAAGGAGAGCGAAAAGAACGAAGAGCTTAAAGTGAGCGGCCATGTTAGTGCTAATTTACATATTAATTTACCAAAGGGTTAATTAGCCCCTCTTTTCACGCCTTTCAAACTCGAAATTTGAAATTTAAACTGCAGGACAGTGAGTTAGCGAGCTTTTTTCAGGCTTCTCCTGTTAGAATGCTAGATCAGTTAAGGTTTAAACTTAAACAAGCCATGGCATACATTTAGTGGGAAGTTCGGGATTTTTATTTATATTGTGAGGAGAGTGGTATACAAAATTTTGGAAAGACAACTCTTGCCAACGCAGTAACAGTTTCCACTCCACCGATTTTATTGAACCAGCTCGTAACCAACAAAGCTCGTGGGTTAATTATTCTGTAACAGCATTTAAACCAATTTTCTTTTTGAATATTTTCGCAATTTACGTAAAAATTGGGGTCGAAAAAAGCATTCCTATCTCCGAAAGTGCCACTGATATATCTTCAATTTCTGGTTTGTGTTTACTTTTCTTCAAGTCAGGAAATACCACAGGCAGCCCATGATTACTGATAGTAACAGTGTATGGGACATTTCCGTTCTCAATTTTCGACAAAAATATTAAATAAACATCCATCAGCCTTACCATGTGTCTTAATGTGATTGTCCTTTATGCCTGAATTCCCTGAAACTCGGTCCAGACAACCACATGAAGACACACGGTAAGGTTGATTGAGAACGGAAATTTCCCATACAAACACTGTTAATTTCCATACACTGTTACTATCAGTGATCCTGGGCTGCCTGTGGAAATACGTGGACCACAAAATCTCAAAGATCGGCAAAAAATTGGCCGTCGAAATGTGCAAATCTTTATAGTGATAGCAATTGGGCTGTCACAATACCCGCGAATCTTTATGATAGCCCGAGTGGCCACATTAAATTTGAAAAAGGATTATAGCTTCTTTTCATTTGGTGTTAAACTAATGTATTGATTTGAATCCAAACACAAATCATTCCCAAACACTTTCTGTGCTCTAAGAGAAGTTGGAAAATCTTTTTACTCATTTAAGGGCCGGAATTGACGTTTTGGGGGCTGATTGCTGAACTCACTTTTAAAAATTGTTTTCAAATCCAAACACAGAACTGTAGCCTTGATTAGTTATGCTCCAATGGAGGATGGAACATTTGAATTTGAAGAGACTTACTTTGAAAAGGATTAGAGATTCTCTGTTGATAACGGTTTGAATGAATACGCTTACAACGTAATTTGAAAAGGATTATAGCTTCTTTTGATGTGGTTTTGAACTAATGTTTTGAAATTCAAACGCAATATCATTGCCAAACACGTTCTGTGCTTCAAGAGAAGTTGGAAAATCATTTGAGTTTTAAAATCGACTTCATTTGAAGGGAATTAACATTTTGGAGGGCTGATTGCTGAACTCACTTAATTGTTTTCAAATCCAAACACAGAACTGTAACAGCTGGTAGCCTAGATTAGCTATGTTCCGATGGAGGTTGGAAATACATTTGAATATGAAACGGAGACATAATTACTTTGAAAAGGTTTAGAGCTGGTCGTTATGTTCTGTTGATAACAGTTTGTAAATTGCACATCTAGCTAGCAGAAAGAAAAAGTTATACAATGTTTTTTTTCTGAATTACACTTAAAGAACAAACTCTAACTTTCAAAAGTTCGGTTTTGAGCTCAATTGGACAACCTGATACAATCAATGAGCTTAACATACATGAAACTAGCCCTTGCAGCATATAGAACTTTTAGATATGGTTTAGGATTTGGGAGTGGTCAACTGTTGGGTGCCGATTATATTCAACAAACGATCCGCTTTCATTTTGTTGTTTTGCTTTGGCATTTTGAGTGAAAACAGAATTTGCCACTGATTGCTAGCAAAATTCATGTATTACGTAAATCCAGAACGGATTTTAATCAGAAACAGCGCTCGAAACGTCAGATGCTACTCGCTTCTCACGGCGGTTAGTATACCTTAATCGACCGGCTTCATATTATTAGTTCATTCGGAATACCAGCTCCGCCGACGCAGAACTCCCGGGCAGAACTACACTTGTTTTTACAAGAACTATAGTTATCTCTCGGATTTCAAACAGTTAAAAAGTTTCGAAAGCCTTTCATGATAGAAAAGAAAGGAAGAAACTGCTTACGCGTCGAAGTCCCAAATCCTCTCACTATTTAATTGGAATAATTGTTGTGTGGACTGAAGATACGGCAAACATGACGGAAAGGAAAAAACAATTAAGATTATTCTTTGAACTGAATTGCACTCCAAGAGCTACAGAACTGTATTAAACTTGGTTTTCAAAAGTGTTTGAGCTTGTTCAACGGCTTGTGCACAGCAGTAACCTTGGATGATATTGGGCAAAAGTATCTCCCGCCACTCACAACTTCCATGTGCTCATTCACGGTACAAAGCGGTAACTTTAAATGAGATATTAGGCAAAAGTACTTCGCGCCACTTACGAGGCCCGGTTAGGTGGGGTGCGGTTATCTCTTATCCCTATGGAGTTTTCAGGACAGTAAGTTATCCCTTATCTCTGAGAAGAATGCAGACGAAGAAATTAAAAGAAATGAAACAAGAATCAATTCCGATTATCCCTTATCCCGATGGACTTTGGTAAACCCATATCCCTATTTTTTTCGTTTCTGGTTTGTTATCCCTTATCCCAGTGATTATTTTGCTTGTTATCGATCCCTTATCCCCAACACCCCTAACCATGGTTCAATCACAACTTAGCAGTAACCTTGGATGAGATATCAGGCAAAACTCTGTATTTCCCGCCACTCAAAACTTCGATGTGCTCATTTCTGCAAAGCGGTAACCTCTGAATTAAAATGAACTCTGAATTTTAACGGGACCTGAAACAACCCTATGGGCTCACTGATCAAAGTAAGGGCCTGGCTAAACCACAGATCGAATTGGAATTTAGCGTGTTGCATGGACTGATCAGTTATGTGGAGGAAGGAAAACCAGAGAACTCACAACTTCAATGTGCTCATTTGCACAAAGATTAGATACGGCAAAAGTATTTCGCGCCACTCACAACTTCAATGTGCAAAGCGGTAATCTTGGATACTGAGATACGGAGGCAAAAGTATAAATACACCACTCAAAGATAACGAATTATTGCAGAGCTTCTTACCTTATTTCTCAAACGTATTCAGTTGGCGGACTTCTCCAGTCGGCGTTGAGGTCTGTGAAGACTGATTGTGCTGTCTTCTTGTGGTGAGGTTAATTTACTTTTTGACACAATGGGTGTATGAGGTAATGGCTCTAGGGAAATTAGGCAACTCCATTTTAGTGCGCAAGACTAGTAAATCTTTTGTTCTCTTCCTTCAATTGAAATTGATTGATTTCCAAACATATACTTGATTACTGGTTAAAATGCTCAACATAATTACATAGCTTACCAAGTGAAGTTAAAGAACTAAAACCTAAGATAAAATGTTCTGTATAGCAAAAACTGGACTAGTATTAATAGTTTGAAATTCGTGCAGCTCCCATTCTTTGTATAGCGCGGTAATCTTTATGTAAAATGTATTGTTCAGAAGCTTGTTGGCAAATTAGTTCAGTAGCATTAAAAGAAAAGAATTACGATATGAATGGTATTCAAAACTAAGTTATCCGGCATTAAATTCCATTGATCTATGTACTTGATAAAAAAAGTGTCTCAAGGAGTAAAGTGTCGAGATCGAGTCTTCGAAATTATATGACGCTATAAAAGTTTGAGTGTTCAAGAAATCATTATCCTCAACTTTTTAAGCATACAATTGATCCGCTTCTCATTATAGTAGCTACGCTTCAGCTCCCATCTGATCAGAACCAAAAGTAGGCGGTATAATTCCCATAACTTTAACCGTGGAGCTAAATGTTTGAACATTGTTGTAACAACATAGGCCAACATTGTTGGATCGTACTTTTGGACAATTGGCTAAATGTGACTCCAAACTTTCATCTAACAGCTCAGAAAAATGTCGGTCAACATCAGTCGTCCAAAATGGGGTGCTCAACTGAGTCTTATAATATTATTGTTAGGACCGAACAATGTTCGAACGTTTATTTTCGATTTTGTTCTGACTGGAAAGAGTGAATTTCTTAGCTGTGCTCTTCAAAACGAAAGTTAAAGATAGAAAATATTTGGTATTATACTGTTGTACTTCTCAGGGGAGAAAGACTGCGCGAGTCGCCTTTCAGAAATGAGGCTGATTTCTACAGACTAAATAACCGAGCTATATGACCACTGATGTTGTAAATGAAGATTTCTGATTTTTTTATCCGGGACTATATTAAAACGTTAGAACACTGTTGTACAATGTAGGACTAACATTGTTGGTTCCAATGTACGATATAAGACAAAACATGTTGGTTCAACATCGTCCTGAATCGCAATATCACAATTTATGTAACTTATTTTTTGTAAGTGAGAAGCGGTATAAGGACTAAATCATAGCCCGGTTTCGTATGTGTTGTGGCGTGGAGCTCGCTCCAGGTTCAACCAGGCACGAGGGACAACGGAATGATTCAAGGCGATTCTTTAATCAAATGAATTTACAGGATTATCGATTAATATAAGAGCAAAATTTACAAGGTCATGCAAAGGAATACAAAAGAGATAACAAGGCTGAAACTATTTAAAATGACTTACGTCTGATTTTCTTCCGCGAGCTGCATGAACAAGCTCCAAAGGATAACTCCAGATTGGTAATAACTCCTACTCCAAGTAAACTTTGAAAATCACTCCTAACTCCAGGGTCGGGTAGTACGATAAAAAACTAAGATGGGCTGTGGTTACATTCTAGCATAGAGAAAAAATGTGAAACCAAATACGCTGGCTCTTTAACGTGCATATAAGCGCTAGCCAGTTATCTTTGATATCGATTGTACGTGAAGTGGATAGTCCAACGGTAGAATATTTCTTGATTTGGGTGTTACGTCTACGAGATATGAAGGTTTATATTTCCAATATGCTAATGTGTGATGTCATCACCGACATCACTTATTATACAAAAGCAAGCCGGCAGAGACAAATTACCTATTTTTAAATTCCATGTTATATTTGAAGCTTATCAAAGTCATTTTACACAAAAAAATATTCTAAATTAGAAAATAGATTAATTCACAAGCACAAAGCTGAATTCAGCAAATGTCGGTGATGACATCACATCATTAGCATATTGGAAATATAAACCTTTATATCTCGTAGACGCAACACCCAAATCAAGAAATATTCTACCGTTGGACTATCCACTTCGTGTACAATCGATATCAAAGATAACTGGCTAGGGCTTATATGCACTTTAACCTAAAAACAACATAACGCAACCGGTCAATTACTAAATAAACGAATTACTTGATCCGGCCCGATCAGTTAGTCTTTAGATTGCTAATCACTAGTCCAGTTCCGAATATGATAATAATTATAGTCCGTAATCTTGACACTCCTCGCCCAAGGATGTACTAAACATCCTTGCTTCTTTACTGTCCCCTCCCGTACGTCTATGAGCCGTGTTAGCGTACCGCACTTACGGGGACCAAGAGGACGAGCTCCTTGATCGGACGGAGAAGTGTCTTCTTCTTCTAACCATCACAAATCACGAGACATGCGGTAAATAGAGAACATTTAGTGGAGCATGTTGTTATAGGCTTACCGTTAAGTTCACTCAATTGCAAAATCAATGATTGGAATTTATTTTATCACAAGACAGGAGCACTGTACAGGGTTGTATAATCATTTAGATGTTAGAAGAGTAGCGGTGGGGAGTCTACAAGAAAGCATAACAATATTGGAGGCCCCTTAGGGACCAGTAATTATCTCCCCTCTTAAATCGGTCCAAAAATGTGTAAACACCCCCCTCCCCCCCCCCCCCCTCTCCAGAATGTGGGACCAGAACATTGTGACCTCCCCATGAAGAAATTCGCTGGTTGGTAGCTTCAAGGTTGCCAGTCTCCAGTTCGTGAGCGTAGCGAGCGAAAAGACCTCGAAAACACACACTAGAAACGCTTGCTTCTACTGAGAACCTTCCCAAAGTGGCGTCTAAAAAATGTGGTGCCCACCCCCCCCCCCCCCCCCCCCCCCCAAATTCTTTTTTTTTCATACTGATGATCTTTATTTTAGCACTAACGCCACAAGGGCAGAATGGCTTATTACAATAAAGAATTTCAGAATAAAGTGCAGACAAGATTTTCTGACCTCATGATCAATTTAAACGCTCTTAAGTAAGAGAGCCTTGGGCATAAAGGAGTCGAAAATATATTTACTTATTAGATTGGTGCACGTGGTTGAATTTGAAGTGTTTATAAGTGCCATGGAGCTGAGACAGGATGTTTATATCTTCTGTAACAGCGGAGCCTTAAGTTGTTGATAGGATTTACAATTGTGAGGAAGTGCTAGCTCGTCATCCTCGACATTCTCAGGGCAAATTAAAGGGGAAAACTATTTTGTCTGCCTGAATGAATGGCCGTTTATATCGACCTTTTTCAATATCATGGTCACTTATTCTTAGTTTTGTTAAGGCTTGCCTATGTTTAGTGTTCTTCACCGTTAAGAGAGATTTTTTTCACCAGGAGTTTGTCTTAAATTTCCTGTAGGTCCTAAGTTTGTTACGTTTTTACTGTTACGGTTTTCTCTTTCATCATTGAATAGCGAGAGGAAAATCCTGGATTTCTCTGTCTTTTACACGTCTACGTATTTCTAACATAATTAACTAATGATTAATTGATTTGGTTCTTGCTGTCATTTCTGAGACCAATCCCAATCGACAACATAAAGAACGTATTTACTTCACTGGCCCAACTGGTCGAGTTGTTCCTTATCACTTCATTATAAATGTAGTTATGATATGAAATCATGTTTGCCGCGTAGCATCACATTTACATCACATTCTTTACACCTACTAGTGCTACGCGGCAAACATGATTTCATATCATAACTACATATACATATATAATCGCCGTGACCCCATAAAACGCACCAATACCCACGATTGCTCTCATCTGACTTGATAGCTCAGTTGGTAGAGCGCCAGACATGCAACCTGGAGGTCGTTGGGTTCGAGTCCCACTTGGGTCAGAGATTTTTTCTCTTTCCCTCGTAGGGCGTGCACACATAGCACTACAGCATACCACTTTACATCACATACTAGTGCTACGCGGCAAACATGATTTCATATCATAACTACATATACATATATAATCGCCGTGACCCCATAAAATGCACCAATACCCACGATTGCTCTCATCTGACTTGATAGCTCAGTTGGTAGAGCGCCAGACATGCAACCTGGACGTCGTTGGGTTCGAGTCCCACTTGCGTCAGAGATTTTTTCTCTTTCCCTCGTAGGGCGTGCACACATAGCACTACAGCATACCACTTTACATCACATTCTTTACATCTACTAGTGCTACGCGGCAAACATGATTTCATATCATAGCTACATATACATATATAATCGCCGTGACCCCATAAAACGCACCAATACCCACGATTGCTCTCATCTGACTTGATAGCTCAGTTGGTAGAGCGCCAGACATGCAACTGGAGGTCGTTGGGTTCGAGTCCCACTTGGGTCAGAGATTTTTTCTCTTTCCCTCGTAGGGCGTGCACACATGATAGCACTACAGCATACCACTTTACATTACATTCATTCCTATACTACGCAACACGCCCAACGCGTACAAAATCATAATAACACTACAACTAGTGGAGTGTGACAGTGCCGGATGGACAGCAGCAAACGGTTTCTTTAATAAACTACGGTATTACAAATCATTACATAGTACTAATATTACAAAATAATATTTAACAGGACATGATTTAACATTCCATAACCACTCATCATCCTAAACGGATGGTTGCACAATCAAATGACGTAATCACATGATAATAAATAGCTTTTCACATGCTTAAATCAAATAATACCGAAAAATCGATATCTAAAGAAAATAATGTACGTTGCCCGGTACGAAAAACCATCGTAAAAAAAAACCACGTCTTGCTACGTGGAAAAACTTCTGGAAACGTACTCCTCGACCGAATGCAATCGTACAAGGCTCCGAGGGCTAAAGCCAAAATGGTTATATCTTGATGAATAATAATTTAAAACATTTGAAACTAAAGTTTGGCTGACTTGTGGCTGTCCAGCAAGCGAGAGAAAGAATTCTAAACTGATGTCTTTATATACCTCAAATATGAATATTAAACATATGTACAAGAAAAGAACTAATGAACTATCACTTAAGTGATAAACAAATAGCTACGTGCCGTAATGAAGACGCTTTCCAACTCACTTTGTTACGTTGGAAAGCCTCTATTCTTTACACCTACTATAGTGCTACGCGGAAAACATGATTTCATATCATAACTACATATACATATATAATCGCTGTGACCCCATAAAACGCACCAATACCCACGATTGTTGTCATCTGACTTGATAGCTCAGTTGGTAGAGCGCCAGACATGCAACCTGGACGTCGTTGGGTTCGAGTCCCACTTGGGTCAGAGATTTTTTCTCTTTCCCTCGTAGGGCGTGCACACATAGCACTACAGCATACCACTTTACATCACATTCTTTACACCTACTAGTGCTACGCGGCAAACATCATTATAAGTAAGCCTTGTTAATCTATTTTCGTTCAGTTTAATCAGTCGATCTAGACCAGTATTTTAACGAGCTGCAAGTAATTTCTGTTTGCAAATGAAGACACCCTAGCTCTGCTCTGCAGGCTTTATTAACACTTTATAGCCCAAGGGATTTAATAACAGATTTTTAGCAATTTCTACACAAAAACTAACCCGCCCTCCTCCCTAAAAAAATATATAGTCATCGTTACCATTGAATTTTCATCTGACCAATATTACTGGGGGCTCAAAGTTCTCAGTCAGTCATTTTGCAATTGAATGCATTGTCGTTGGATTGCTACGGAGCTGGCAGCAAGTTTGTTTGGGGGAATAAAGAGAATTTAAGGTTTTTTAAAGCCTTTTCATCATTTATAGAGTGCTGGAGGGCATCATTAAGTCTAATGAGAGCTTAAATCAGCACTATCTCGAAGATTTGAGTCCGGGCAGTCTGTCAAGGGCACCCAACGAAGTTTTCGGTTAAAAAGCTGTTCGGGAGAGTAAGTTAGACTAAAACTTTCGGATTTGAAAAAATTGTCCCTAGAAAATTGTTTTCTGAAATACTGGCTAGAATTTTTTTTTAATCCCTAGAAAATTATAGAAGAAAGGGGAGACTAAAAGGTTTCCCCTAAAATATTCGAACGTCCCAATTCGTCTGATCAATAGAGTCAGAACAACACATTTTCATTCTCTAAGAATTGGCTAAAGGAAAAAAGAATCCCTAAAAAATTCTTACCTCCACAAAACTTTGCAACATGAAGTTACTTGGGCTAGAAAATTCTTGTTTATGTTCTAGACTACTAACAAATTCGTAGGCCGGGAATATTTTGCCATAGTATTTTCGGTTGACGCGATTTCCACCTAGAAAATCCGAACAGCTAATAGCTTTCTAAAATACGTCAAAAGACATAGTAGGCGCCTTAAAATAGCTAGATAAGCTGCAGACAACTGGTTTCAAACGAATTTCAAAAAGTACTCGTTGGGTGCCCTTGGTCTGTGCCTGGTGATTTGACTGAGAAGGATCCTTGTAGTCTCTTGCTCGTAGGATGGGCCATGAACTCTTCAGTCATCTTGCCGTGGGATTTATATATCGGGGGGTCAAGAGTCACCTATCATAGCTTTATTGGAATATTGGACAACACTTGACTTGCCATTGATTCCAATATGAAGCTATTAGGTCGAAATGGCTTTAGACTTATAGCATAATTATTTAGATATCCTAATTAAAATTAAGTAAAAGAGCCTACATTACAATCACACTTTTTAATTAAATCACTTTACAATAAAAAAATAACAAGTTATATCATATCCTCGTGTCAAAGATGGAATCAAACAAGGAGAAAACGGTAAAAATATTCAAGAAAACTGTAATATAATTGGCTTTAATTTTTCTGTTAAGGGAAGTCCTTCTTTAAAACAACTTGTTCTTCTAAAGAGGTTTTTCCAAACACGACGAAAAAGATACGTGGAAACGAATTAGTTAATTAAGTGCACACACGTGCAAAAATGCTATAGGTGATCGCACAATTAGAGTATTGGCGAGCAGCAAGAGAGCATATTGAGTAAGAAAGGGAATCTCTAATACACGAGCTTGTGCGATGATAGTGTCTAATAAAATCTATTTTTAGTAACCGAGCGCGCGACAACAATCTCATGGCGGGAAAATATTTTCGCGCCATCACAGATTGTTGGCGCGCTCGCGCCATTGTTCTGCTGCTTCCGGTTACTAAAATAGATTTTACTAGACATTAATTAGATATCATCGCACGCTACAAGATTCCCTCTCTTACTTAATAGCAGTCATGACACAACCCTTAACAGTACGGGAAAAGATGGTGGCTTGTACTCGTACCCACAATCCATTCCGCTCGAAAAACGTTATACGCTGTCGACAGGTTTTAAACCTAGTGGATTCGTACGAGTTATTTTGACCGTGTTAATTTCACAAGGGATCGTGGTCAAATGTATAGCCGCCATATTTTCCCCGCGTATGGTGGAGTAGCCACTCGACCGAAACGAGAAAAGGACTGCGCTCCAGTTACATGTGCGGTGCATCATGGGTATACCGGTTAATGTTGTTTAGTATATACGACACGGGAACCTACATAGATCATGCAATTTGATTGGCTCGCTATCTCGGAATAACTGTTTTAGTATATACCACACTGCAGGTGACTTCGTCTCGGGGAATATTCACCAATAACGACTTCGCATTCGGCGAATAATCGTTAAATAGACCAGTTTACGGTTCGTGCGCAGTTTACAAATCAGTTGTTTCTTCAGCCGGCCACCAGATGTTAGACACTGTTGACCAGCCAGTTGAACCAAAAGACTTGTAGAACTGCACATGAACCGTAAACGGGTCTCTATAGGAAGATTGGAGAACAACATGTCACGAGGGAGGATTTGGCCCAATACTGCAGATTTTCTCTAAAAGTAATCAAGACCTATCACTTGCTCGTTTCAAATAGCTGGAGATCTACTAGATCATCGTTATAAGCTTAGCAGAATTTCTAAGTAGTGAGACACTACAAAGATTTTAAATGAACAGAAGTACTTCTAACAAAATGATTCTAATTTTCCACATTACAAAAACCATTGAAAGTTTCCTCAATGAGACTCTTTCTAAAGTTAAACAAGAAGCCGCACTAAAAACATAAAAAGAATCCGCGCCAGACGACTGTCAACGTGAAAGTCAAAGCTCTGCAACATGTGATGCTTCGCTTAAGTGATCTCTGACATTTGCTATCGCACGCTATCGGTGAAATCGAAGACTTGAATCAGTTTAAAGTTAACAAAATCTAACTAATTCGTAAACGGTTCTAAAACGCTATTGACAGGCATAACTGACGAACTAGCTTGCTGCTGTTTACTTTTATTTAGCTTATTTTTATTTTAGTCTCAGCAATTTAGTGTATTTACTAACAGGGGAGGATGGATAACTTGTTTACTTGCTTCTCTGTTCTGTATTTAAATTTCAAATGTAGAATTCCAAAGGGAGGGAAAAGGGGACAGCAATCTCTTTAGTAGTGCGGAGCCTTGTTTAACCCACTCGTAGTTCTTGAAAGGTAGCCAAGCCTTGGCTGCAGTTTATCCTAATCTAATACCCAGATCTCCTATTTATTCACGGTCTCCTTGACCACTTTCCTTTCAACTGGATAGGATAACGTAAATGGGATCTGCGTACGAGATTAAATTTATCCTGCACTGATATAAATCTACTTTTTCATTAATACGGATATATTTTTATTATGCTAACTAGTAGGTCTCATCTAGTCTTCAGGCTTGGTTACCTTTCAAGATGACGGTCAAGAACTGACAACTGACGATGTTGCGCGCGCAGCTAGATCAATGGATATCTGTTTTAAATAACAAAAGGCTGGTGAACCAGAACTGGCGTCTATTTAACAAATCGCACACATTTTGCCATTGTCTACTCGTATTGATCATAGAAATGACGCCATAAAATGTTCAAAACTCAAGTGGAACAACGAGCGTAGCGAGTTGTTTCACTGCAAAGTTTTGGACATTTTATGGCGTCATTTCTATGATCAATACTGGCGACTACAGACAATGGCAAAATGTGTGCGATTTGTTTTTTACAACGACGAAGCACTTATAGCTTCAAATGAGTGCGTAATAAACTGATTTCGAGTCGAAAAAGGCCACTTAAAGTCAAAACGTAAACACTTCTAATTACCGTTACCGAGTGAAAGCTTTCTTAGACAAATGGCAATTTGGTTCACCGATTAACTTCTGTAATTGATGGAATGCATGTGAAATCCTTTCTTGTTTTTTTTCTGGATCAGAAAAGTTATTGTTATGTAATTCAAAACTTCTGAGCTCTGAGAGAACTATTCTAGTCACAAAGTCTAACTACAAATTCGCCGAAACTTTCTCCACTCAAGAGAAAACTCACATTTTGCCAAATGGCACACTACAAAGAAGTTTGACTCACCGATTAACTTCTCCTAGTAATAAAATGCTTGTGAAATCCTCACTTTCTTGTTTTTGGAAGCCGCGAAGTTAACACCATTTGAATTCACAAACCTCGCCGTGAAAGCACTTTGAGAAGCTACCACGACTTGCGAGTGACGGCATTTTCATTGTATGTACTTATTTTGCATATAGCGGAGAGCCAATCAGAAAGCGAGAAAATTGGATGTTGTAAAATGTTCTACTGATGCGTGCGCAACATCGTCAAAATTTTCAAACGGGAAAAGCTAATCCACGGGCAGTACACGACGCAGCTCGGTTTTTCGTTTTTTCGTCAGTTGTTTACTTGGGAATTGTATAGCTCAAGGTGAGTGAGCTCTCGTCGTTTACCTGTGTTCTAATCTCGGAGACGATTAAGTTAGGTTTCTTAAAATGTTGGTTTAACCGGTTAGGCAGTCATGATGCGTCATGAACTGTACGTGGTTTAGCGCCACCCATTTTAAACAACCATTATAACCAACCATGCAATCGTTCTTTTATACGAAGACAGGGGAGCGACGGCGACGGCGTCGGCAGTGCAAAAGGGAACACTCATGTGCAGCATTGTCGGCGACTTGCTTCCAAATCTCAGCCACGTCCAAGAGCTCTTTCTTCCAGTACGTTACGAGGTCTTTCTTAAGATGTAGGAGATACTTGCGACAAACCTCTTTGGAGTCATGGCGACCCATTCCAATCAACGCTGCATCATTTGACTTTCCTCTCGAATACAGTACACGGTATTGGTCTTTGGATTTTCCATCTACACGCATAGCATACTTAAGCTTACACTTGTTGATATCAGCATGTTCATCTCCTGCGAGGCAGTTGGGCTTAAAGTTCTGATAGTTAGCTGTATTGACGCCGGGCCACCCTTCATAATGCCTATAGATTTTATCATTTGTGTACTCTTCCTTTGCAGTCATGCCATTGAGATGCTTGCCAAGCTGGTTCTCATAGATTTGTTTGTAGGCCCATTTTACATAATCATAGTACTCCATGCCAAGTTTTTTAATTTCGCCAATATATAGTTTCACTCGATCAGTTTTCTCTTTCGAGTCGGAGTCATCCTTGTATGCGTTCACCAACAACTGCAGTGAAAATAAGTGAAGACTTGCGTAGTCCCGAAACGAAATGAGTGATGCCTCAAGTCGTTTGATGTCATACAGGCTGATCTTTGTCTGTTTTGCGGCGTACTGTGACTTCAACCTCATAAACTTTGGTAGCGCGGCATATATATTGTGCTCAGCAGCGCGCTGACATATTCTCACCGACTCTTCAGTAGTTTGTTTTATGCATTTGGTAAAGTACCGTTGCAGAGTATAAAACTCATTTTGGACCAAGCTATGTTCCGATTCAATTACTCGTCCATCTGTGTAACCTTTCATTTTGGTCAATCTGTTGTTGATATCCTTGGTGATCTCTTTGAAGGCAACGTTTACCTAAAAGGATGGAATGTGAATAAATGCCAGGAATCAATAAAACAGCTTTAGTTATCTGTTATATGACAATCAACATGCACAGCTCTCCCCCCCCCCCCCCCCCCCCCCCGTATGAGGTCCCTTTTTCTGCCACATACTTCGACGCAACTCACCTTCAGAGTTCTGTCGCCGGGCCCGTAATTGGTTACTATAAAATATGGATCAGGGCCTGTTAAATGAAGTCCTCTTTGTAGACTTTAAAAAAACAATTTTTATTCTATTGAAAAACCTAAATATTTAAATGTTTAGCTCCCATTTAAATGATTAACCACTGAAGTTTAGGGTGAAGTGTGGGGGAGGGGTGGGGATTTTCCTCCCTCCCAAAAACCAACCTTAAATTCCAATGTGACCGAGGAATGGCGTGTACACGATTAAAGGGGAACTGAACCCTAAAATCAACCCAACGTCTATACAAACATGTATTCGGAATAAATAAGTTCTGATATTTTATTTTTCTGTGTTGAGCGCCTATGAAGAGAAAATCCGAAAACCTCCCTTACAACCTCCGTTGACAGACGGCTCAGGTCTTGTAATTTGTGACGTCAGATACGGGGAATAAATTAGTTTGACCATGCTGCCCATGCTGAGACTAATGGCGGACCAATGTGGTTTCTTTGTGCTAGAGGTGTGATTGTCTTTCCTTGGTATTTGCGACGTACGATATGGGGGAATTTGCACTGAATTGAGCCGCCACACAATATAGATTTTTCAGCGGAAAATCGAACTTGAAGACTAATTTTCTCTTCATAGATGCGCAACACATCTTTCGAAACTTTGTATAGACCTTGGGTTGATTTTAGGGTTCAGTTCCCCTTTATATTAATAGACCCCTTGTATTTACTGAACATACCAGAAGGAACGTTAGGTGTCAAAGACCAACGATATAGTTCAGTTTGCTTACCTTTTTCAAGATATCATTTGGCGTAGGCTTAGTGGACATTGAAAAGACTTGGAAAGCGGCGGCAAACACGCCAAATCCTGCCGAGAGCACCTTGGCTACTTGGGCTGTTTTGGCAATGAGAGTAGCAACTGTTGCCAGGGCTCTACCAGAGCCAGCACTTGCACCTACAACTCCAGCAATGAAGGAAAGAGAAGAAGAAAATCCCTTGGCAACTGGTGATTGAATGGGTTTGATATCAGGAATCCCTCCGCCTGGTTTGTAGCCACGGTATTCACAATCGCCTTCGTTTTTTAGTTGCACATAAAATTTACCACCCTGACTCTCGATGAAAAACAACTGTAGTAACACCACTGGCAGCAGCAAGCCGGCAATACATGTAAGGCTAGACTTCATTTTCTTTTCTACCTAAAAAAAAAAAAGAGAACAATGAATACTTAACGACTGGCATCATGATTCAGTGAAAACGGTTTTCACTTAGAGCTAAACAAGAAATAGAGCTAATGAGAGAAAAGAGCGCAAAATCGTCCAACAAAGCCACGCGGAGTGTACTGAAGTAAGGCTCGTTGCTCGGAAAATATTGAGTGTCAGACTCAACTGTTCCCTCACATAGCAAGGATTTTATAAGTTCTAACGCGCTCGCTCATTGGTTGATACGGGTCACGTGGTAGTCTTCAAAATCCACCACGTGATAGCCACGTGATCACATCGTGACAAAAGACCTGGTGTGATTTGTCGCACGCGCTACTGGCTAGCTGAAGGCGGGAAAATACATATTTGTTTTCCAAAATTTAGACAAAAGGAATTTTATTTCTAAAACTACATAACAGACAGCGAGTTTTGTTTCCCATCGATCCTCCATATCCCCCCTCCATATCCCCCCTCGTCTCCATCTCGGTGAACATCGAGGATAGTGGGGAAACAAAACTCGCTGTTTCCCTCGGGACCAGTTGAAACAAGGACTCTAAAAGGACCGGGAATGCTCCTCCCCATTCCTCGCCCTTTGGGTTCACTGAATTCAGAACATAACAGCATAGAAAGTAAGCAAGCTTTCTTCTCCTGTTATAATACAAATTACTGAGACTAAAATAATAATAAGCCAAAGAAAAATTGAGACAAGTAAGCTAGTTGCTTGGTAATGCCTGTCGATAGTGCTTTAAAATCGATTACAAACTCTTTAGTGCATTCAAGTGTTTGATTTGAATTTCTCGCGATAACAAAAGTCAGAAATCACTACAGCGGAGCGGCATCACATGTTACATGCAGAGCTGGGAATAAAGATGTACACTTCACAATGGCCGAGTTACAACGGTGCAATTAAAAGCATACATAAACTTCAAATGAATTTAAGTGAAACTATGAACGAAAAGAATGTGCCAATGATTTCATTTTGTCAGCCGGCACACACCAGTAACTAAAGTTTGTGCTAGTGGAAGCTGTGTAAAACGGCTGCTTACTTAACATTAATGTCCGGCTACATTCACTGCAATACCACTCGCTCTCGGGAGCTGACTCCACTTAATTTCTCGCAAGTGAAATGGAACCATTCTTCACAGAGTTCACACTGAATCATGTTGTCCGGCCCAAGGCTCAGGAATCAATCAGTTACAAAACAACGCAACATTGGCCATTGTCGCTAACAGCAAAATCTTTATTAGGTCGTGACATTGGTTTTGAGTGAACGGCTCCAAAGTTCGTCTGTCCAAACAGCTCACTTTAAATGTTCTCTCATTCTTTGCTGGTCAAACATATTGGACGATGGAGGTCGAATGGAGGAGTCGTTGTCGACCGCGAATGCTATGGCGAACAACGGCGCAGTCCACTCTGCCGCGTTGTTTCTGAGTCGGAGGAATTCGACAGAAAGTTTCTTGTCCATCATCTAAGATTGACATGGCTTATGACTTCGTTGACTTCGTAAATATCACTTCTACTGTTCATTTCGTGTCAATAAAACCTTGCTCTCTGTCTTCAGGATTTAAGCTTTCAAACAATTTGTGTTTTCAGTCTCTACGTGTAGTATAAAAGGATCAAATCCGCGAAGGGAGATCAGATCTGCTTGCAGATATGATCCCGGCCCCCGGGGGATCGAATATACGCTAGCGGATTCGATCCGGGTGGATAGCTTCCGCTAGCGGGTTTGATCCGGTGGAACAAACCGCCAGGACACCTGTATAATAATAATAAATACTGTTTATTGCACTTTATAATATAACTAAGATAGTACGAGCGCTCTGATTGGTTTATAGACTCCAAAATCTATGGTCTATTGTGCCGGTAAACACATACAAATCGGCACGCCTGCTTGCTTTGTGCCGTAGTTATATCATAAAACACGGTGGGCATAAATGACCCCAAAATCGCCAGGGTTGGTTTATTTGTCTATATCTTCAAGACTTTCAACAGTACAATAATGATTTTTTTATGGAGAGGTTTAGAGCGCTAAACAAAATAAAATGTTGTGTTTTGTGTTAACGCGAACATCTTAATGACGTCACAATGACGTCATTTATCCATTTATAATAGGTTTCTCCATATTTTCAAGTAGCCGTAAGATACTAAAATGTTAATTTTTTCAATTCTCCTCTTGTTGGGAACAAAGTAATCGAAAACCCTATTTCGATTGGTTAAGAGGGAGAAAAGTTATTTAATTTTGAATTTTCGTAGTTTTCCCGCCAAATTTTGGCGGGAAATAAACACCATAAAACCATTTATGAAACATATTTCTTCAAATAACTTTTGGAGTCTTAAATATTATTACATGACAATCTAGAAACTTTAAGAAGACCTTAGTACCTAAAATCGTATGTTTTTTGAATTGTAATTTTTAATGGGTAAATGCTTTCAAGGTTACATTGAAAAAACGTAAACGTCACTATGACGTCATGAGTATTTGGAAACGCCCTCTAAATATAGGCGAGTGAGCATTGTATCTATATTTTTTTACCAATGCACTTCTAACGCACTAAGTAGTTGTAATATCGAGTTTTTGTTTTTCTTTTACAGTGGAAAGCCCCATTTATGTAAAACACATTACGGCACAGATATGACGTCATGAAACTATTAAATCCTTAATAACTTAGGGAATATTTATCATAGAGACTTCAAAATTGTGCCAAATAAAAACGCATCGCCATATCTTCGTTATAGCGTACTTTACTTTAAACGACTATTTAAAAAGGAATTTGACCAAAAAAGGAGCTAACTCTTATGACGTCACAATAATGTCATTATCTAAAACTAATTTAACCAGAACCTTAAATCTTACTTGCATAGTAAACTGTGAAAATTTTATTAAATTTCAGAGAGAATTTAGGAAATAGTGCCATTTTATCTAATTTTGGTCACGCTCAACTCTGGCGATTTCGGGGTCATTTACGCCCACCGTGAAAGCAATAGACCACACATTTCAATGCGTTTACTGGCGAAATAAAGCACTTGGGATGTTGGGAGCACATGTTGGGATGTTGGGAGCATTTCAAGTGTGCTCCCAACCGCCCAAGTGCTTTATTTCGCCAGTAAACACATTCACTGAATGTGTGTAGGGCACACCAACATACTCTGCCTTAGGACATAAAAAGGATGAGCGATATTTCCATGGACAGAGTAGACATTAGACGACTGAGGTGATTTCCAAGGCCGTTTTGTACTCGAGGAAGCAAGGAGAGCGAAAAGAACGAAGAGCTTAAAGTGAGCGGCCATGTTAGTGCTAATTTACATAACTTACCAAAGGGTTAGCCCCTCTTTTCACGCCTTTCAAACTCGAAATTTGAAATTCAAACTGCAGGACAGTGAGTTAGCGAGCTTTTTTCAGTTCTCTCCTGTTAGAATGCTAGATTTTTAAGGTTTAAACTTAAACAAGCCATGGCATACGTTTATCGGGCAGTTCGGAATTTTTGCCAGTTTATATTGTGAGGAGTGGTATACAAAATTTTGGAAAGACAACTCTTGCCAACGCAGTAACAATTTGCTGTAAAAGTTTCCACTCCACCGATTTTATTGAACCAGCTCGTAACCAACAAAGCTCATGGGTTAATTCTTCTATAACAATATTTTTAACCAAATTCTTTTTTGAATATTTTCGCATTTTACGTAAAAATAGGGGTCAAAAAAAGCATTCCTATTTCCGAAAGTGTCACTGATATATCTTCAATTTCTGGTTTGTGTTTACTTTTCTTGAAGTCAGGGCATACCACAGGCAGCCCATGATTACTGATAGTAACAGTGTATGGAAATTAACAGTGTTTGTATGGGAATCCGTTCTCAATTTTCGACAGAAATATTTAATAAAAATCCATCAACCTTACCATGTATCTTAATGTGGTTGTCCTTTATGCCTGAATTCCCTGAAACTCGGTCCAGACATAAAGGACAACCACATGAAGACACACGGTAAGGTTGATTGAGAACGGAAATTTCCCATACAAACACTATTAATTGCCATACACTGTTACTATCAGTGATCCTGGGCTGCCTGTGGAAATACGTGACCACAAAATCTCAAAGATCGGCCAAAAACTGGCCGTCGAACTGTGCAAATCTTTATAGTGATAGCAATTGGGCTGTCGCAATACCCGCGAATCTTTGTGATAGCCCGAGTGGCCACATTAAATTTGAAAAGGATTATAGCTAGTGTATAGCTTCTTTTCATTTGGTGTTAAACTATTAAATGTATTGTTTTGAATCCAAACGGCACAAACTCATTCCCAAACATTTTCTGTGCTCCATGAGAAGTTGGAAAATCGTTTGACTGATTGCTAACTCACTTTTAAAAATTGTTTTCAAATCCAAGCACAGAACTATAGCCTTGATTAGTTATGCTACAATGGAGGTGGAACATTTGAATTTGAAGAGACTTATTTGAAAAGGATTAGAGGTTCTCGTGATTTTCTGTTGATAACGGTTTGAAAGAATACTTTTACAACGTGATTTGAAAAGGATTACAGCTTCTTTTGATGTGGTTTTGAGTAATGTTTTGCAATCAGTCAAACGCAATATCATTGCCAAACACTTTCTGTGCTTCAAGAGAAGTTGGAAAATCATTTGAGTTGTAATAATAATAATCATGTATTGTATTTGTAAGAAAAAGCACAATTTTCACATGAAAATCAATAAAGAGAAGCCGAAGCCAGAGACTTATATGGCAAAGGGTCAGGGTGCTATTATGTATAAATATAGATAATGAATGGACACGCAGTTTTAAGTGTTACAGTACTAGCTACATACAAAACATACAAAAATACTAGTTTACAGGATTATAAGTTTTATAGTAACGTTTTTGGGGGGCTGATTGCTGAACTCACTTCATCGTTTTCAAATCCAAATACAGAACTGTAGCAGCTGATAGCCTAGATTAGCTATGTTCCGATGGAGGTTGGAAATACATTTGAATATGAAGAGACATAATTACTTTGAAAAGGATTTAGAGCTGGTCGTTATGTTCTGTTGATAACAGTTTGCAAATTGTACATCTAGCTAGCAGAAAGAAAAAGTTAAAGATTTTTTTTTTCTGAATTACACTCAAAGAACAAACTCTAGCTTTCAAAAGTTCGGTTTTGAGCTTAATTGGACAACCTGATACAATGAAACTAGCCTTGCAGCATCACACAGCGGTCAAACGTCTGCGCATGCGTCAAAAGTCTCGCAACAACAACATATTCCAAAACAAATTCAAAGCGAGCCGGCGGCCGTCACTGTTCACACACCCATTTTCAAACCTTGAGAACTTTTTTGGTAAATTACGAAAACATTTGGTAAACTCACAGTTTGAAGTTTGTTCAATTTCCCGTCGACTGTGAAAATAAAAAGCTTAACTTTCACGTATTTTTCTTAACTTTTGGGGGTAGAAGTTCACTGTAATACGTTTTAAGGTAAATTTCGCGCTGCCGCCCACCAGACTGACCGTAATACGCACGCGCAGACGTTTGATCGCTGTGTGTTGCAGCATATAGAACTTTTAGATATGGTTTAGGATTTGGGAGTGGTCAACTGTTGGATGATTCAACAAACGACCGCTTCCATTTTGTTGCTTTGTTTTGGCATTTTGAGTGAAAACAGAATTTGCCACTGATTGCTTGCAAAATTCATGTATTACGTAAATCCAGAACGGATTTTAATCAGAAACAACGCTCGAAACGTCAGATGCTACTCCCTTCTCACGGCGGTTAGCATGCCTTAATCGACCGGCTTCATATTTTTAGTTCATTATACCAGCTCCGCCGACGCAGAACTCCCGGGCAGAATTACACTACTTTTTACAAGAACTAGTTATCTCTCGGATTTCAAACAGTTAAAAAGTTTGAAAAGCCTTTCATGATAGAAAAGAAAGGAAGAAACTGCTTACGCGTCGAAGTCCCAAATCCTCTTACTATTTAATTGGAATAATTGTTGTGTGGACTGAAGATACGGCAAACATGACGGAAAGGAAAAAAACAATTAAGATTATTCTTTGAACTGAATTGCACTCCATGCAAGAACTACAGAACTATATTAAACTTGGTTTTCAAAAGTTCTTGAGCTTGTTCAACGGGCTCATTTGTGTACAGCGGTAACTTTGGATGGTATTGGGCAAAAGTATTTCCCGCCACTCACAACTTCAATGTGCTCATTTACGGTACAAAGCGGTAACTTTAAATGAGATATTAGGCAAAAGTAATTCGCGCCACTCACGAGGCTCGGTTAGGTGGGGTGCGGTTATCCCTTATCCCTATATATATATATGGAGTTTTCAGGATAGTTATCCCTTATCTCTGAGAAGCATGCAGACGAAGAAATTAAAAGAAACGAAACAAGAATCAATTCCGATTATGCCTTATCCCGGTGGACTTTGGTTAACCCATATCCCTACAGTTTTCGTTTCTGGTTTGTTATCCCTTATCCCAGTGATTATTCTGCTAGTTATCGATCCCTTATCCCCAACACCCCTAACCGGGCCTCACTCACAACTTCAATGTAGCGGTAACCTTGGATGAGATATCAAGCAAAACTCTGTATTTCCCGCCACTCAAAACTTCGATGTGCTCATTTCTGCAAAGCGGTAACCTCTGAATTAAAATGAACTCTGAATTTTAACGGGACCTGAAACAACCCTAGGGGCTCACTGATCAAAGTAAGGGCCTGGCTAAACCACAGATCGAATTGGAATTTAGCGTGTTGGATCAGTTTTGTGGAGGAAGGAAAACCGGAGAACTCACAACTTCAATGTGCTCATTTGCACAAAGATTAGATACGGCAAAAGTATTTCGCGCCACTCACAACTTCAATGTGCAAAGCGGTAACCTTGGATAAGATACGGAGGCAAAAGTATAAATTCACCACTCAAAGATAACAAATTATTGCAGAACTTCTTACCTTATTTCTCAAACGTATTCAGTTGGCGGACTTCTCCAGTCGGCGTTGAGGGCTGTGAAGACTGATTGTGCTGTCTTCTTGTGATGAGGCTAATTTACTTTTTGACACAATGGGTGTACGAGTTAATGGCTCTAGGGAAATTAGGCAACTCCATTTTAGTGCGGCAAGACTAGTAAATCTTTTGTTCACTTCCTTCAATTCAATTGAAATTGATTGATTTCCAAGCATATACTTGAGCTCAACATAATTACATAGCTTACCAAGTGAAGTTAAAGAACTACAAAGTTACTCAAAAGCTAAGATAAAATGTTCTGTATAGCAAAAACGTAACTGGCCGTTATTAGTAGTTTAAAATTCGTGCAGCTCCCCTTCTTTGTATAGCGCGGTAAACTTTATGTAAAATTTATTGTTTAGAAGTTTCTTGGCAAAAATTAAGGCGAGATTAGTTCAGTAGTATTAAAAGAAAAGAATTACGGTATGAATGGTATTCAAGACTAAGTTATCCGGCATTATATTCCATCTCATAAATATCTTGATCTCTGTACTTGATAAAAAAAAGTGTCTCCAGGAGTCAAGGGTCGAGATCGAGTCTTCGAAATTATATGACGCTATAAACGTTTGAGCTGGTGTTCAAGAAATCATTTTCCTCAACTTTTTAAGCATATAATTAATCCGCTTCTCATTATAGTAACTACGCTTCAGCTCCCATCTTATCAGAACCAAAAGTAGGCGGTATAATTCCCATAACTTAAACCGCGGAGCTAAATGTTTGAACATTGTTGTAACAACATAGGCCAACATTGTTGGATCGTACTTTTGGACAAGTGGCTAAATGTCCAAACTTTCATCTAACAACTCAGAACAATCTCGGTCCAACATCAGTCGTCCAAAATGGGGTTCCAAACTGAGTCATAATATTATTGTTAGGGCATTATTGTTGTTAGGACATTTGAATTTGAAGAGACTTACTTTGAAAAGGATTAGAGCTTCTCGTGATTTTTTGTTGATGACGGTTTGAATGAATACTTTTACAACGTGATTTGAAAAGGATTACAGCTTCTTTTGATGTGGTTTTGAACTAATGTTTTGCTATCAGTCAAACGCAATATAATTGCCAAACACTTTCTGTGCTTCAAGAGAAGTTGGAAAATCATTTGAGTTTTAAAATGGACTTCATTTGAAGGGGATTAACGTTTTTGGGGGCTGATTGCTGAACTCACTTAATTCTTTTCAAATCCAAACACAGAACTGTAGTAGCTAGTAGCCTTGATTAGCTATGTTCCGATGGAGGTTGGAAATACATTTGAATATGAAGAGACATAATTACTTTGAAAAGGTTAGAGCTGGTCGTTATATGTTCTGTTGAAAACAGTTTGCAAATTGTAAATCTAGCTGGCAGAAAGAAAACGTTATACAATGTTTTTTTTCTGAATTAAACTCAAAGAACAAACTCTAACTTTCAAAAGTTCGGTTTTGAGCTTAATTGGACAACCTGATACAATGAGCTTAACATACATGAAACTAGCCTTGCAGCATATAGAACTTTTAGATACGGTTTAGGATTTGGGAGTGGTCAACTGTTGGATGATTCAACAAACGATCCGCTTCCATTTTGTTGTTTTGTTTTGGCATTTTGAGTGAAAACAGAATTTGCCACTGATTGCTAGCAAAATTCATGTAGTTACGTAAATCCAGAACGGATTTTAATTAGAAACAACGCTCGAAACGTCAGATGCTACTCGCTTCTCGCGGCGCCGGTTAGCATACCTTAATCGACCGGCTTCATATTTTTAGTTCATTAACCAGCTCCGCCGACGCAGAACTCCCGGGCAGAACTACACTAGTTTTTACAAGAACTAGTTATCTCTCGGATTTCAAACAGTTAAAAAGTTTAAAAAGCCGGCTTTCATGATAGAAAACGTAAAGGAAGAAACTGCTCACGCGTCGAAGTCCCAAATCCTCTTACTATTTATGCACTTATCAGCGGCCATCACGGGGGGTACACCCTGGGGAACCCCCGGGCTTTTGTAAAATGCTGTCAACAAATCCCTCATACTCCGGGGCAAAATTTCTCCACCAACGGTCCCTACCCCCGGGACAGGAGTGAGCATCCGAAGGTCGGAAAAGTGGCGCCCATCCTATTAAAAAATATGTTCGGTAGAGCATCAATTTAGGGCCGACGTGGCAGCAACGCCGAATCCGTCGATTTATATTTCACTCGTGCCTATATAACTACGGAACTATATTAACACGCGACCTGGTGCATCCTCCACTTTTCGCTGACGGTTAAAAGACTGGTTCCATAAAATCGCAACGATCACAGCTTCTCGATAGCAAGGATCGCAGAATTCTTTCTATATCTGCGATCGCGAATGCACGGATCGTATAAAGGTTACTTAGTAACAACTTCATCGCAAGGATCGCAGTTTTGGATCGCACGACACGTTTTTCTTCGATCGTTGCGATTATTATTGAATCACGCTTTTAGTGATATAGATATGTAATGTAATGTGACAAAGAAAGGTTTTTAATACTTGCTTTATACATCAAAATAGTACAACCGACAGAAAACCCATTATCTGATCCATCTTTGCAATGAACGTAACGAACAAGGCGAAGAATTCTCCAAATGCATTCGATCGCATGTGCTTTGAAAGAATATAACCGCTGACCAATTCATTGCAAATCCTGCGGGTATCGTCTGTGAAGTGAGAAAACGATCTAAATCCCCGGAGACAGGGACATACAATTATGACAAAAGTAAACAAATCCCGTGGGATGTCTGCGGGTGTCCTCGGGGTGTACCCACCGGGTTGGCCGCTGATAAGTGCATTACCATGGAATAATTGTTGTGTGGACTGAAGATTCGGCAAACATGACGGAAAGGAAAACAACAATCTTATCTTATAAGTGTGTGTGTCGATCGTGTGTGGGTGTGTACCGCTCTTTCCCAGGCTCCCTCGATCGATATCCTAATATGGAGAACGCGCGAGTGCGCGTCCGAAAATGGCGCCAAAAAGTGACGGCCACAGGTATCCCAACGAAGACGACAAATATTAATTGGTTGCATTTGAGGAAATAATGTTAAAAAGAAATTAGTTTTCTCAAGTTCTACACTTAATTGGGCGAGCAAGCCATCGAGTTTACGGGAATCTGTTTTAGGAAAAACCTGGACGAGCAAGCCATCGAGTTTACGGGAACTGATCTGTTTTAGGGAAAGCCTAGGCGAACAAGCCATCGAGCAGTTACGGGAATGTTTTAGGGAAAACCTATCCGGCTATCGCCAGGCGAAGCGGCCGAAGTCAAACGACCGAATGAGGTAAGTCGTAAGACCAGGTATTCAAACACAGTTAGAAATGTTGTCCATGGAAAAGGCTGTTAATGTTTTATCTTACAACTCTATGGTGTGTCGAAGAGCAATATATTTTGTCCATGTCTGTTCTCTGTAGTTTCCTGTTTTCTTAGATCTTAGATACAAAAACCAACTGTTTCCTCGCCCAACTATCGACATCGTAGGCTCAGTTCAGACCAGAAACTCACTACAAGTACAACCAGACATTCAAATAACTTAGCTTTTCCTTATTGTTTTTATTCCGTTTTCCTGCTTCGATCAATGCTATTTCGGCGACCATATTTGTTTTCGTCACACGAATTCATGACTCGAGCTGCCTCAGGTGACCGTCAGTTTTGGCACTTCGACAATACGTATAATTGTGTTCATCGGTTTGAGAAATTTTAAAAACTGAGATCCGTAAGATATTATTGCCTTCTTTTATCAAAATACAACTTTGAAAACATCAACACGCTAAAACCTCCCGCCATATATTGCATTATAATTGTGTCAGTAGCGTCTTGGATCAGTTTTGTGAAGGAAGCGGGAAAACCAGAGAACTCACGACTTCAATGAGGGTCCACAATAGGTTTAACGGGATGCGGGATTGGGCATTTTTTGGATACGGGATTCGGGATATGAAAGAAAATGAGGCGGGATTTCGGGATTTCAACTTTTGACGGGACGCGGGATATAGATTATTTTTGCTGCGGGATACGGGAAATAGAGGAACCGAGAGGCGGGATTCGGGATTTTCGCGATCTGCTTATTTGTCGTACTTCAGTTCGTTTTATCTGTCAATCAGAGAAAAGAATAAAACCCGACGTGGTCAAAACCGGTTTAGTCAAAAGAACATTTCACTAGTTTCTCAGGTGTCAATCAAAAGGGATTAGTCTGGCATGGAAATGAGATTCGTACTTGGAGCGCCAAAAGCCCGCTGCGCAGTCTTCTCGCTGACTTTTGCTTAGAGAGGGCATTATAATCTTAGTACCTCTGGCAACCAGGGTAGGGGCTTCGTGAGCCTCGTTTTAAATTATGGCCACTGATGAACAAGCTACAGATGATAAGTTAGGTGGCATGTGGTGGATATCATAAATTGTGTTGCCCTTTTTTATGAAAAGGGTGCGAGTGGCAGCTCTTTCTTGCGAAAAGAAAAATTTCGGACTGAACTTCCAAGAACCACAAAGACTTTAAAAGCGGTTAAGGAAGCTGTCAGGTGAGTACCGGTCGTAGTTATATTTCTATTCGTAAACTCCCTTGCTTTGGGTATTGTAGAGGTATGTAGAGACGTAGTTGTAGAACTATCTATAGCATAGGATTTAAGATTTTACAGCAGTCTACACGTGCAGTTTCTATGAAAGTCGACTCTATAACGTCTTTAACTCTAACGTAAGATGACTAGCAGTGCCCAGGATAGTCGAAAGAAAACGGCTAAAACTAACCCAAAATGAAAAAAACACATTGTATGTCAATTATTAATTCAGTGTGTAAATCCTTGTTTGGTCTTTGCCGCGACATGACACGGGGAATTCACGACGTGAAAGGGGGAATTTCGCAAACTGTCAAACGAGCCATACCAAGGTACGTTGTCATTTTAATACACTCGCCCAAGCATCTCCAGTAAAATCAAGAATTCGAAAAAAATGGAAAATTGAGCTTCCTGTTGCAAAAGGGGAGAGTTCATGCACAGGAAGCCCACTCACCCGATTTATTTTTATTCTTACTTAAGGCGTTTTCCATATATCCGTCCGATTTGGACAGGGCTCTTGTTGTACAAAAGGAAAGGTTCGCTCTTTTTAGACGTAAAACTCGACGTTTTCAAGTTGTGTTTTTGCAGACAACAGTCAAATCGTTTACGACTGCATGCATTTTCACGTGCAGTTATTGTATTTTGTAAATGAAAACTTGTTTCATGATGTCATGGTTTCTTACTTCCCTAATTGTATGCGTTAGTTCTCCTCCCTGAGCAGCCAATCTGTTCTGAACCAGTTCTTAGAACTGACGCGTTCCATTTGAGAACTGGCCTTTTAGACCATTCTCTGTACGTGTAAATGGAAAGCGCCCTAAGTCCCTACTTGTCCTTCATTTGGATATTGAGCGAAGTCAGGGAGAATGGGAGCGAGTTTTCGACCCCATTCTCCCTCCTCAAATGCGTCCTAAACTTTGACTTCGCGCGCTCATATCGATGTCCGAATGCAGGGAAAAGGACTGCTCGCAGTCTAGTGCGGAGTCTCCCAAAAGCAAATATCGAATAGACTTAGTATTAAAATGCTCCTGTTCAGCCTCTACATTTAAAAAAAATATTTCATTGAAATGAAAATTATAAAAAAACAATGACACGGGACAGAAATTAAATAAAGGGAAGATAAAACTCAGAATATGCCGGTTTAAGTTACATGATTAATTTTGAATGCTGAAGTTTTTGCCGGGAGCGGTGACGGGGCAACAGAGATGGATTGGCCAAAATAGCCGAGTAGGTCTTTCTGTAGAATTTGACCACGTCGTCTACGTTTGTCATGCACAAACGAACTGCGGAATTTCTGATTGCTGTAGGGAAGATTTATAAAGCCTTCTCTATCCACGAGAAACGTCGTCAACCGTACACTCTATCTAGTCTGCAAGAAGCAGCTGCACTAGTTGACCAATGTCTACTATTCGTACGGCAAAATGAGGCTGGTATCAGAGATGCGATTCCCAAGTTACCCAAGTCTCTCAATGGACTCCAAGGCAACGTGGCGCCATGCCACTCGCTGAAATCCCACTTATGCAGCCACTTCCACCCGCAGCAATTGCTCCAGAAGACACGCAGCGAATGAAGGAGTGGGCTCATGCGTATGGGTCCTCTGTACGTCAGCGCACTGTTAGACAGGAAACCACCATGGCAAGAGCCGGTGTCGAGCCAGGAGAGGCTGTTTGCTTTGATGAAGTATATGCGCCTAACGGTGTCGAAGAAACACTTATGTCCGCACATGTTGGTCATGAAGTCCATGAACAAGAAGAGTACGACTCGAGTAGCGAGGAGGAAACTGAGCCAGAAACGGAAGAAAGTCAAGAAACGGCAGAGGAAACCGGTCGTGAAGTTAATTTTCTGTTTGGGACAGTGTCCAGGTTTGATAGAACTATTCGCTTCAATAATAGATCAGTTTTAGATTACTTGAATCAGATAAACAGTGCATTCCGAATAAAAATCCGTAGTCAGAGTAGAATACTAGGTGTAATCACATGGAATGTTTATTATTTTTAAGATATAGAAACAGAGTAGTATTAACTGTAAACACCCGGTATATGGCTTGAGGGCATAGTCGAGAGCCGCAACGTTTTGCGTGGCGAGAGAGTATACATTTAAAGTCGTTTCATGCACCGCGGTAAGGCTCTGGGTTCGATCCAAAGAAAAATAACTACTGAGTCTACTGAGATACTGAGGACGTTAACAAATCTCTGGCGGTGATTTGTCTTGTCTTATCTCAGTCCCAGCAAACCAGGTCGACTAAATGTCAATAAATCAAAAAGGCTACAAGTATAATGACAGACCACAGGTAACCCAAGCTCTGTAAGTGGCAATATTTCCTAACATTTGTATGCGATATTTCGTCTTGGATTTTTTATTGAATTAAAAGCGACAATACTTACAGGATTGTTTTTATTTGTCCATGGGCTGTGTGGGGTAAAAACTCGCCCAAAAACGCTGAAATTGCAACCACACACAGCCTATGGACAAATAAACACAATCCTGTAAGTATTCTCGCTTTTTATTCAATATTAGTTTTGAAAATCCAACACTAAAAAATCCTATACAAATGCTAGTAAATATTGCCACTTACAGTGCTTGGGTTACCTGTGGGGCTAAGAAGGACTTTGAGAAAGTCTATTAAAACAACTACGAAAGGAACTATCGCAACTACTGGCGTAAATTTCGTTAAGGTACTAAAACGTATTTTTAGAGAAGTATGTTTCGGGATCGGGATTCGAGATAAAATATTGCGGGATTGCGGGATTGAGAGAAAAAAATGTCGGGATTGCGGGATTTAAGAACCCCTATTGTGGACCCTCTTCAATGTGCTCATTTGCACAAAGATTAGATACGGTAAAAGTATTTCGCGTCACTCACAACTTCAATGTGCAAAGCGGTAATCTTGGATAAGATACGGCGGCAAAAGTATAAATACGTCAGTTTGACACAATGGGTGTACGAGTTAATGGCTCTAGGGAATTTTAGTGCGGCAAGACTAGTAAATCTTTTGTTCCCTTCCTTCAATTGAAATTGATTGATTTCCAAGCTTATACTTGAGCTCAACATAGCATAGCTTACATTACATTTACATAGCTTTCCAAGTGTCAAACTGAGTTAAAGGACTGCAAAGTTAACCAAAAGCTAAGATAAAATGTTCTGAATTGCAAAAACTGGACTATTATTAATAGTTTGAAATTCGTGCAGCTCCCCTTCTTTGTATAGCGCGGTAACCTTTATGTAAAATGTATTGTTTAGAAGCTTGTTGGCAAGAATTAAGGCGAGATTAGTTCAGTAGCATTAAAAGAAAAGAATTACGGTTATGAATGGTATTCAAAACTAAGTTATCCGGCATTAAATTCCATTGATCTCTGTACTTGATAAAAAAGTGTCTCAAGGAGTGAAGTGTCGAGATTGAGTCTTCGAAATTATATGACGCTATAAAAGTTTGAGTGTTCAAGAAATCATTATCCTCAACTTTTTAAGCATATAATTGATCCGCTTCTCATTATTGGCAACTCCCATCTTATCAGAACCAAAAGTAGGCGGTATAATTCCCATAACTTAAACCGTGGAGCTAAATGTTTGAACATTGTTGTAACAACATAGGCCAACATTGTTGGATCGTACTTTTGGACAAGTGGCTAAATGTTCAAACTTTCATCTAACAGCTCAGAAAAATGTCGATCAACATCAGTCGTCCAAAATGGGGTGCTCAACTGAGTCTTATAATATTATTGTCAGGACCGAACAATGTTCGAACGTTTATTTTCGATTTTGTTCTGACTGGAAAGATGAATTTCTTAGCTGTGCTCTTCAAAACGAAAGTTAAAGATAGAAAATATTTGGTATTATATATACTGTTGTACTTCTCAGGGGAGAAAGACTGCGCGAGTCGCCTTTCAGAAATGAGGCTGATTTCTACAGACTAAATAACCGAGCTATATGACCACTGATGTTGTAAATGAAGATTTCTGATTTTTTAATCCGGGACTATATTAAAACGTTAGAACACTGTTGTACAATGTAGGACTATTGTTGGTTCCAATGTACGATATAAGACAAAACATATGGGTTCAACATCGTCCTGAATCGCAATATAACAATTTATGTAACTTATTTTTTGTGAGAAGCGGTACAAGGTTTTCAACGACTAAATCATAGCCCGGTTTCGTATATCTTGGTCATTTTACTGAGTTAGACTGCTCTCCTCGTGTGGACGAACGTGTTAATTCGGACGGCGAACTTAATTCGTTGAATCGATTGTATCGATCAGGGAATCTGGGTTCGAGTGAAAGTTTTGGGTGCGTTCGATTAGTTCGATTGCCCGTATTCCGGAATAAGAATACACAGAATGTTCACTATAAATCGCGGAATCGCTTATCATTCGGGATGGTTTAGCCACTGGAATATAATTATACTAAATGTATGAACTCCAATGATTCCAGATACTATTCCATCTATTCTTATTCTGGCAGTACGGTCAATACCCTGTTCTCGCTGCTTCTCAGCTCGCTGATCGCCGCTTCGCGGCTCTTTCTCCACGGCTGTTCTCTCTCTAGAAAACCTCTGGGACCAGGGTATACGGTCAATCAAATGCGCCCTAAATCTTCTATTGTCCGATTGGATCATCAATAGGTCTACCTTTTACAAAAGCTGCTTGATCAGAATCAATGATTGAAGGTAATCCTATTTCTCAATACTTCACTGCATATGTTCGCGTCAGCATTGGAAATCTATTCGTCGTCTAGTAGTCGTCTTACGGCAACTACTCGTCTTCATTGACAATGCCAGCTTATTGGGTGAATGCATGTCAGGGTTCAGAAAAGGACGCTCGACTACAACACTCCTAATGAAAATACGGGATGATATTCTGTCAGCAATGAAAAAGAGTGAAGTAACCCTTATGGTAATGGCAGACTTCTCCAAAGCGTTTGACACTCTTGACTTTACAACTGCTCTTAACAAGTTCCATACTTTTGGATTCTCTCGTGGTGCCCTAAGATGGATTGCTAGTTACCTATCAAACCGTAAACAATATGTACTTTTAAATGACTCTAAATCTGATATCACAAGCCTTAGTTTTGGAGTTCCTCAAGGAAGTGTCTTAGGACCCGTGCTGTTCAACCTTTATGTCTCTGATCTGAGCGCCACTTGCCATATGGATGTGCAGTCTGCCCAATATGCTGACGACACAACATTATACCAACACAGTACTTTATCAAATCTTGATAAGTGTGTCAACAACCTGAATGCCACCCTTGATAACATCTCACCCTGGGCGAAGTCAACAAATCTAGCACTGAACCTGAAAAAGACCAAGTCTATGCTCTTCTCCACCCATCAGTTAGCTTGTCACCATGACCTGAAAAGTGTAAATCTACCTCTAAAGATTGACAATACTCCTCTTGAGCGCAAATACAGTTATAAACTCCTTGGCACCCACTTTCAAGAGAACCTAAAATGGGACGAGGCTATTAAACATGTGACGTCTTCCTGCTACGCAACACTATCAGTCCTCAGGAAAATTAAACACTTCACTCCATACACAATCAAAAAGAACCTGGTACAAAGCCTTATTTTATCTAAGCTCAACTATAACAACACAGTCCTGTACCCACTACCATCCTATTTGGAATCAAAGCTTCAAAAGGTTCAGAATGCTGCCATTGGTTTTATCACAAACAAGTACTCGACAGAAGCAGATGCCTTGAAATTAGGCTGGCTTCCCATGCACGAACAGTCAATTTATAATGTACTTCAACTAACGCACAAGGCAATGAATTGTTCAAATTGGCCTAGCTATATTAAAATAGAGAAACATACCCATACTAGAATCTTAAGATCTAACTCTGCACCTAGGTTACTTGTCTCTCTAGAACATGGCACATTTCAGGATTCGGCTGCAAAACTCTTTAACTCACTAAGTCCTGAAGCACGATCCATTAAGCCATATAGGCCTTTCCTTAAGGAGGTTAGATCACAGTTGCTGATACAGGCTAAAGACAGACTATTATAATTCATGATATGGTAGTCTGTAATTTTATTAATGATTATTATTTTATTAATGATATATATGTATATATACTTAGACTTCAACTTTAAATTCGTAGATACATGTATATTTATATAACTAGTTTAGTTCCAAAAACAACCTATATTAATGTAAATTATAATTATATCAGCATTTCTATATAACATAATCACACAAGTACTGTATATATATATATTTTTTTAACTCTTAACAAATATATATTGTAAATATTTTAATTAGCTCTCAACAAATAAATTGTAATATATTTAACTCTAGACGGATGAAGAGCCATTCATGGAAATGCTGTCTAATAAACCTTTATTATTATTATTATTATTATTATTATTATTGTCTTTATCAGAGTCAGCGAACCGTTTTTGTAATAATCGTTTAAACAATTAACTAAACATTAACATTACCATAACCAAGCTCAAACAACTTTTAAAATAACATCGAATTTCTGCCGTGTCGAATGCAATTTAATTATACGACAGTTGATTCATACGCCAAATTAAATACTAAAAATCGATGTATGAATCAACTGTCGCATTTCTGCCGAACTTGATTGAGCTGATCAGAACAGCCGCTGAGAAAGAGCCGCGGTTCTTTCTCAGCGGCTGTTCTCTCTCTCTAGAAAACGTCTGGAACCAGGGTACGGATAGAAATGCGACGTTTTAATCAGTGTCGTATTTCTCCCGCATCGCGCAATACGGTCAGTCGAACGTTCGACAGAAATTGGACCGAGTCGAATTTAATTGTGCAAACGTCGAATTTCTGTCGAATTTAATTCGTGAATTGTATTTTCCGTTTCCTTGCAGAAGCTGGTGATAGATCTTCGTCTAGGAAATATAGTTTATAAATCGCGCAGCGTTTCTCAGCTTGCTCTTGCTTAGCCAAAGATTATTCCTACTAGCCCGTTTTGTCAGCAGACAAGACATCGTCTTGGATGGGCCGCGTTTTTCCCCGACATTTTGAAATGGGTGCAAAAGTGTTCGATTCATAAGAAAAGATGTGGAAATTTTGGACAGTTTTAGACTATCGCATTCAGTGAGTTTTCAACACAAGAGCTTCAAATTTTCATGAGATGCAATAATTGTCAATAACATACTGAAATCTGAACTGGATTGAGTTGCTCTTCAAAACATAAAACAAATGTTAGTTTTTCTATACAATTGCTGTATAATAGACCAGTTCGCGGTAAATCCCGACATTTTGAAAGGGGTGCAAACATGGCGCGAAATACAGTGTTTGTATGGGAATCCGATGTCAAAAAATTTCCGTAAGATCGAATTTCTGAAACAATCTTCAGATACAAACTTAAGATATCAGGTGAAAGATTAACTGATCGAAATTTGAGGGATGTAGCTGTGCTGGGAAGCGTGCAATCGTGTTTTCAGTTTTGACTCGTTTTTACAGACGAATGTATGGAAAACTGAAAACACGATTGCACGCATCCTAGCACGGCTACATCCCTCAAATTTCGATCAGTTAATCTTTTACCTGGTATCTTGTTTGTATCTGAAGAATATTTTACTGATTTTATTTGGCATCTGATTCCCATACAAACACTGTATTTCGCGCCATTGGTTTGCACCCCTTCCAAAATGTCGGAATTTACCGCGAACTGGTCTATTATATATGACGACTTAAATACAAGAAAGAGGGATTATTTTGCCGGAAACGTTCTCATACGAAAAGTAGAGAAGTAATTAACTTTAAACATACAGGACATTTGAGGTTGTTTGGGTAAATATTCACTAGATGCGAGAACTGATCCAAAACTCTTCAAAATTTTCATGTTTTCTTATAAATCAACCACTTGTGCACCTCATTCAAAATGTCGGAGAAAACAGTCCACCGCACTGGCCAAAAAAAACATTTACGGACCGCGTCTGCATGAAGCTGGACCTCGAGTCGTTCTTACGCCTCCCTCGAATAGTTTTCGAGCTTCCGGCGTAATTCGGATATCATTTTCCAGTAATTACGCAAAAATCGCAAACAAATCAGCAAAAAAAAATAAAGGACTCTCTTTAAATCAGCCATTATTTTTGCAGCTGATTTTGAAAAAGGTTCATTTTCGCAGTACTAAAATACTTTGGATTAGGACCATTTTTCTGACTAATAAGCACTTGCCCCGAGGGAAACAGCGAGTTTTGTCTCCCCGAGGCAATGACGGTCACCCTCGGGAAATGTGCAGTCCAAGTTTTGGGTAAACAAACTATACACGTATGGTTTGCGAATTTCATGTTAAAGAAACCGTCGACGGCGACGGCAGTGACGATAGGAGGTAAAAAGTATTTTCTTCCGAAATCTGTTTACTATTTCCTTTATTTTCCTTTAATTACTTTTCATATCCAAATCTTCGAAAAATATAATAAGCATAGCGTTCCCTTTCACGCCGAATGAAAGATGTATGCTTTCACGTTGTGTTTTCGCTAGCCTGCGAAAGCAGCCGCACATTTGTGCTCGCTCCGAAACGGTTCAAAGATGCGGCTGCTTTCGCAGGCAGTGTTATTCAGACGACGGTCAAAATATAGGCGACTGCGTGCATTTGCATGCACGTAGGGTAGGGGAGGGAGAGAAAATATGACAAATCACAAAGGATACGAAAAAAAACACCATTCTCTTTTACTTTCACTTCACGGTTTGCCTATACTCGGAACCGAAAATTCACATTAATCTCGTCAAACGGCTAGCTGAATGTGAATTTCGGTTCCGCTTGGATTTTCTAGGAATAGCTAAGGTTATACAAGGACAAAAAAACCTGCAAAGTAAGCAAAGTTTACTTTTGAATGTTCTTTTAATGGTCTTTGTTTACGATGCATTGACAAGAAATTCTTGCAAACTCGGTCGCAGGTGAGCCGCTGGCTTTTGACAGTGTTCAAAGTTGCCTGAAGAAAAATCCTTGCTTGTACTAATTTGAATGCTTTTACACCTGGAATTTAATTCCAGCTGCGACAGTTTTTTTCAGTTCGGCGAATATAAAGTTTATTCTTAGAGATGTACAAAGCCTTAACAAAACGGCAATCATGCATCACCCATTAAAATCCGATCCAACAACACAAACGCATAGATACAAGTTTATAGCAGTTTAATCTGCATGTTTGCCTCGCAATGGCTCTTAGGTATAAGACTTCCTGGACCCAGCATGCCTTGCAGGATATTACTGTGACCCTTTGCGAGAAAGTGCAGCGGCCGAATAGGGTCTGTGGAGGAGTCTATGGTAGGGCACAAATTTTACCTCCACACGCATCTCTATTTTGGGCTTCCTTTCTTTCATCTCAATCGGCTCCAATCTCCCTCTTCCCTTTTCTTCACCTGCCACAGGAAGCCTACAATCCGAGTTCGAAAGCTAGAGATGCCTGCGGAGGCAACGCATTCTCCCAGTTGAATTAACAACAAGAGCCCATCTAGGCTTTCACTCGGGCCACGTGAGATTGATGAAATACACTAACCAAAGGGAAGAATTATTAGCTGTAATTTAAACACTACTTATTTATGTAACACGTTTACAATTTAGTCTGCTGTTCTGTTGTACTGCAGGTTCCGAGTACTAATAGATGATTGTCTCAAATGTATGTTTATATTTGTACCATTTTATAAGTTGTATCATGTCAATCCTGTGATGGAGCTAGCGGTGTCATTTGTGTGCCTCTATGTAACTTTATCTGCTGTTCTTGCCATTACGAGTCCATCTTGGTATTTGTTGGATTAAAGATTATTAACTGAAATGCCTGTTGGTTATCTATATTTAAAAGCTTTACCCACAGTCTGCTCATTATATTAAAGAACTATAAAGGGAATTGTTGGAGCCTTTAATTTCTCGAACCAAAACCTCGGCCGTGAGAAGTTTCTTGTTTAAGTTTACCTTGAGAGTTGAATATTGCTTGGGTCATCATAAATTATTCTGTGCTGGCGAGCGAGAGTGCTGCTCTCACAGTTCAGGATAGTAACCCATAATTGCTCAACCACAGTATATATATTTAATAGTAAATCGCTATATTTCGCTATAAATCAGCTATTCAGTATACCTGTATAACGCGGTACACAGAGATCGTACGAGATCGGTAAACCAGCCAAAGACGCGGTCAAAATTATTTTAAAATGTTGGCCTACCGATCACGGTGTTTGCGCTGGTATGTATTAGACCGAGAGTCGAAAATGAAATGTGGCAAAACCTACCTCAAACAAGCCGATAGCGTCCGCAGAAGCTGGCAACCGGATTGGAGATAAATCTATTCGCGCCAACAATTAATGCATAATCTAACGCATGCGCAGAAATTGTTACACCGAACGAAAAAAAAAAAACGGCCTGCAGATTTACTCGTGCTGCCACAGGCAGCCCGAGTAATTATCCTTAAATGGCATACGCTTGGAATAATTATAATCGTTAATTCTACGACAAATCCCAACCATCGCACGAGTTTACGGGTAAACGACGGGTTCTCACTTACCTAGAGTTCACAGGTAAGAGAAGGTAGAGGAAAAATATTTTTTGAACGCTCCTACTCAGACTCGTAGCCCTTTGCGTGCACTGCAGTGTAGTGCAGACGTCATCACTACTACACTAAGCCGGTCTACCGCCGTTCGAAATGTAACAAATCTTTATCTTTATCCTAGACTGGTTTTAAGAATGTCATTAGAATTGACGATTATCATAATTTCAAGCGTGTTTTCCATTTAAGGATAGTGGTTAATTCAACTGGGAGGTGTGTTGGCGGAGGAGGCTAGATTACCTGGGACCGAATTCGAGGCCAATTTGGCAAACCAACCAAAATAACCCGATAAATGAAAAACAAAAAAAATCCGGTATTACTAATTTCAAAATATTTCATTTTAAGGTGTGCTAATGAATTGAAGACAAGAAAGCAAAAGATTTACCTAGACGCCTCACATGGCGCTATTATGATACGCCTTTATTCACACGGCGGCCATCCCAACAATGCAACTCGCAGGGATTAAACATGTCCGCCACTTGAATAGGCATTTCGCAGGTTTTGCTAACAAAACTACCGATATCGTACGTTCATTGAATTATATGATTTAAGATGTTTTGGCCTCCAGTACAACCACGTGATTCTATTCCTGCAAAAGGCCCATTAGGTGTATACAGTAAACTCTCGCCTTACGGACACCCCGCTATCGCGGACACCCCGCTATCATGCACGAACACCCCGCTATCATGCACGAACACCCCGCTATCACCGACACTCCACTATCACGCAGGCTGACAGATCCCTGACGAAAGCTACAGAGGTTTGACTGAGAATAACTCCCGCTATTGGGGACATTCGCTATTTCAGAAATGCGGACACTTCACGCGGTACCAACGTGACATTTTTATTGTTTCGGCTCTCGTCATAGCGGACACCCAGGCCTAATTCATGTTTTCTTACTTGGCCGGACATGTGCCCTTCCAAACCTTACCACAGTCTCTGGAAGTGAAATGAACAATCTCAGCTACAATTAGTGGAGGCCAAATGGCTAGCTTCTCAAACAATGTCCCTCTATAAACGCTCCACCTTAGTAGACATTTGGGGACTAAATGTCAATAACGCGGAGTTGTTTCTTCTAGAGCGCGGTCAATTTGCACTCGCAAGCGAGTTTAAAAGGCAGCAGTTTCACTAACTTTTGCCAAAAGCAGAAAGTCACAGAGCAGCATCGGACGCTTTTTCGTGAAAGAAAGGCCTACTCTGGGATCTAAACTCGCCCTAACTCGCAAAGCCAAAAAATGGAAATTTCCTTAAATCGCCTTAACCCGCCCTAACTCGCCTTAACCCGCCCTAACTCGCAAAGCCAGAAAATGGAAATTTTCCTTAAATCACCTTAACCCACCCTAAATCGCCTTAACCCACCTTAACCCACCTTAACCCACCCTAACTCACAAAGCCAGAAAATGGACATTCTCCTTAAATCGCCTTAACCCACCCTAAATCGCCTTAACCCGCCCTAACTCGCAAAGTCCCCCACCCCCCAAGTTTTCCTTAAATTGCCTTCATTGGCAAAGCTAAAAATGATAATCACTAAACATGACTTACAATTTGAGCCCCATTCACTGAAATTCATGTCTACAAAGATGTTGATACATGTGATTTGTGTTCACACGTGTCAAAAATACACTAGTACTGTAGTCTGTGGCTGAAGTCAACGTACACTTTGTCACAAATGTAGTAACACCTAATTGTTTTATGATGTCCAACTATTGGATTTATCTGAGTCCAGTATGGCAAAATGTTTAAGTATAGAGATGGCGGGGCAGAAGGTTGAGCCTAATATTTATAAAAGTTTTTTTTATTTTTATGCACCAGTCAATGTAAATCCCCACCTTCCCCAGGCTACAGATTAGTGGGACTTGGATTTTGAACCTGGCAAAATATGTTTTAGCCCTTGCCCACCAGGGTGTTTATATGAAGAAAATCCCTACTTTTGCTGTAAAATGCCTTGAACACATACTATCATACAATTTTGAGCCCCAGTACTGAGGGGCAGAGATGATAAAACATAGATGATACTCAACACCCCAGGGTGTTACATTGGTCCTAAAGTAGAAACTTGTCCCTCGCAACCGGCAATGTCTTTGCTATGCCCCACTAATCCAAGGCCTGGGGGGTATATACTTCATGGTGGTGTTTCGTTCCATATAGCTCCCTGCATAATTATTTTCTCTACTGTTTTACAGTATTATGCAGGGAGACTATATGGAACGAAACACTACCATGAAGTATATACCGCCTGGGGTGAGGAGGTAATTATATTATTGACTAATGCATAACGAACAAATATTATCATCCAATCAATAAACACAATAATATAAACAGCTTGGGGGAACTATATTGGGCTTGCACGTGGCCCTAATACACACATCTGATTGGATGATTATTTGCAAGGACTATAATAAAAATAAATAAATAAAACGACTTGGTTATCTTCTCGTGTCAAAATCAACATTTATTTTCGCACTGTTCAATTGTGGTCACGTCACTCGGGAAATAAGTTTAAGTTTATTGCTACTGACCAAAGATCAGCAATAACTTTTCGGTTTAAATGTTTAAGTTTTTATAAACATATCATATATCGTCGAGCCAAATCCATTGTTTGCTAAAATCCCCGAGTAAACTAATTGATGCTAATCAAAATAATGTTTCTTTAAATTGCTTACTTACCAGAAATGATGCAAATTTTCTGTTCCTTTTCGTATAAAACCAAAACCAAGCATGTACGTGCTACCAACACGCGCTTCACGTTCACCCGCCATCTTGAATACACGAAGCTGTCAGATCTAATTATCGATTTTATATTGATTGGAGTTTGATTGATTATTGATTGCCCGGATCCAAGATGGCTGCTATCGAAGTAGGAAGCGATAAAATTGTTTGTTCTCATATAAACGTTTCGGAAGAAAGGTTAGTCAATATACACGTAACAATATAACCTAGCTAATCTGCATAAAATAGTAGAGGGAAGAGGGGACACTTAATCTGGCCTCTGGGCAACACCAGAACATGCAAAACTATGTTTTTGTATGGTCCACAAATGTTAAGAATTTTTTTACAATTTTATACATGGAATTAATGATTGTGAATGAAAGTTAGTTGAAGTTAATTGGTTAAAAAATGTGAATCACAAGCAGCTGTTATTTTATTTGTTATTTTGCTTTGAAATTACGTAATCTGTTTCATGATTCTATAACAATTACCTATGCTTGTTGAAACCAAACTGTCATGCAATGTCAAAGCTATTTTAATTAAAATAATTGTTGAGCTATTGATTTGTCATTTCCTTTAAAGCTAAAGGTGTGCTTCTTTATTATTAGCATGTGAGTGAGTTGAGTCACTGATAGTTCTTTAACTGAGCCATCATTTTGAATAAATGTGTTAAGTTTGTGCATGTGTGTTGTTAATGTTGTATATATGTATGGCTTGATTGGTGGAATTGGATGATTATGGATGGCTGCATGGATTGAATGATGAACACAGTTATGTATTCTCTGAGTATGTGTTATATATTGTGTATTATGTATGCACATATATATTTACTAGTATATGTCATTAGAATGTATGTGCATGCAGGTAGCCATGCAGTGTGCACAAGTAGGATAGGTGTATGTCTATTAATCAATAATAAATATCGACTGACTATTTCAATATTAACCAGTAGTATAGTCGGTATTAAAATGATACCACTTTTTCTTGCACAACAAAACTCAAAAGTCGAATTCAGAAATTCACTTTTGAGTTTTCTTGTGCAACAAAAAGTTGTATCATTTTAATACCGACTATACTACTAGGTGGGGTACTAAGGGTCATTCAAAGTGTCACTAGACATTCTTGTACATAAAATCCAACTCGATAATCCTATTAGAGATATGATTACATATAGTTATATCGCCGCAACATCCTTACACATAAAAATCCAAACTCGAGTATCTGTTAAAGCTATCCTAACATATATTTATATCGAAGAGAGAATGGCGAGTTCAAAGCTTTTCAACGTAGACGATGTGATCAAAGCATTAGAAAGGACCAAAGAAGATGGACAATCCCATGGATCCATCATATCGTTCGACTGGACCAAGCCTAGAAACGGACCTAACGGATGCAAGTACGTTTCCGTATTCTTTGATATTGGCGCTGGACCTCAGCCGGCGGTCTTTCGGTTCGAAGGGGAAAAGCACGTGGGAAAGATAGCACCACACAACGAACAAGATGCAGGCAAGAAACGGGATAGACATCCTTGCCTCCAGTTTCAAAAGTGGAATGCCATCATACCTATGGAGGCAGATGGAATCACAATTAAGCAAAATGACAAGGGAGAATTGGACCTTCCTGCAGATGAAAAGTTGAGTCCTACATTCAAGTTAGTAGAATACCTTGATGAGGCCTTTGAAAGTGAAATAAGCAAACTAATCGAAAACGAGAAGGTCTGTATGCGTAATCCACGGAAACGCAGTCCACACGACGCCATCGTTGTTCCCAATACCAAGGTGGTTTCAATGGTACAAAGGTTCATTTCCACAAATTCTACTACCAATGCTGGATGCCGCTTACCCAATCCCATGATGAGGATGCGAATGAAATGTGATTACAAGACTGGAATGCCTAATGGACAATTCTTTGACAAAAGTAAATCGTACGCTGATGGGGACAACACTAAGTACGAACCTCTCGTTGATGAGAGCTCTAACGGTCTTAACATCGACAACATAAGCAAACTCATTCTACCAGGTTCCATTCACGATGGTATTTGCAATGCCTCAAGTATTTGTGCAAGTAGTATGGGACTTTCCTACCCACTAGATATTGAGATCGACATAATACAACAACCCTCGAAGAGGAATAGGTATGATCAACAAGACGTTTATGCCGCCAATACTAAGCATAGTGCCAGTGTGGACACAGCTGCAGAAGATGAGTGAACGTAGGTAATGAAAAAAAAAAAAAGAAGAATGAAGGAAGTCGTTGCGTGACTCTCTTCATTCTTCTTTTTTTTGGTCACTAGACATTCTTGTACATAAATCCAAACTTGAGTATCTGTTAAAGGAATGATTAGTATACTGTATATTGCCACCGAATGGTATTAGTATATATTCTTTATTCCACGATATTAGCATTCGTTGTAATCTTAGTACGCATTAACACCATACAGATCAAACATGTCGAAGAAGGACTCGAACGTAGACACCGCAATAACTTGTGATTGGTTGATGAGAGGGAAGGACACGAAATGCCCAAAGAAGATTTCGAAGACAACGAAGTTCTGTTCCCAGCACAACTACCAAATCGCAAAAGGCTGTGCCCCATATGTACCATGCTCGAAGTGCGGTAAAGGATGTCGTACTGATTACAAGCTTTGCTCAGGATGTGACCGTCTTGCCATCAAGATGAAGTGTCCCGGTGTCTATATAAGACGCGCTAAGAAGTCCAGCAAGAAGCTAGAGGATCCAAGAAAGGAGGAGCCAAACATGGTGGAACCGGAGGTAGCATTGCCCGCAGAACCAAGAGTGCTGGAACCAGTGGAAGGTCTTGGAGAGTCTCTCAACCATGCGCTCAACGAGGTGTTGGCTGCCTTGAGGAACGAGAAGGACGCTTAGGAATAGCCACGAAAAAAGAAAAAAGGAAGAATGAAGAAGGTCGTTGCGTGGCCCTCTTCATTCTTCCTTTTTTTTTTCTATTGAACGTACGACATCTATAGTTGTATCATGGACGAGCTAGTCAGATTGTTTGGTCCTGGAATTCGTAGAAGCCTGAATATCAAACCACAAGTGGAACCTATTAACACCAGTGAAACATGTCCTGAGTGTCTCTGTCCCTTTGAAATACAAGGAACGGAATTCGTATGTCCCACCTGTGGTCTTGTTTCCGAGGTCGAACCATGTGAAGAAACTAAGATCGATATTATTACTACTCGACTGCGTATAGTAGGTCCGGACGGGTTTAAGTATCAAAGTGATCTAGACCGCGCAAAACCAAAGCAAAGCGATGATGACATAGAACTGAAACGACGAACGCTACTACAAGAACTACGAGCATACAACACTATTTACAAACAAAGTTACGATCTATCGTTCCCTATGAACGCGTTAGAAATCGTAGCCGACGCATTCACCCAAGTAATGAAAGTTTGTCTCAAGCGTAGCGATGCTAAGAAAAATATTTTAGCTGCTCTACTCTACCATGCATGCATACAATGTGGATTCGTCCGATCTAAAGGTGAGGTCGCTCGCTTCATGCAACTAAGAAACGAAGGCATCCATAGTGGAGAGGTCTTCATACGTTCTCTGTGTGACGACGATAAGATTGATGTAGACTTGGATGCGGAGCGCCTAGTTCCTCACATTGCAACGACTTTCCTACAACTAGATCTTGTAGGAGTACCTAGGGACGTTCAACAAATAGTCCACGAGGTCGTTACTAAGGCAATGGAAAACAATATAGGCCCCAAATCAATGCTTAAGACGAAAGTCGTTGGAGCAAGTTACGAGGTGCTACGTCGCTCCGGATCGTCTATGTCTTTTAAGGATGTCGTTAAGCGATGTGGCATATTTGGAAATGCAGTCAAGCGTTTTGTCAAGGAGTTGTCTTCTTACCATTCCCACTTCGAACCAATCTACACTAAGCATGGGCTAACTAGCAGTAGGACTTGGCAAAGTGAAAGTGAGAGCCATGTTCGTTCCTTTCATAGGAAACGTTGATTCTTACATTCCAAGTTTTTCTCGCATTTCCTTTTGCACTTCTTGCTTGAGTTCGGCTCGAACCCGATCCGTGCTTTTTTCACCTATGGAAGCCTTGCGACGAATTTCAGATCTCATGATCTCATACTTATTCGCTTCGTTCAGGATGAGACTGTATTCGGAGTCGGATATGTTTTCATCACGTAGTGCCTTCGATACTAGATCGCGAATCGTATTGATTTTCGCTTTTGCTAACATAGTTGTCTTTTCATGCTTAGAAACCTTCATTCCTAACTTCTTAGCTCCAAGGGTTGTAGATGCTGAAATTAATCCACATAGTCCACCAATAACTCCAAGTGGTAGACCAATCACTATTCCAACCCCAGTCAACGCTGCACCCAATCCAGATCCAGATAAGATCACAGATAGACCTCCAGTTGCCACTGCGATGCCATGAACTATTCCTTGAGAACGTGCATATTTCTTGCGCACACCTTCGTAGTGCCTTTCTTGAACTTCTATGTCCGAAAGCGTGTCTCGGATTGTTTGCAGTCTAAAGTTCTTTCCAGTGTCACTAGCAATCTGTGGATAGATACTTGGTGCTGAGGGAAACGGTTGAATCGAATCGCCTTCCATTGTACGTTATACATATAACTTACTCAAGCTTCAACACGTATCGTATAGGTCGACCACGGAAGTCTATCAGATTGCCTTTCTCATCGAGAATTGTCAGACGAAGGCTGCTTTGTATCGTACCTAGAGCTTTGACATCTAGAGGTTGTAGTGAGGCATACGTCGTTTTCACAAATCTATCGCCTCGGACATCTATGCTAGACAAGACTTTCGAGCGTTTTCCCTCTAGGAGTGAGAAGCTGGAATCCACTACGTCACAGTGGACATATACCGTATCGATCTCAAATGGGATACTTATATTGAAAGTGCCTACCGCTATAGTTAAAGTCGCGGTAGTATTTGGGGAACTCCTACAGCTTTCAATAAGCAGTTCACAGATATTTGTGCTAAGAATGATCTGTTTCATAACATCTAGGACCCAATTCCCCGTCGATAAGAGTTTCCTGAATTTTATGATACCAGCGTCGATTGCGGGTTTGAAGGGGGTCTGGAGGGTTGCTATATCGTAGTTCCCCACCTTAATTTCGTGTGGAAACATCACGCCATTGACATTCCAATGAAAGCTCCCTGGCTCTTCTAGGTTCCACCAACTGTTCTCGAAAGTGATCTCGACTAGTGAAATGTTCCGTATAAGAATAGGGTCGTCGAAGTAGACAGTATGGTCAGCCGATGTTGTGGTGATATATAAGAGAACCATCTTATATGTTGAAGGTATAACTATATATACGTATAGCTTCAACATGACAGACGCATGGCGGCAGTTCAAGTACCTATTTCCAAAGGCTGTAACCGGATGGTTCGACTCTTTCGTGGGTCGGGATGGGGTGTGGAACATTAATTTATTCTTTCACGGGGAAACCTACCAGGTGTTCACAGATGCAGGCCTCCCTACGAAGGCAGGTGGAGGTCAGCTAAGGGTCTTGCATGGGCGCGCAGGCAAGGCGCTTGACCTAGCCCTTGGCACCAAAACAGTTTATGAGGGGGTGTTGGAAAGTAGAGAGATCGCAACGTTGAATGCAGATCTATTAGCAAAGTTCAAGAAACGATACCCACATGCAGATCTTCACAAGTTCTATCCCTCTACGGAAGTGAACGGTCCAGGCAAGTATTCGACGAGTATTTGGTTTCGAGATGGAGATTCTAGCTATGTCGTTTACGGCAATGATGTCTCAAAGTTACCTACTACGATTCAAAAGCGCATCGATAATGCGTTGTGGGATGTGCATAAAGGTTTCCCATCTACGTTGACACTAGACAGGAGTGCTAAATATCCCATTACAGCAGTTCCTTCTACTGAACTGGCACAAGATATTGATCTCACTAATCTATTGATATATGGCACCCCAAAGAAAAAGTTCAAAGCAGGCGTTCGAAACATATTCAAGGAGACCGTCATAAAGCATACGAAATCAAATGAGTCCTACCATTGGTTACATGGTCCGGATTTCAAATATTGGCCTCAACAATTGAATTTCGCAACATGGTGTGCGACTTCTGGATGTGGAGTGTCATTGTTTGATCCTATTTTCAAAACGTATCCACCAGTCGTTCAGGGGTTCCTACGATTTCACGTTTATTTCACGATACGAAGAATTCTACGTGAACTTGGTGGTACTCATGGAGTTCCTTTACCTGGTAACTCTAATTTCAAGCAAATGGATAACCCCTATAACAAATCAGCTCTTGAGAAATTGTGCATCGAATTTGGTATATCTAGAACACCAGATTTCCGATGGCACGGAGGTAGGAATAATGGACTAGGAGATATATTCCTTTTGTACCCAGGTTGGAGAGGATACGTAAACGTCCATGGAGACCGAAGCTATGACAAAGGTGCAACCACATGGCCTCAGAAAAATAATTTATTTGCAGACCAAGGAGGTAAGGAGGATCAGGGCAATATTGTGGCCTTCATTAGGAACGATGAACATGAAGGAAAGCAATACAATTGGTTTACACCACCAATTGGAAAGGGTTTGACAGATTCTGGATTGGGTAGGTTGAGTAGATCTGTCGAGGCTTTTGGATATTGCATGCTTGGTGCTCAAGCTGACTTGAACGAATCCATCATACATAGCCATAACGTCAAAGAAAAGTTTAAGAGCTTGGTTGAAGAAGCTATTCTCGTAAACGACTTAAAGTTAAGTTATGATAACTATCGTACTGCTATAACGACGACGCATAAGAGGCTCGATCTAGCAACAGCTGTAGACGTGCGATTACTGCCAAGCGATCTATTGTACTATCTTAGTGAGAAAGATGGCTATAAGAATCCAATCCCAAAAGCTCATAAAGGTATGGTGCTAGGCACTAACGACATCAATGCAGAAGTTAACGAACGCTCCCCTCTTCCTATGAAAGGCCCACCAGATAAGAAATTGGTGCAGCCTCTCGAGACGCACAAGAAACAAGATCCTGTACTAAAAGCTGTCACGCACAAGAAACAAGCTCCCGTACAAAAGGCTGCCCCACAACATGAAATTAATCTCGCAGTGACATCCATTGCCGCAGCTGGAATTGCATGGATGTTGTTTCGTTAACGTCGTTTGTATTGCTCCACTACGAAGACCACTGCTGCTACGATTAACAACCAAATGTTGTTTGCTAAGACTCCAACGACGTCAGCAGCCATACTGAATATGAAACTCACAATTGGTCCAATCATCTTAGGTAGAATCTCCTCTAACTTTTTGCCTATTGCTCTTAAACCTTTGACAGTTGTTTTAGCAGCTGCTTTGGCAGCATCTCCAAATCCCGGTACTATCGCGGAAACTTTCTTCGTCAGATTGGAAACTATTACACCGATCACAGTACTTACCGCAGCTACCACGCTAATTATACTGACTCCATACTTCTTGAAGAGGATTCTTATACGATCCCTAAGTGACATCCGTTCCACTATAGCTCCTTCTATTTGCTTTAGGACTGCTTGCTCCTCCTGATCGGTCTTTATTTCATTAGTAGCGTTTTCTTTCTGAGTTTCGGTAGATGTAGGGTCTTTGAGTATTCCTTCATTTTGTTCGACCCTCTCACTCAATTGGTTTTGAGCTACTATGACTTCTTTTAACATTTCTTCCCTCGAAGGTCCTAAGACTCTTTTGAGACCTTTTCCCATCTTCTTATATAACTCACCTTTCGTGGTGGTCAAAGGAATAGCTTTTTCTTTACTTCCATACTCTTTGATAAAGACTCTACCATCAGACATGGTTGCAATCTCAAGCATACCTCGAATTCCCACATCGTGGTATTTTTCCCAGACAGTCTCGAACATATCCTGTCTTGCATTTTCCGATAAACCCTGTTTGAAGATCACACTTCGATCGGTATACTTTGGGGTTTTCTCTTTCTCCAGCCTCTCCAGGATTTTTTCATTTTTAGAAACGTTCGAGCCTTCCGAGTCGAAGAGTTCATCGAAGTACTCATCATCTTCTCTAGAAAACGAGGTTTCCTGATTCTTTGGTCTAGCACCTTCTTTGCCGTAGTTGCGTCTGGTTTTCATTGGGACCATTTCTCCTGACTCTTCTGGAAATATTGCATCCCACTCCTCATCCACATTGATAGTATCATCTTTATCGTAGTCTCCACCTTCATCAGTTCTTTCATCGGACCTACCCTCAGAGGCCATGTTAAACATATCTATATATATAGTTATATTCAACATGATCTCATCAAAGTTGGATCCCACACAAGTACGAAGAGAGCCTCATGCACTCAAGGCTCCACGAGACTTGTATAGGAAAACTTTTACTCGATCATCTGCCAATCCAGGTGAGACTCTATACGTAGAAGTCCCAAAGCTAGCAGAAGATGTAGTACTAGTACCTGGTAGCTTAGCGCTATTGGGCGACATCGTACTATCTGGTGGACATGCGAATAACAGAGTCGTTTCGAACGTTGGACGCTGCTTGGTCATGCGTAGAATCTGTAGGATGGGAGCTGAAACAGTAGAAGACCTTGTTAGGCCAGACCTTCTACAAACATACTCCGATGTATACCTATCTACGCAGGAGAGAGAGTCTAGAATACAACAAGGTATTCAATCAGAGAACTTGAATAAGCTACGATCGAAAGCTGGTGACGCAAGTACTTCGTCTGCTGCAGACAACGCGCTCCTAGCTGCATGTGGTTCTAAGTATAGGATTCCATTAGATGTTGACATTCTGACACAACATGGAGTTCTATATCCACATGCCTTAGAAAGTACCATTACGTTCGAGTTGACTCTAGCGTCTGCCAACGAGGTAGTAATTGGATCGGATACTACGAAGATAGGTACGTACCAACTTACCAACATCCAACTAGAATACGAAGCAATCAGGAACGAAACGCTGGCTAGTAGTGCACTTCACAAATATGAAATAGGTACTGCATTCCTATACAACTACGCTGTTCACTTCAAGACAGTAGATATCGCTAAAACATCCGATACTTTGATATCTCAAAACATCAATGTTCCACGACGATCCTTTGCTGGACTACTTCTACTATTCATAGAGCCACCTACCATTGGCACGCGAGATAGTGAAGCATTCTCGAATCCAGATATCTTGAAGGTAGAAGTAGATGTCAATGGGATTCCCAACAGACTCTTTCCAAGCGGTATGCTTCCCCTAGATTTCTGGGAGGCTGCAAGAAGCTGGTTTGGCACACCCAATACTTCTATGACTCCAAAGAAGTTCTTTGAAAATAGATTCTCTATTCTAATCGATTGTCGCACAGCAAAAGATTCCACCGTTCATGGTGATGGCTTGGCACAAACCGGCAGTGGAAAGGACATCGACATTCGCATACATAGAACTGCTAAGGGAAGTGGAAATGTGAAAATGCACATCTATGTCCTTGCGGATGCTCAGGTCACGATATTGAACAGATCTCTGCAGAGTATATTATACTGATGGATTCTCTCGTAGAGCACATACCTTTCAACGCACTCATAGTCGGTCCAACGAATTGTGGGAAGACTGCGTTTCTCATAGAACAACTTCGTGGATCATTTCGTGGTAAGTTCGATTACATAGTACTGATTTGTCCTACGTATGCCCACAACAAAACTTATCGTGGATTTGCAAATCGAGATCCTCGTTTCTTCGTCATATCACCACCACAAGATGCCATCGATGCTACTTTGAGTATTTGCGCAACATTTTGGTCAGGTACCAATACTCTATTGATTCTCGATGATTGCGCCGCATCGAAGGACGTCAAGAAACGAACTGAAAAGCTAGTGGACTTAGCCTTTTCTGCACGACACATAGGGCTTTCCGTTTGGGTGCTGTCCCAACAACTAACGAGCATATGTAAACCCTTCCGCGAGAACGTAGCTATCGTAGTAGCATTTCATACAGCATCGGTCGTAGATGGTAAAAAGATATTTGAGGATTATGGAGGCTCGCAAGAATGCAAAGAGTTACGAACGATACTTGGATCCCATAAGTTCGCTCGCATGTGCTTCTGTCTCCGCCATCCTTTCGAGGTAGTGTTAGAGCTCCCAGCACCTACAACATATTATCATGGATAAAGGAATACTCGAGATATTCGGTGAGGACGTAACAGGTCCACCACCAACCGACATAGACGTTGCATCAGACAATCGTGAATCACTTTCGATCTTAGCTGCAACAGGCGTAACGAAAGAATACTTAGGTAAGAACTTTTCTCTAGGAGACATCTCTAGACTTCCTGAGAAAGAAATAGACAAGTTGTATAGGAGGTATCAGGCCGTTCTAGCTCAGCAAGTAACGAAAGGCTTAGTCGACGGTGTGACACGTCTAGCTACCCGCCTAGTTGCCTACCTAGTACCAATAGATTCTCAAGAAGCCCTGATCAAGGACCTACAAGAAGACCCTCTAGTCCGCAACGAAATCAGTGCTGCGACTGGCCTACTATCACTCAAAGCAGGTCGCCTTGTAGCTCTAGCTAGCGTCCTATTCCACATATCTGGTCACGTAGTCATTCCTGGTACAACTGTTGAACCTTCACATATATCTACTATATCGAATCAAGATGGAAGAAGCGGACCAGATAACTGCGAATCCTCCGACGACTGCACCAACTAAGATAAAAAACCCAAAGCGCGTCGCAGCTGGAAAAGCACTAGCGTTAAGCAACAAACTCGCTAAAGAAGCTCAAAAGAGAGAGTTGATGCGCGAAAGCGAATCATGTAAAGAAGTCGACGTAGAGAAAGGTCGGTTCGAAAGCCTGACTATCCTCGCAGTCATTGGTACTGGCGCTACATTGTTTGGCACGTACTTTGCGTACAAGAAGTATGTAGATGGTAATAAGTGTGTTGCCACCGTTAGCACGACACAACCTGCAGCTCCGGCAAAGCCAACGGCACTAGACATGGAGTAACACTTAAAGACTCGAGATCATAGTAGTATATATCTAGATGGAGAAGGAATTGACGAAGACGGCAACCGATGCAGTCAAAATCGTTGGACTCGCTGCTGGTATTGGGTGGATCGTAAAAAAGACTACCAAGGAATCTATGCTTAGCGATCCTTCTTCTTCCCTAGCGAATTACGCAAAGTGGACTGCCGTGATACTTGGTAGCTTATACGCAAAGGAATATCTTGAGAAACAACTTGAGAAAGAAAAAGAAAAGACCAAACCATAATGGCACTAGCAGCAATAGGTATGTCGATCTTCGGCGCTGTTTTGAATGCGACGGCATTTACTGGTGGTGGCATACTAGCTAGAATGTTTGGAAAGGGTAGTAATGTAGATGCAGAACGAGAGAGACACGATAGGGCCACCGAAAAACTAGAACGTGAAATGAAAGCGTATAGAATCAAACGTCAAAGCTTATATGACTATGCACAAGAGCAGGGAGCCCTTGAACGCAAAGCACACGACGATCAAAGAGATACCAACGAAGCCTTAGTGCGATCCGATAAGTTACGTAAGGAGCTAAGACGGCTCAAAGAGATGAAAGAACCCCGCTTATCGGACTACTACAAACCCTCAAACAATCAGAAGACTGGTGAGTTGCTCTCTTTTTTCATCTGTTGAAGGTCCAAATGTATAGATGTATGATGGATTCTAAACTTGCGAATATCTTCTATGGTCCTAGGGGCTATTGGAAAGGTCACTCTGCAATTGGCAAGCTATCGGTAGCAGCGAAAGCATCAGAAGACGTAGCTAGGAGTTGGTTGGAAAAGCAATCTATGTGGCAAATATATCTACCACCACCAAAACACATTCCACGACCACATTGGACTGTATCGAAACCAAATGAAGTCCACCAAGCTGATTTGATATTTCTACCACACGATCGACCTGGGCGTGGACGGAAGCTATACAAGTACGCATTGGTAGTAATCGACGTAGCTTCTCGATACAAAGAAGCCGAACCTTTGGCATCTAAAGATAGTGGTGAAGTTTCTGCGGCATTCGAACGAATCTATAAACGTAGTCCACTCGAATGGCCAAAGACCTTGCAAGTAGATCCTGGTAGAGAATTCATGGGACGTATGTCTGAAACTCTAGAACTACATGGTACGAAAGTTCAACGAGGTGAGGCTGGTAATCATAGAGCGCAAAGTTTTGTTGAAAGAGCAAATAGAACTCTAGCCGAGAGATTGTTTGGGTATCAGTATGCACAAGAGATGGTACTTACTTCGGAAGGATCAGATGAACGTAGTAGAGAATGGGTAGTTCGTTTACCAATGGTTATCAAAGCCATGAACAGTGAGGTGACTCGGTTGACTGGTAAAGAGCCTTCGAATTCTGTAGTGGCGCAACAAGTAGATCTGAAGACTCCTACGTATTCGCGCACGGTTGGATTGAGAGAAGAGCGTCTACCATTCGACGTCCTAGTTCGATATCTCTATGCACCAGGAGAATTGGAAGGAGGTGAAAAACGTAGAGCTACTGATCCTGTGTGGAGTTTGCAGATATACACCATTTCGCGAAGTGTAGTATCTTCGGGACAGCCTGTGCTTTACTACCTTGCGAAGGAGAAGGACGCACCCAAACGTGGATTCGTTCGTGAAGAGCTACAAGTCGTTCCTAGGGATACAGAACTACCACCAAAAGGAATTCTGTTTGTACCTAGACGCTAAACAGCGTACTCTATTGGCTCGGTGTGGATTCCATCGGGAAGAACGCGTCTTTTGTCGTAGTAAGCCGATAGACCAAGCTTCCGTTGTTTGTAGGTTGCTATGCCTTCTGGCGATAGTCGGAAGCCTCGGTTTTCCGCCATGTCGATATCACCCTGGAGGGCTGCTTTGAATCGATCCCACGTAATATCGTTGTGACGCCTAGACATACCTTTAGCGGAATACTTCTTGCTGCCACCCGTATCGACGTAGTAGGCTTTCGAGCATAGGGCAATGGCTCGCTGTCCTTCGAATTCGAGTTTGAAGAGTCCTGGCGTACGACTACTCCGTTCGTCCCAAGCTAGCCATTCCTTCCTTTCGGCTTCGAAATCCTCTCGTAGTTCCAGTCGTACAACTTCATCGAGACTATTTCCAGAGATGGCAATGTAGGCACTGTCTGTGTCCATCTGTATATACTCGAAATCATTGCGATCGATGTACTTGTCGATGAAGTCGTAGTAGAACTCAAGCATACGCAGCTTTGCGAGCTGGTACACAGCGATACCTACTTGGAAAGGGCGTTTGATTCGGATCTGGTCCTTCCTACTCTCGAGTTCGTATGCCTCGCCAATCTCTTCCAGGTCTTCGAACCAAACGCTTCGCAATGCCTTGTCCACAACCTTCTCATCTTTTGTATAGGTGACCTTCGTTTGGCGTCCCAAGTCTTCGAGCAACTTTCCATAAGCGCTGTTTCCCAGTAGTTTGAACACATCTGCCAACAAAGCCTCACCTTTGTCTTCATCTCCCATACGACGTGCCTCGGTGACCTGGTCTACGAACCAACCGAAGATTTCTTTGGGTTCGTATTCTATTGTACGGTAGACAGCAGTGATCACTGCGCCATGATCTACATACCAACGTAATAGAGGCTCATAGAGGAGCAACTTCTTTCCAGAGAGACTCCCAACTAGCTTCGTTTCCTCGCTGAGCTTTCTACCTGTCTTTGTGAGGTAGGCCAACATTTGTGGAGGAATTGCTTCCTTGGGGATTTTCTTGTTGTAGAAAAAGGGTGGCATCTCCTCAAATGTCTTCCACAATTTCTTTGGTATCTCAATGTCTACTTCTGCATATCCAAACCACGCACCCTTTTGTAGACATTCGACAAATCCTTCGGCTTCTAGACCTGGCTCATCGTAGTGAATGACCTCTTCTTTTCCACAAGGCATTTCAAGCTCCATGGTAGAAAGATATAAGGCGTTGGCATCGTATCCAAGAATCTTACGACAAGTCTTAGTTCCTCCCTGATGACTACGAATCTTAGTCACTCCTGATTCGTGGAGTCTGGTGAACACTATGCTTGGACCTCCCACGACAGCGTCTTTCAGCATGTGGTAGGCTTCCTTACTTGGAGCGTACATCTCAGCTCCCCTTTCTACACTACCTCGAAGTAGGAACTGTAGTGAGACTCCTGGAATGGACACTGCGTCTTTCAGCATGTCTACTCCTTTATCGTGATAGAAATCGCGCATCTTTTCTAATGCCTCTATAAATGGAACTACATCTAAGTTGTTATAGTATCGTAGCCAGTCAGCAAAGGTCTCCATTCCCTTGTCGAGAAAGGTGCGCTTGCAGTCTTCGAACTCTTCCCTAGATAGTAGGTGTTCTCTTTTCAACTTCGAACCCCACTCTGGATAGTCTGGTAATCCAATGTGATCCAACTTGTTGGGAGAATCGAACCACTCATATGGGAAGAAACTCTTTTGCGATTCACATCCATATGCCTTGACCCACCTTTCGTAGGAAGTTCCAGGTCCAAGGTAGTTAATCACATCTAGGAAACGGAAATCTGGAGTCAATAGAAACATAGTGGTGTTGGCTTTCTTTGCTACTCTGACTTTCTTGCATGTGTCGGCAACGGTTCCTACAAAGTGCTCCCTGATCAGGTTGAGATCATACCTGCCAGAGTTGAATCCCAACACTGGAACTTGATAGATCCATTCGTTGATCTTCGCTTGTTGACTCTTTGGTAGGGTGTAAAAGGAGAATTTGGGTGAATCAAGCCAAAACCATCTTTCCATAGCTCCTTGGATTGTCTCTGCTCTTTGCTGGAGTTCTTTGACAAAGGCTTTGATGAGTTCTTTTGGATTGCGTCGACAGATGTGGGTTGGCTTTCGATCGTACGTGTCGGCAATTGATACTGATATTGGGACATGGACGTTTTCGATGGTCAGGTGGTCTGTTGGTTGTCTTCCTTTTGTCGTGTCGAGATAGGCTTCGAAATCGTAAACTATGAAGTGTGGGTAGACAGTTTGCGTTGGTGTGGGGACCGGTTTGTTTTTCTTCTTTGTGGAGCAGCCCCAAGCTTCCACTACTGTATAACCAGCTCCTTGTAGCTTTGCCGTTCTTTCACAGGTCTTGAGATAGAGCCTCCTTTCCCTAGGGAAGCATTTCGGGCAGCCATGGAAATAGCATCCATGAAATTGGAAGATGGTTTTCGAAAAAGGTTCGTAGCCGTCGACCGGCGCTCCTTCTATCCAATGCTCTCCACCATGCCCACAAGCTGCATGATGAATGTGTTGTCCAATCCTTTCGGTTTCGCGTTCCAACCAGCATAAAGCGACTTTGCTGGCTGTGCTCTCTGGCCAGAAGGCTTTTTCGTATGCCGACTGAGGTACTGTGATTACTTTTCCAGGGCAAACTATCTTTGTTTCTCCACGACTGCAACGATTCGCATGGCGTTGAAGGGTGCAAGCCTGTGTAAACCGTTGCTTACAGTCATTACATATGTAGATGTGCCCTAGCTTTTTGACGTCCTTGATATAGAAGGCATGTCCTTCGTATATCCCAATCGTCATCGTATGCTTGTAGTGAGCTGCATGTCGCATCAGATGCCAAGCGCCATCCTCCGTAGGTTCGTACACCCGAATACCGATTCTAAAGTGCAACTCGACTTCCTCCAGCTGGTCTAAGGAAGTTCTGGGAACGTCTTGTGTGGGCGCTGTCAGACGATAGAAGGCTTGGGCAAGTTTTCGAGCTTTGACGCAACACCTATCTATTCGTGCTCCTTCATGCATGGCAAGGCAGCGCCAAAGACATAGATTGTCACCATATCGATCAAGGGCAATCATTCCTTTTTTCTGGCGAAGCCATTGAGGCAGTGGACCTGTTCCCAACAAAAGCTGACGATCGATCACAACTTTTACATCTACGTAGATCCAACGAATGAAGGCCCATTGGGTATTTGGTCGACTAATGTTGTCGGGATTCAAACGAGCTGTCTCCTTGCTATTGATCCACTCTTCTGCGTCTCCTAGGATGTTCACCCATGGAGAGCCTGGGACAGTCTTGGAGAATAGAATCACGCGTCCGTCGTTGACATTCCGAATGCGATAGGTGTAGCTGTAGCGCAGGTAAAAGCTGGTGGTTACATTTGCAACTAACTTTTCCATGATCCTAGGGGTCAAATCTCCTGCCACACCTTGGAAGAAGCGCCATCGAATAGTACGGCGACCTATCTCCACTCCCTCGAGCATTCCATCTCTCTCCTCTAGAATAGCACCTGCCTCTCGAGCTAGACTACGTGGAAGTGGTTCACTACGTGGTCTCACCATTCTCCCTTCGATACAACTATACGTTACGATAGCTTTAACAGATACTCAAATTTGGATTTTATGTGTAAGGATGTTGCGGCGATATAACTATATGTAATCATATCTCTAATAGGATTATCGAGTTGGATTTTATGTACAAGAATGTCTAGTGACACTTTGAATGACCCTTAGTACCCCACCTAGTAGTATAGTCGGTATTAAAATGATACAACTTTTTGTTGCACAAGAAAACTCAAAAGTGAATTTCTGAATTCGACTTTTGAGTTTTGTTGTGCAAGAAAAAGTGGTATCATTTTAATACCGACTATACTACTTAACCACTCAATTGTCTGACAGATAAATGACAAGGATATTTTTCTGACTTACCCTTAATTTTATAATTCATATAAAAGTTAATATATATTCATAAATATGTAGATATATACATGGGATGAATACAGATGTATATGTTTGCAGAAGTGTTTTGCAGATGTTTTTGTAGATGTTACAGAAAATTGTTGGCTAGGTCATATATCATTTCTGTATTCCCTAACACAAATGAATTGTACATGTATTTATGATTTGGAGACCAATATGGCAATGGTGTAAAACAATAGATTGTGTTGGGGAATGCAGAATTAACCAGACAGCTTTTCTAAATTGATGCTGTATAGGGTATTTATTTATAACGACTATACTGACTTACCATATAAGTTTAATAATTATTTAATTGGATCTGTATTTCATGTATATATTAATTATAATTGCAATTTTTATATTATTATGGCAGTGTTGAATTTCCTAAACCTGCCTTAACTCACCTTAGCTCACCACATACACTAAATAGTGTAAGGAGTTTCCCTAAACACCCTTAACCCACCCTAACTCGCCACATACAAATTTAAGTATTTTTCCTTATACTGCCTTAAATCGCCTTAACTCGCCTTAACTCGCCACATACAAATTTAAGTATTTTTCCTTAAATCGCCTTAACTCGCCTTTACTCGCACAACCTCGCCTTAACTCGCTGCGAGTTTAGATCCCAGAGTAGGCCTAAAGAATGACTTGGATATCTCGGTCTGACTGACTGAATGCAGATTACACGGAACGTATGCCTTGTCAGCGCTTTCATACATTGTAGATCCTTAATAGAGCATGCTTGTGCGAAACGATAAGCATTCAAACTACATCAATCTCAGTACAGTACAGAAAGTTAGTTCATGCATGTGAACATTACTTTGTTATAAATACCTCTAAAGACTCGTAAGATTGTGAAAAATTGGTCAGTTAATGGTTATCCACTACATGTGTAATCACGCTGTAATCACGTTTTTTTTCTCGCACCCCGCTATTGCGGACTCTCGCTATTACGGACACCAAATCACGGTCCCGAGGGTGTCCGCTATAACTAGAGTCGACTGTATCGCATGAACTGCTCGTGCTATGCGTGCATGATTATTTTAAACTTCTGATATTTTGAAGGTCTGATAATTGCACGAGCCTTTACTCAGCTCAATAAATCACGTAGAGTACGAGCAGTTCATGCGATGTTTGTTTATAATATACTGAGCAAACATTTCCTGAGAGCATGCGCACTGTGCACCGTTTTATACACCGTTATTGACCAATCAGAATCCAGATATTTGGTCGAGTATAGCCTAAGCTAAATTTATATCATTATGCAAATTATGCTATTATTGAACAAGGGACCTTTACAGACATACATACATACATACATACAGACCTTTCTCACATGGAGGCCTTGGGTACCAGATGTATTGTTTTCTGGGGTTAGGGTTCTTTGTATTTTAGAGTACTGTTTGCTGTAGTACATTATTGAACAAGGGACCTTTCTCACATGGAGGCCTTGGGTACCAGATGTATTGTTTTCTGGGGTTAGGGTTCTTTGTATTTTAGAGTACTGTTTGCTGTAGTACATTATTGAACAAGGGACCTTTCTCACATGGAGGCCTTGGGTACCAGATGTATTGTTTTCTGGGGTTAGGGTTCTTTGTATTTTAGAGTACTGTTTGCTGTAGTACATTATTGAACAAGGGACCTTTCTCACATGGAGGCCTTGGGTACCAGATGTATTGTTTTCTGGGGTTAGGGTTCTTTGTATTTTAGAGTACTGTTTGCTGTAGTACATTATTGAACAAGGGACCTTTCTCACATGGAGGCCTTGGGTACCAGATGTATTGTTTTCTGGGGTTAGGGTTCTTTGTATTTTAGAGTACTGTTTGCTGTAGTACATTATTGAACAAGGGACCTTTCTCACATGGAGGCCTTGGGTACCAGATGTATTGTTTTCTGGGGTTAGGGTTCTTTGTATTTTAGAGTACTGTTTGCTGTAGTACATTATTGAACAAGGGACCTTTCTCACATGGAGGCCTTGGGTACCAGATGTATTGTTTTCTGGGGTTAGGGTTCTTTGTATTTTAGAGTACTGTTTGCTGTAGTACATTATTGAACAAGGGACCTTTCTCACATGGAGGCCTTGGGTACCAGATGTATTGTTTTCTGGGGTTAGGGTTCTTTGTATTTTAGAGTACTGTTTGCTGTAGTACATTATTGAACAAGGGACCTTTCTCACATGGAGGCCTTGGGTACCAGATGTATTGTTTTCTGGGGTTAGGGTTCTTTGTATTTTAGAGTACTGTTTGCTGTAGTACATTATTGAACAAGGGACCTTTCTCACATGGAGGCCTTGGGTACCAGATGTATTGTTTTCTGGGGTTAGGGTTCTTTGTATTTTAGAGTACTGTTTGCTGTAGTACATTATTGAACAAGGGACCTTTCTCACATGGAGGCCTTGGGTACCAGATGTATTGTTTTCTGGGGTTAGGGTTCTTTGTATTTTAGAGTACTGTTTGCTGTAGTACATTATTGAACAAGGGACCTTTCTCACATGGAGGCCTTGGGTACCAGATGTATAGTTTTCTGGGGTTAGGGTTCTTTGTATTTTAGAGTACTGTTTGCTGTAGTACATTATTGAACAAGGGACCTTTCTCACATGGAGGCCTTGGGTACCAGATGTATTGTTTTCTGGGGTTAGGGTTCTTTGTATTTTAGAGTACTGTTTGCTGTAGTTCATTATTGAACAAGGGACCTTTCTCACATGGAGGCCTTGGGTACCAGATGTATTGTTTTCTGGGGTTAGGGTTCTTTGTATTTTAGAGTACTGTTTGCTGTAGTACATTATTGAACAAGGGACCTTTCTCACATGGAGGCCTTGGGTACCAGATGTATTGTTTTCTGGGGTTAGGGTTCTTTGTATTTTAGAGTACTGTTTGCTGTAGTACATTATTGAACAAGGGACCTTTCTCACATGGAGGCCTTGGGTACCAGATGTATTGTTTTCTGGGGTTAGGGTTCTTTGTATTTTAGAGTACTGTTTGCTGTAGTACATTATTGAACAAGGGACCTTTCTCACATGGAGGCCTTGGGTACCAGATGTATTGTTTTCTGGGGTTAGGGTTCTTTGTATTTTAGAGTACTGTTTGCTGTAGTACATTATTGAACAAGGGACCTTTCTCACATGGAGGCCTTGGGTACCAGATGTATTGTTTTCTGGGGTTAGGGTTCTTTGTATTTTAGAGTACTGTTTGCTGTAGTTCATTATTGAACAAGGGACCTTTCTCACATGGAGGCCTTGGGTACCAGATGTATTGTTTTCTGGGGTTAGGGTTCTTTGTATTTTAGAGTACTGTTTGCTGTAGTACATTATTGAACAAGGGACCTTTCTCACATGGAGGCCTTGGGTACCAGATGTATTGTTTTCTGGGGTTAGGGTTCTTTGTATTTTAGAGTACTGTTTGCTGTAGTACATTATTGAACAAGGGACCTTTCTCACATGGAGGCCTTGGGTACCAGATGTATTGTTTTCTGGGGTTAGGGTTCTTTGTATTTTAGAGTACTGTTTGCTGTAGTTCATTATTGAACAAGGGACCTTTCTCACATGGAGGCCTTGGGTACCAGATGTATTGTTTTCTGGGGTTAGGGTTCTTTGTATTTTAGAGTACTGTTTGCTGTAGTACATTATTGAACAAGGGACCTTTCTCACATGGAGGCCTTGGGTACCAGATGTATTGTTTTCTGGGGTTAGGGTTCTTTGTATTTTAGAGTACTGTTTGCTGTAGTACATTATTGAACAAGGGACCTTTCTCACATGGAGGCCTTGGGTACCAGATGTATTGTTTTCTGGGGTTAGGGTTCTTTGTATTTTAGAGTACTGTTTGCTGTAGTTCATTATTGAACAAGGGACCTTTCTCACATGGAGGCCTTGGGTACCAGATGTATTGTTTTCTGGGGTTAGGGTTCTTTGTATTTTAGAGTACTGTTTGCTGTAGTACATTATTGAACAAGGGACCTTTCTCACATGGAGGCCTTGGGTACCAGATGTATTGTTTTCTGGGGTTAGGGTTCTTTGTATTTTAGAGTACTGTTTGCTGTAGTTCATTATTAGGAGTTTTTGTCTTTGTTTAACGTCATGTGTTCCCGCACACAGCCACGTTGGCTAGAAACATAAAGCGGTCAGCCTCAACTGAGCAGTTTCAGAACGAGTTTATACAGGAGTATATTACAGAGGAGTGTTCCTCTTCCCACATTATATTGTCACACAACACTGTAGACGGTAGAGTTATTTTTAGCATAGAGTTTCCCGCGAGAAGAAACAAAGGCCGTCACTTTTAACCAATCAGGATGTACTGAAAAATTGTAATTAACACGGTTCAAACTGCTAAAAAATACTAAAGCGCAAGAGAACAAAAGACAACGTAATCACATACCAGAACTTCGCGACTATAAATAGACACACCATCTACTGTGTTAGGGGCCAACACAAGGGCACAGGAACACTCCTCTGTAATATACTCCTGGTTTATATTAATCCTCGTGGTACTCAGTGGCCGCCATGTGATAAGACGCAATTACACTCCATCAGCTGAATGTCTATCCAACTCTATATCCTTTTGTTGCAACATCTTGGCGGTCATGTCTGATGCTAGCCGCGAGGCTGACTTAATATAGTCCCCAGGTCCTTTTCGGTTACTCTTCTGCCAACTAACCTAGTACCCAGAGGCCTTTACGCGTCTAGAGTGATCGCTCGACAGATACCCAAACTGCCCTTGACCGTTAAAGGACTGGGCACTAATAAACATTGAGCTGAGAATATGTCACACTTCGAGGGTGGATGTTCGTTTAGTATAGTGGTCATCACATTGGCTTTGATAACACAAGGTTATGCCTTATGGGTTCGGAATTCGCATTTCTTTCTCTATATACTTTTTTCCTCTTCTGTTTACCTGGGAACTTGGTTTCGAAGTGATTAGGATAAGTTTTATGGTCTTAGAGATTGTGTTTGAAGTCTATTGAGCGATTCCTATCATCAGGAGTGCGTCGCCTAATCTTACGACGCCATATTGGATTAGGCGCGTAAAGGCCCCTGGGAATGAGGTTAGATCCAAGATGGCGGATCGTCGGAGAGCAACTAAAAAGGCCCTGGGAACGAGATCGAGGCTAATCGTGCATCATTATGGACGTCCTCCAACATGGGGACAATGCTATAATATATACACATTAAATTTTCCTGGCACAGTAATTTTCTATGTACGAGAAGCATCATTCCTAACGAAATGGCTAAACCATTTCACCGACGAGTTGCAAAAGTATCTTCTTGTAGTTGCCTTTCGTGTCCTCCTGTGAAGGTAAATAAAGCAAACTGTTACAGTCTCACTGATGTGACGTCATGGCCGCCATCTTGGTTAACGTTAACTTCTGACATAAGCCGGCACAAGCAACCTACGCTGACGCAGTGCCGTATTTATCATTAGCGGTCCTTATTCTAATCACGTGTGAGATAAGAACAAGCGCCGCTAATGAAAATCTCGTTCCCAGAGCCCGCGATCTTTTGGGGCGTTTGGTCACCGCTGGCCGAAAAATGCACGTGCTCTAGGAACGAGATTGCGCTAATGAGCAATGCATTACTGCGTCTGCGCAGGTTGCTTGTGCCGCTAGTGAAAACCAAGCTTTGGGAAAATATTGCATATCAATTTCATCAAGCATCGAGGGAGACGACTACTAACTCTTTGTAGATAATTAACAGCCACCAACTGAACATTGACTCCATACATTCGCAACATCAGGACATAGCCCCATTAACTGAATAAAGTCTATTTAGTTGTATTACTGCATGTTGCACAATGCCTGCTACACGAATTCTCGTGGTTGTGTAGCCATTTCACAGACAGGCTTCCAGTAGTCAGCGGCCATGTTGAGTCCCGGGAGAATAAAAACCTTTGTTTTCGTCCGGTAAACTCGTTCTGAAATCCACCAGTGCGAGGCTATCGGGGCCAAAACCATTGTTATATCACACTTGACACGGTTTTCTTTGTTCTTCATAGGGGTGAAACTCTGGTATAAACCCGTTCAACAATACACTAATTAAAAGCTCGGGGAGGGATTTGATATTCAGGCAGGAAAATGTGGGGTTGATACGGAATACATAAATCATAAATCTGTTACAGGGAGGTTTATAACTTAGTTTTAAACCTGTGATATAAGTCACTCTTACTTTAATCCAAGATGGCCGAACTGTGATCAGATAGCCCATTAAAGGGCACTGTCAACCCCCAAATGATAAACTTTCTCATGACGAAATAACTATTCAGATCAATTCAGAGCAACTTGAAATCAGTTCACTGTAACAGAAATCAAGTTTCTAAAATAAGTTTTTGTAATCCACTTTAATCTTTGCCATCCTCTATCGAAAAAGTTTGAAAAGCATATCAGGACATTCGCATGGTATTTCTCTTCTATCCGAGGATGTTATTTTGTAGTTTTGTTTTAAAGAAACTTGAACACTCACCGCAATAAACTGCCCAAGCGATGAGCCGTACATTTTGGAGAACTCATCTCTAATGTCCAACATATCAATTTCAGATCTCGTCACCACGATGCGGATGAGGGTCTTATCGTCTGTTCCGAGGCCCTGAAATGGCAGAGAAAAGTCAAGATATTGTACTGGGATAGGCATTACTTTATTTGGACCTTGCATAACTAAATACATCGGCTTTTACCAAATAAGTACATTACTCAGCCTCGGTCGGGGGGGGGGGGGGGGGGGGGGGTAGTGGTATTCCCAAATATCTTTGAAAAATTACCCCAAATACCTAAATTGTGACATTCAAACCATAACTCACAATCTTGTCATATAAAGCATGCTTTATAAAAACCAGAAAATCCCCCCCCCCCCCAAAAAAAAAAACTAAACACCCATATTTCAACGTAAAAGTACCGTATACTCAATGCCAAAACCCTTGGATGCCAGTACACACAAAACACCTGACCCCTATAACTGATTGAAGTATATTAAATCTACAAATGGCACTTTATCCTGTTTCTAAGTTGTGGACTTACCTTCATGCTCTTGTACAGTTTTTCGGCGAAGAAAGCTGGAGTGTTTCTGACAACGCGAACTGCAATAAAAAAAGAGGAAAAACTAAATTCTATTTATCTTGACACTCCCTTGTTTGACCTTTAATATTGGACAACTCTCTTATTAACCGAGTGCGATATTATGGACTAAATACCCCCCACTTAATTTTGTATGCTCTTTCGAAGTCTCAAAAAATCGTCTCTAAACATTTCGTGCTCGTTAAATGGGTTTTGGAAAACTGTGACGTCAATAAAAGGACTCGGTTCCAAGAATTCCATTCTCAAAGTTCGGCTGTGGTAGATTTTGACATTAAAGGTGTGATTAAACGCGAAGATTTTTAACGACAATATTTCGGCCAACAACGCTGCAGGATTGTGAAGGTAATTAAAAAACTTGCAACATGTTGCCGCAACGGAAATCCGTTAAAAATCACCCAGCGTGGCCTGTTACACTATGTTGACTTTTCGTTGCGCGAAAACTGAAATCATTGCGAGCCTTAATTCAGACACTGTCAACATAATTTAACCATGAACTTTCCGGCTTCGAAACAAAACAACAAAAATAACACAGAGATAGAAGTGAAATACGATGTTAATGTCCTGATATGCTTTTAAAAACTTGTTCCATAGAGGATGGCAAAGATTAGAGTGGATTACAAAAGCTTATTCTAGAAACTTGATTTCGGTTACAGTGAACCGATTTCAAGTTGCCCTAAATTTATCTTAAAAGCAGTATTCTTCATCCATTCTAATCTTTGCCCTCCTTCATCAAAATTGTCTCCAGTTTTCTTCAGTATTCCTGGAAAGAATCCTCTACTAATCTGAGTAGTTATTTTGGGTTTACAGTGCCCCTTTACGAGAGGTTCGCATTTACCTACTTACCGATAGTGCCCCCACCTTACCGATAGTGCCCCCACCTTACCGATAGTAGCACCATAACTTACTTATAGTGACCATTCCGTCCTTCAGGTTCCCTGACATTTCTCGTTTTATTGAGTCCTCAATGTCGTACTTGCAGATCTATGTAACAAACACAATGCATATGCAATATACCCTTTTTTTATTTCCACATTTCAGATCATGTGTACCGTTCCCTTGTGTATTGTTTCCTTCAATAATCATTTTCCCAAAGGATTTCAGATGGAGACAACAAACAGGCACAGTAAAGGGGTCTATTAATTTAAGAGCCAAATTAACCTGAGTATCAGGCTCTCAAGAAGGGAATATTACAAGAGATATTTCAGATACAAAAGCGTTGTTCACTAGTAAGCTCGTGGAGGCTGGCATTTTCACATCCAGTTTTGAGTCTTGTTTTTTTTATCCAATCAGCGCAACGTTCCAATTCTGGACGTTTGACACAAGTCCTTGAATAGTTTGGTGTCAGGCCTTCCTTTCTTTTTCCTCTCTCCCCCTCTCCTTCCCCTCGCCTTCTCCCCTCCCCCTCCCCCACTGGGCCTGATACTCAGGTTAGAGCCAAATGTATCAGTTTCGAAAATAGGTAAATAATATATAATATAATTATAATATACAATGTAATCCACGAGATCTCTAGGTGCAGCCTTTCTGTTTCGAGTCCCTGTTTAGTTTCTCTCCACATTTTATTTCCCTCTCTCTCCCGTTTCGCAGCAAAAGCCAAGGGTTATGAGAAACATCGCAGTAGCTGGGCATCTAAATCTGGGATTGGCTGATAAAACATTTGAGGGAAAGCGGGAATCGAAGTTCAAACTTCGAATAAAACTTCAATCAAATAGCATGCAAAGGTTTCCTGGATCAAATTCGTGCATAATTCAGAAATAATCACCCACCTTGGAGTATTCATTGAAGGTTGCTCTCAACTGAGGAAAACTCCTGGCTGCCAGAATACTATTAAACCTATAAAAGAGCACAACAACATTAAAGACTAAAGCCATGTCCAAACCTACAATCACTGTATCACTAATAATAGGGCAGTTTCAGATTGAGTGTCAAAAAGTAATTAGGTGTTTGCTTTCGAATTGGATTGGTTGGTTATACTTTTCCTCGTGATTGGTTCAAGTAAAACCAATCAGGAATTACTTTAGTTCGTGATTGGTTCATTGCGGTTTTACTTTCCGTGATTTACAAAACCGTGATTGGCTCTGGTTTTGGTTTTACGACACTGAATAATTATTATAACTGCTCTAATATATGGACACTCAATTAAACGTGGAAACGAGAGCTGCATTAATTTTTTTTACTTAGAAAATGGTACACCCACCCTATCAACGCTCAGTATTTTAGTGCCTTATATCCTATTAAGTCACTCATTAGTATTACCTATATAGGGAATCATTATAAGACCTTGTTTAGTGTCTATCAGATTTTTATAGAACACGGAAAAGTACATGTATCAGCGTACTCGCGTTACGCAGCGTAGTCGCGTTACTCAGTGTACTTGCGTTACTCAGTGTACTTGCGTTACTCAGTGTACTTGCGTTACTCAGTGTACTTGCGTTACTCAGTGTATGCGTACTTGCGTTACTCAATGTATGCGTACTTGCGTTACTCAGTGTACTTGCTTTACGTAGTGTACTTGCGTTACTCAGTGTACTTGCGTTACTCAGTGTACTTGCGTTACTCAGTGAACTTGCGTTATGGTGACAAGGCCTTACTTGGACTCGTTCGTTCCCCAGCGGGCTTCTCCAGCTTTGTACAATTCCTGTTTGATACAAGGTCAGTAATCAAATGACTACAGTCGGAGCTATCAAATAGAGGCAGGTGTTACTTACTGGGTTTGGCAAAGAGTATTTCGACCAGGCGCACCAGGCCGATGTGGTCTCGAGGCCAAAGTTATTATTGTCATACATTGTTATTTCACACCAATTTTACTATTATCATAAATACAGTGCACGCTGTCAATACACCAGTTTACGGTTCATGTGCGGTTGTTCAAGTCTTTTGTTTCAAGTGGGGGCCACTATTGTTTAACATCTGCCTGCCCGCCAAATAAATAAAGGATTTGTACAACTGCGCATGCGCCGTAAACTTATCTATATGCTAACTTAAAGTGTGTGATTCACAACTTCCAAGATTGCGGAAAGTAGCGGTCAATGCATGGCTAAAACACAATTTAAACTAACTCAAACCCTAACCAAAACCATAACACTTACCCTAACTATTTTCAAAATAAGTTCCCAGGTAAACGCCGAGTTAACTAACCCACTCATGACTAGGGTTCACAGGTAAAAAAATAATTCTTACTAAAATGGAGGAAAACAGTTTACGAGATTTCCTGTAACTCGAACTCCTCATCTCCTCCGTTGTAACCACTACGCATGTAACGACCATTGTTTGAAAAGTGTCAAAATTTAAATTATATATATAATCATGTCATGTCATTAATTCCCAGTATAGCATTCGTGCCCTGTCTTTATGGTAATTGGCATAATGCTGAAAACATGTAAGGGGTTGGGGACAAGTTTAGGTTCTACCCTTTCTTTTTGTCCTCGCCACATTCCACACGCGTAAACTATCAAACTGGAGAACCAAACGTCTAACGGGATTATGTGATTTGCAATAGCGATGTTTCGTGTTGATAAACATTACAATCGTTATGCCAATGTACCGACCATGATTTCAAAAGTCAGAAACCAATGGATCTCTGGTTGGCACATTAATGACAATGGATGGTGTGGCAGTGAACATCGCTATAGACACTGATATGATAGAGCGGTTCACTTGAGTGTCGAAAATGTTTTGGTTTTGCGTTTACTAAGCTCTCCTATTGGCTGAGAAAATCAATCGACCAATCACATTCCAAAGTAAAACCAAATTGGTTTTGGTTTTTACTGTGGTTTGCAATTGGCTCACAGGGAAGCCTTTTCTATGCTACTTGTGATTACTAGCTCCTGTGATTGGCTGGCTGTGTGTAATTCGCGTTTGGTTTTACAACACTCAAGTAAAAACTTCTCTATTATTGACAGATCGAGGGGGTTTGACTGATCACCACTGGAAATGATCAGTTTGCAGAAGTGCCTCAGGCAAATTAACATTTGCTTGTCAAATGACAGGGGAGGGGTAGGGTGTAACTTCACAACTAGATGTTTCTTTCCATGTACACACCTGAGCGTCCATCTGTGCTTTGGCAATGTCCACATGATCACTTTCATCTCTGTTAGCCTAAAATATGAACAGTCGAGAAAGAAGATAGTGTTGTGCAAAGTATTAGTAAAATCCAATGGATAGGACTAACTTTTATGATAGGGCTTTCCGGTGTCCTAGCGGATTTGGACCCCCGCGGATATGTACCCGCCGGTCCATATCCACCCGCGAATTTGTACCCCCGGGGGTCCAAATCCGCTAGCGGTTATGGACCCATCTCGCGCATTTTGACCCCCCTATATCTACGGGTCTCAGTGAAACAAAAAATCCAAGAAACACTAAAAGAAGGAACACAAGTAGCTGAGAATAGATCATAAAGTTGCGTGTTACAGAAAACTAAGACCCGTTTCAAGCATGCCATGCCAGCACTGAACTTAATTGGAGTTTTGAACTTAATTGGTTTCAAACGGAGCAAACTGTTGATTGCAGTTTTTATCACAAATCAATAATGAAACGTTGCTGTATTACCGCAGTGTTGCGAAGGTGCTCTTTTCGTGTCGGTTAGCGTACTTTTATTTTTACTTCAGTGCTTTGGTTAGCATTCAACATTCTCCCTGATGCCGACCTTTCACACTCTTCCTGAAGCAGACTTTTCAAACTTGTTATTGCCGTTCTATGCCTGAGAGCTTTGACGACATGATTCGAAAATGACAGTGTGAATTGAGCGAAGAATGGTTGCACATGAGGTACGAAGGACTACAGATGAATGCAGAAGGCGAGTGGCTCTGCAGAGGGTGCCGACCGCCTGACTTCATGCGCCATAGAAAGCAGTAAAAAATTGCAAGGCTAGCGATTTCTTTTCTCAGTTATTTCTGAAACCTATAAGATGCTATAATAATTGTAAATTGAGATCGAACTCCGTATATTAAGGGTGTTAGCGGAGACAAAGCTGCGTATCATACTAATTCAAACTGGCCATAAATAAAGATGTTTTTTATTAAAAGGAGAACTGAAGCCTAAAATCAACTTCAGCTCAATGAGTAGATCTAAACATGAAAAGACTCATACCAAAATTTATTTTACTGTGTTTTGCGTCAAAGGAAAGAAAATCTGCAAATCTTCCTTCCAACTGCCGCAAAGTACAGACGGCTCAATTCCTGCAATCTGTGACGTACGATGCGGGGAATAAATTAGTTTTGTCATGTTGCTCTCGGCTTTGAATAGATGGACTAACGACTCATAATTGCGCACTATTGTGCTTTCTTTGTGCTGAAGGTGTGGTTGTTTTTCCTTGGTATGCATGACGTACAATACGGGGAAAAAGCACTGAATTGAGCCGCCCCACAATCTAGCTTTATCAGCGGAGAATCGGCAATTTTTCGACCTTCAAAACCCATTTCCACTTTTTAGACGTGCACCACAAAGAAATAAAATAGCAGAACTAATTTCTTTCGAATACATCTTTGTATAGACGTTGGATCAGTTGATTTTAGGGTTCAGTTCCCCTTTAACTATTTCCACTTTACACGAACAAAAAAGTTTTACAAAAAGAGAATACATTCAAAGTTTCATAAAAAAAACTTGTTGGAAACAAAATTAAAATAACGTTTTTGTAGGGGGTCCAAATCCGCGAAGAGGGGTCCATATCCGCGGGGGGGGGGGGGGGATATACACAGGAGACTTATGGCCATGTTTTCCATGCATTACGGTTGAAACATCAACATAGGAAGCTGTCAACGATCATTGCTTGAAAATTGTTTACTGCATACTACAGAAAACATGTTAAATTTGATCTCTTAATAGGTAAGTTTCGTATTCTCATGGACGAACTGAAACGAGCATTCAATGGAGGCTAACATGGGGGCATATTTTCCACAGTACATTTCACCACAATCCCTTGCGAATCTACACAGTAAAACACACACGTAGAAATCCTGTTTGTTTCAATGACAGTGTATTCATTTGGCAACAGCACTAGTTTGTACTGGCTAGTTTTTAAGATTTAAAACTTCTCTATAGCGATTCTATAACGGATTTAAAGCTTTTCGTGCGCAAAGAATTCTGGGTAAAAGTATAAGCCGCCATCTTCTTCAGTGAATTGCAGTTTGCCATTATTTTTTGCGCTCTCTCATTGGCCAAAAACAGGAGCCCATAACAAGGAGCGTCCATATCTCCTATATAGTTGTCACAGCGTTTTTACAAGTTGGGCTATTTTTAGATTGCACCGTGGCGGAACAAAAGATGCCTCATTAGCGACTTTTGTTATACTAAACATGGATGCTACGCTTTTGTGATTTTATTCCCTTAGAAATAATTACAACTCAACAATAGCGGGAAACCATTCTAAAAATAACCTAACTTGTAAAAATGCTCCTAGTTATGGGCTCCTGCCAAAAGTGATCATGTGACATGACAGTGTTCATCTTCCACTATTTCGCTCCAATTTGGATTGGATGAAATTTATCACGTGACGTGGCAGTCAATAGGGACTTTAAGAAACCAGGATGTCGACGGCAGTGACGACGGGACACCGAAAAGTGCTTTCTCCCGAAATTTGTTTTTTTCCTTTATTCGCCTTTAATTATTTTTCACATCCAAATTTTCTAAAATATGATAAGCATAAAGTTCCCTTTACGCCGAACGAAAGACGGAGTGATTTACTTTCTGACGTTCGCGTTCTCTATGGAACGTAAAACGTATGGTTTTCACGTTGTGTTTTTGCAGACAGCGGTTGAAATGTAGGCGACTGCGTGCATTTTCACGTGCAGTTATTGTATTTTGTAATTATGGCTATTGTTTTATGCCGTTGTGGTTTCGTAAAGGAAACCCTTGCTGTTGGAACAAGTTGCCGTTAAATTGTTGGCAATATGGTCTAAGTCGAAAACATGTTGAAAACATTGGGAAATGTATTATAGTTTTTGAAAAAAATGGACATGAGTATGAGCCATTTTGGGCATGGGCGCCGCCATCTTGGATCTGATGACGTTTCACGGCGGTCCCTATTGTTAAAAACAATAGAGAGCAGGAGACAACAATAAAGACAATAGTGTTTCTTTCTCGGGTCTATCTTATGATAGTTTCCCTTGAAAATTTGATGTTGTTTATAACAGAAGGGAATATGGAAACATTAGCCATATGCATAGTTTGGGTGCCCAAATGTCATGGTTACCACCTATCAGGAAAAAATATTCCTGACTTTTCACTGACCGGAAAACAATTTTCAATGACCATAATAAGACTGTTCGACATTCCCTCATCCAAAACAAGTCATTATCAAAACCTGTAGCCTCCCCTCGCAGACACTTTGAGGCATGATGGGCCGTCGTGGCAACCCAAAAAATAATTCCTGACTTTGACAAGAAATTTGGAATTTCCCTGACCAGATGCAAAATTCCCTGACTTTTCCCTGACCTTGAAAAAAAAAATCAATGACTTTTCCCTGACCTGTGGCAACCCTGAATGTAGAAATGAGATCTGTTTGACAAACCTGAGCCATAGAGATGAGGAATTTCTTGAAATGTCCCGATGTATCTCCTGCGATGTCCTTTTCTAAATCTCTCTCAAATACTGGGGGGGAAATTGAAAGATACTCACAAAAATACCAAGCCAAAAAAAATCAGACTTCCTACACTACCTTCTCACAGATTTGTTGATTTCCTGTCGTCTTTTTAATGGTCTGGCGCCCCACCCTAAACATACCCCGATGTATGGATACAGCATCAACAGCTTTTGAAGGTCTGACGCCCCACCCTAAACATACCCTGATGTATGGATACAGCATCAACAGCTTTTGAAGGTCTGACGTACCACCCTAAACATACCCTGATGTATGGATACAGCATCAACAGCTTTTGAAGGTCTGACGTACCACCCTAAACATACCCTGATGTATGGATACATCAACAGCTTTAAGTTAATTGATTCTTGAGTTTGTTTGTTAAAACTCCATATGAAGTGTCTTACCCAAATTCATGTAAAATAGTAACATGCATGGTCATAAATAGGACAAAAAAGTGAAGGGGTCAAGACGAGTTATTGACTGTACAACATTCAATGCAGAAGTTGTCAGGTTATTTCTTGAAAGTTGTCTGGGTAAATTCTCTTTATTCACATGCTCTTCGTTTTACATTGGGTAATCTACGCACTGACACACACTTAATAAAATAATTGATATGGGGGGGGGGGGGGGGAGGAGAGGAAAATAGATAATACGCAAGGGTGCAGGGAAGTTGACGGAACTAAAAGTTTTGTAAGCCAACTCCTCATTAGGTGAAATAAATGTGTACTTTGATCTGCCTTTGTGTATAAATCCAAGTAATCATAGTCATATATTAAAAATTAAAAAAAATAGAAAAGAATTTAAGGACTGGTAAAAGACCAACTGATACATTGCTCTTATGGTTGAAGTGAACAACTTAAGTTGCACATATTTGGCTGACTGACAGCCAAATATTTTCCCGTTCGGCCGACCACTTAGTCAATAAGTTGTTTTATCATATGACTACTTAATTTGTTTTGGAGCAACTACAGAATGCAGGGCCATTTTTGAAGCTCCATCTATTTTTCTCATTGGCTTGGTAGTCGATCTCACAACAAATATTTTTTGGCTCGGTGGCTCGCTAGTCTGTGTCTCTTTAAAAAACGAAGCATCTCCATATGAATATTCGGTGTATCTTGGGGCATATGTTTTAGTGGCTCGGTGGCTCGCCAGTGACTGCCGAGCTGCTGAGCCACCGAGCCAGTGGCTCTTTAGCACATATTGGGAAATGGCCCTGTATTCTTAGCCTCCTCTGCAGGCACCTCCTATATAATCGAAAAAAAATCTAGACCAGCTTTCCTGTGGTAAAACGAGAGAAGAGCGGGGACTTATGATGAAAAAAATGGGGGGAGGGGGTGGGAAGGGGGAAGTGAAGAAAAGAGAAGAGAAGGAAATGCTTGCCAAAACTGAATGCCTTATTTTTTCTCCTCCCCCCGCCCAGCCTTTCTTTTTCTCCTCGGCAGGCACAGGTAACCCAATTTACATTATTTTTCCATTTTTTCTCTCTCGTGGTCCTATACTTAAGGTGCCTGCGGAGGAGGCTAGGCAAATAGCACAATAATGAGCAGGACAGGTCGGCTTTTTCCATCCCGCTCACGTCAAATACGTACAGCATCCATCACGTGACTTGTGTAAGGTTTTGGAAGGAAAACGTGTGCAGGGCCGTATGGCTCATATGATAAATCAACCGACCACATATTTAAGGTGCAACTTATTTACTTTCAAATTACTATTATTGTTTTTCTTTTAGCAACTGCAAGGGTATAAAACAAAAGCTTGACCTATTGGCAAGGAGTCTACTTACATGTCTGATAAGCACGCTGTATGGAAATCAGTTCATTGTTTGTTCGTGTGCTAAGGATCTCAACAAGAACAGCCTCATCTGTACCAAGACCCTAAAACATGGAGAAAACAAGAATAAGGAGAGGTACCTGGTGGGTGGTCTCTTGTTTATGACATAATAGATGTGCTGCAGTAGTTTTGATATCCGGGTCCTGGTTTTTTTGCACATAAAATTAATGTCAAATTCTGGGTTAGAGATACCTGGCGAGGTTTGCAATTTCGTTTATGCTGTAGTGCTTCTGTAGTGCACTACAAAAATAAATCAACACGTGCAGCTCGCTTTGACAATACAGGTGCAAACATTTCTAAAGGATTTCGTTTATGAGTTGCTAAGAAAAACGGCTCCACCAATGTGTCGGCCCAATTTGAAACAGCTTAGTGTTCTACAAGCACTACGGAACGATACTACAGAACGCTACAGGCACTACAGAACGCTACAGGCACTACAGAACGCTACAGGCACTACAGAACGCTACAGGCACTACAGAACGCTACAGGCACTACAGAACCCGGGGGGGGGGGGGGGGGGGGGGGGAACTCCCATATAAAAAGGGGTAGGGATGCTCTTCGAACATTTTCGATTTGACCCCTAAGAGGTACTAAAATGGGCGTGGCTCAAGCTTATTTTGACCCCTAAAAGATAATAAAAATGTTAATTGATAACAGCTTTTTTGTTCAATTGACACCCGATCCCTAAAAGGTACCGCTTTACATAGAAATGTCTGTGTTTGATGGTGGATACCCTAAGTGGTACCAAACTCCTGATTTTGACCCCTAAAAGGTACGACGAGCATCCATGTACCCCTCACATTAGGGAGTCCCCCCCCCGGGTACAGAACGCTACAGGCACTAGGCGACTCATATGATTCATAATAATCAAACAGGGAGAAAATCCCCCCCCCCCCCCCCTCTCTAATTCCTGACACCTTCACTATTCACCACAGGTAACCAAACATCAAACTAGAATGCAAGCAGGCTAAAGAGCTGTCAGATACTTAACACTCAGGTATTCACCAGGACTTAATTAATTGAATGTATATTGAGCTTAACCTACATATTTAGAAATATTTTCATAGTATTATGTAAATATATATGGTATTTACAATATTTAAATCTATTCAGGTTTTTCAATCCACCGTACCGAAAAATATGGCAGCTGTACATTTGACCACAATTCCTTGCGAACCCAACATTCAAAATAACACATACAAATCCTCTGTTCTCTCCAATAACAGCACTTGTACTGGCTTTGTTTCTAAGATTAAAACCTCTCTACCGTGATTTTATGACAGATTTAACGTTTTTCGCACACAAAGAATTGTGGATAAAAGTACAAGCTGCCGCTACTCTAGATGATTTGACCAGCTATTTGAACCAGGAAACAATATGGAAATTTAACTTACAGAGTTGGGGCTCTGGCCCACGTTCTATCTACATTACTGTAGCAACCATCTCCTTCCACACAAATTGAAGGGCTGTGTGCAAAAAGGGCATATTAGTGTCTCCTGATCATATTCTAATTCTCCTTCAATGTCTTTGTTTTCTAAGGGAGAATTTAGAACGTGATCAAGTGATAATCACCAGTAGCCAGATAGCCCTATACTGTACCTTAATAGATTTTCTAAGCTGTGCAGCATCATATTCCGCTGGGGGAGTCAACAGCACAATGACTGTGTCTTCAAAGTGGCCGCCCAGTTCACTTTTGAGGTCCTTGAACAGGTCCTGGCAATAGCAGCCATTTTAGTAAAAAATGACTAAACACAGGCAGCAATACAGACTATACTGACACACTCAACAGTTCCCGGCTTCCACCATTTTTATTTTTATTTCAAGATTCACCCAAAGGACAGGTGTACATGTACCCAATTAAAATATATGCATGTGTGTACAAAAATAAATTAAAATAATTACTATATGGTAGTAAAGAAAAATACTTAGACAAATACAAAAATGAGCATACTTAGGTAAATGTGTAAAGATAAAAAATAAAATTAAAATAATGCTGACTAACAGCTACAAATTGACATAACATTAATTTGAAGACACTTAGGACATACATGTACTATCTTGTACGTACGAATATTGTCAGGATCAAAATTTAGAATATTTCATGTAAAGAGCGCATGTGAATACAAACTTGTGCAAATATAAAGCAAAGGGAATTACAGACTGTTCCTTTAAAACAAATCAAAGAATTCACTATACAGTCGCATAATATTTATATCTACAGTGGTACGTAACTCGAGCAACGTTACAAGAGTCAAAGCGTCTGCCTTGTTTTTATACAGTTTCATTACTTTACGTGGAAATGGCAGACCCAGGAATGTGGGGGGGGGGGGGGGGGAAGGGGGTAATTAGGCAACACTTTTACTGACAAAACCTTGAGGAAAATATAGAAGTGCTTGTACATAATCTCAATTTCTTGCTCTCCGATTGGCTAATTTTTATTGTCAATTATAGGATGACATGCAGACAATAATGCTGATGCAATGCACGCACAACCACATGCATTATGTTTGTTGTAAAAAACCAAAGTCGCCTACATTTCACATTGTCTGTTCTAAAAAAACAGTTTTTACTTGTCTCTCGAAATGTTGATGATGCTTTTCGTCTATTTTGACCATGATTGTTGATGAAAATCATTCAGTAGTTGGACAGACACTGACAATAAACTAACTTCAATTTGTTAAAATCCTTGTTAAAATGTGGTGGAGTGGTTGTAATCAGCTAATACAGTCAATATTTATGGCACTCTAAATACAGCTTCCCTAAAGTTTTACATTATTGAAAATCTGATCAGAACCACTATAACTGAATAATCTTGAAGCATATTTCTTTATATAAACAAGATGCTAATTATTACATATTCAACTGATCTAGTGAGATTTGATTAGCTGGTACATGTACTTGACAGCACAATACAATACAGTGTTTCCTACTGATTAAGACCTAATTTCACTTTCCTTTGTGTACTTTGCTATGCTTATATTTACTCATCCAAACAGAAGTGGAATTTGAATCAATATAATTTTGTATAATTATAAAAACACAATCAATTTTGAGGAAAAGTGTGCATTTACATGTACATCAGCTATGTACATGTAGGTGTGTTTAATATTCAACTTCATGCATAGTACAAAATCCAAGCAGGTGACTGGCTAATGACAGTGCTTTATTGGTGAGGACAGCATGCTGTGTGTTCAGTTGGAATATTAAAAGGGTTAGAGACTTTATGTTTGTGTTTTATTGACAAATACAGGCACTTGCTTCAACTAGGTCATGGAATAAATAATTGTATTATTATGTATTTTAAATTTGTACTTTATCAAAGTTAACAGAGTAACAGGACCTAATGCAGGGTTGTTAAATTAGTTATGTACCATGAGTCATATTATCAATAATAAGGCATGCCTTACCCTCCCATGCATTGTCTTGTATTCCAGTGCAATGCGCTGTCGTTGTACATTTGTTCTCGAGCACAGAAGATAGCTGATGGCTTTGGAATCACAGCCTATATCACCAGTTAGGAAATATAGATAGTACAGAGTAGGTCAATTCTAACATATTGATCTAAGAATGGTATCTTTACAGTTCTAAAATTAAAGCATTCCACAAAATCACAATTATATTGCATTATCATAATTATATAGGTACAGTTTGGACATGTTCTAGCAGGGCCTGATTAAACGAGAGGTCAATCATTATAATATCTGTCCTAATTAGTGTCAAAGGGTGCAATAATATGTTCAGTTTAGATGCATAACATCCAAATAAAGGGGTAAATCTGGCCAAACATCCTTTATAGACCAATCAGCCTCACAGTGTCCAGTTATACATGTAAGCCCCTTCTTTCCAACTTTGGCTTCAGCTCTATGAATTAACTGAAAGAATATTGGTCTAATATCTAGGTTTGAACAAAATTTTGATTTCTGTGTCCACATTTTTCGTAAATATATATTGAATTCTGGGTTAATACATGATTCAGAATAATCTAACAGACTGAGGGAGAAAGCAATAATCTGGGTTCGTTTGTACACTAACTTGGAAATCTGGGTTTTAGAGGCTATTTTTCCTCATTAAACCGGGTCTGGTTCTGGACCCATGGCCAGACATTTATACCTACCCATTTCTCATACAAGTGCCCCACCCCCCTTCCCCCGGTTATTATTATAATGTTTCACGCTTGAATACTTACATGTACATGTAAGCGAAGAGAAAATGATCATCAACACAGCTAATAAATATTACATCTGGATATATACTATTGGGATGAAGACTTTAAGTTTAAAAGATCATTAATTTGTAGTTTTCTGTTAATTAAATACATTTCAGGATTCTTTTATAATTCTGGTCATGTCTGCTCAGATAGACTTGTATAAACCCCCTCGAACTCCTTTTGTACATGTATAAGCCCCCTCATAAGCATAACTTTATCATGGTATTTATAATAATTATGCAAATCCACCAGTAATTTCTTTGAAGGGCTGGCTACATGTACATGTATTAATTACTGTGTGACTGCCGTTATAACCAGAGCCACTTAGACAACAAAAAACAATCACATTGCAGAACGAAAACAAAGCATTCCAAACTATGGTTACTTCATGAGCCAATCAGTAACCTGAGTATCAGTCCCTCTCCCCCTTCCTTTCCATCACCCATCCCCCCTCCCCCCTAAGAAAGGAAGGGAAAGAGGGCCTGACACAATTCTTTGCCTGGCCGCTTGCTAAAAAGCCATATTCTGGCTTTTTCCTTCATTGGTCAGAAAAACAAAAGAAACTGGATCATGACTTTTGCTTGACATAAACGTCAATCATATTTCTAAATTTTAATTAAATCGAAACAAATTAGACAAAAACGTCAATCACATGTCTGGATTTTAATTAAAAATCAAACAAATTAGACAAAACCGTCAATCACATGTCTGGATTTTTGTCTTAAAATGGAGCGAGAGGCGGAAGGCGGCCATGCAAAGAATTGTGTCAGGCCCTCTTTCCCTTCCTTCCTTAGAGAGGAGGGTGGTGAAAAGGAAGGGAGAGAGGGACTGATACTCAGGTTAGCCAATCAGCAATTCCACTTCTTCAGGCTTTGATCTCACTGGTAAAAGGTGAATTTGGTTGACTTATTAGTTCTGAAGTTGAAGTCTTTTGAATGAAGAAATTGCATGGATATGCTAGGATCAAATGCTTTCTTTTCGTTTTGCAATTTATGTGTTTTAAGTTCTTTCTAAGTGGCTTTTCAGTAGTCGCACTAAAACACACTGATCATATTGGCACATGAGATACGTTGGTCAGCTGGCCAGAGCATTTAATCTAGCTTCACAAAAACCAACATGCCAAATTCCAATTTGATCTGTGGCTTAACCGGGTCCTGACTTTGATCAGCCCTAGCTATGTTTGTTTCAGGTCCTGACTTTGATGAGCTTGTATGGTTGTTTCAGGTCCTGTTAAAATCCAGCTACATTGTACCTACCTATACCCTTCATTGCTTTCCTTAGTGTGTCCGAATCTTTTTGTGCATGAAAAGGTGAGTATGGTGTGATGGATGGTCGGCCACGTGATTGTTTGGTGGTTGTAGTAGATGGTGTGGGGGCTGAACTTGATGACGGTGGTGGAGACACAATATTTTTGGTTGCATAAGCAACAGGTGGAGGTGCCAATGGCTGTAAGGGAATTTTAAGGAAATAACACATTAAATTGTTTGTACAATAAAATTGTTGGGTCCTCACCATCATACTTATTGATTTTGTTGTGTAAACTGACCAGGAATTTTAGTACAAACTTATCAAAGTGTGTCCTTGCATTACTTTCCATTTAGATAATAGGACAGTAATTTAAACATTCACCAGTCTTTAAAGTGCCAATAACCCCCAAAAAAATATTTTTGACGTCTATTCTGTATAGCGCCCTGACAAAGAATTCGAAAAAATAAGTGAAAAAACTAAATTTCAACGATTTTACTGGCGTCAAAGTTAGCGAAAACATCCGTTTTGGGCTTCCTGTTTCCAGTTGGAAGTCAGCGCGAGTCTTGGTGAGGGCCTGGAATTATGACGTCAATCGGGCGCATTTTACTACAACTACCAGAATCCTTTGCACGGTTTCTTTTGTTCCTTTAATTTAGACTATTGTCTTGGTATTCTCAAAGGAGTTGGAAATCTGAATAAGAAAAAGAATTCAAAAAGGAAAAACGTCCTATTATAGTCTAATCAATAGGAAATAAACTCCATCACAAGAAAGAGCACAACGAAATTAGTAAATTTACCAAGTTTGGTGATATTTCATTGGATATTTATCATGTGGTGAGCTTGCAAGAGTCGCAGAAATAAGAGACGTTTGTATGGGATTGAATGAACGCCTGACTACATACACGTCACAGGCCACTGGTCTCCAGGCTCCCAAAGGGAATTGAAAACTGACGGCCACATGTTCTGGTTCTCAACTTTGAAACGCCGTAAAAAAAAATACTGTTGAGTTTTAGCCTCCTATTTTTGCCTTAAGTTCTAATTAATAATGGTTTAAAGTTTCAATTCCCAAAAAATATTTTTTGGGGTTATAGGCACTTTAAATATGTTACCAAGTCTGGGATGACTAGACATCTCGACTGCTAAGATGGCAACTATTTCATTATCAGGTTCTTGAGCCTTGTTTATTCTTAGTCAAAATCTATTTTCTCCTTACATCTCACACTGAAATCTCATTGGCTGCATGATTTCACTTGGCAAATTATGCAAATGAGGAAACCTTTGAATTTTCAAAAAAGGGAACATAAAACAATACAATTTTTGGTCCACAACCAGGCCCAGATCATAACTTTTTAAGAACTTTGAAAATTGAAAAAGTATGAATAGAGTCTCGTCCTATTTGAATGTTTTATTACTAAACTGACCAGTGCACAAGTTGTACAAAAGGTTAGGTTAGATGCCTTGTTTACTAGGTTTACTCTATTGCCCTGAATGAGGCTGAAGTATTCACTAAATAGATTTCAAACCTAAGTTGGAGCCTAAGTTTAAGCGTATTAATTATCAATTTGTGAAACACGTTCTATTTTATCTCATGGGTAGTTCGATTGTGCGCTTCTGCCAAACATTCAACCAAATAAATTCAACACAGCACAGCAACAACATTTTTATGCAGTTGTAAAAATCGCATTTAGATATTGAAAAGGAAAGAAAGATCAGAACCAAAGTTGTTTTAATCTGTTTAAATTATGGACCAGAATTAAATGGAGACATGATTACGCCTGATCTGTGGGTTCAGGGCCAATATCAATTCGTTTGAAACTTTAACATTCTACATTTTTTTTCAGTGAGAGTTTTGTCAGTGATTCTAAACCACAACCAGAGTGATAAAAAAATCAGCTCAATATCAGCGCATAGCAGTTATTCCGTTCTGCATTGATCTGTGAAGTCTGAACTGATCAGTACGTGTTATTAGACTGATATAACGTTTCAAAGAGCAGAATGAAAGCACTCATATGTACAGAGCTGACTGCACACACTGCACATTTAGAGCCTGGCTTATAGTTTAAAACGTTTCAACAAAGCAAAATTAACACTTTATAGTGTAACGTAAGATTTGACCATCCAATCGTTTCCTATAACTGCTGTGTAATGTTAATTTTTAGCTGATCCAGATGAGAAGAAATTCACAAACTGCTGTTGTTTGGAGCTGCAAATAATCAGTTTCGTAAGACTTAAATAGCATAGAAAATAAATTAAGAATGAAAGAATACAACAATAATAAGAACAATTTTCAGCAATGCAAAACCAAGAATTATCGAACATTACCTTTCATAAAATCACTAAAAAAATAATACCATAAAAACAGGATCCCGCCAAACCTTGAATAAAACTGGATAAGAGAATTTCAAGAGGAATAACTAAGAGTTTATTTATTTAGAAATTTTTTGAATCATTTAGTACATAAAATATGGCAATGATATGGGATACATTGATTTCTACCATTTCTTAATCAAAATAATTAAATGTATTGTGATTTGTTGTCAATAAATTTATAAATTGTGTAAACCTTTAAGCTATTTTAATTTATTCAATTTTCTGTGAAACAGTTTAAAAAATAGCATTGAATTCTTGCTTCGCAGATGAAATTTGGCATGATACATGTAGTTCCGTCCGGGTTGCATTCTGCTAAGTAAACGTAAACATTTTAATCCATAAAATCAGGAAAAATATTTGACCAAACAGTAAATAGAGCGTGCATTTATTTTACTTTGTATATATATATTATTATATATATATTTGCCAACTGCATGCTATTGCAACTTTGAATATTATGGTTACAACTTTCCTTGTCATTTCTTCTGTGTATTTTAACAAGCTGGCTTCAAATCACTCCAGAATTCTTCTGCTTTCATTAACTAACAACATTTTCAAGGAACCTCGTTTGTTAAAGCACAAGAGTCTGATTATTCAAGTTTTTGTGGTCACCGTGAAACGACATGTAGCACATGCAGGCCCTAGCTACTGAAAATCGCCTTGGTGAGTAGGCCCCCTGGATAAATATTATTATTATGTGTCCAAGTCCATGGTCCACCATCTTCAAGGAGTATGGGGTGAGTGCTTGCTTAATTGGTAGCTCAATAATTGCTTGCTAATGCTCTTGCTGCAGCTTTATATACAATCATCATGATAAACTACACTATGTACATGCTTGTACCCACATATAAACTGCACTCAAACTTCGACCCTTGTTTTTCTCCAAAAAAGTGTGGCTTATATGCAGGTATGTACAGTACATATTAACTTAATTTTAAATAATGCGAAAATGAGTGCAATCATGTACATTTACCGCAGGAAGGCCTGGATTTGGCTGCGGCATTGGAGGGCCATGCATTGCTGCTCTGTGTTGCCCAGGAAATGCCGATGTAGCCATGGCAGCAGCCTAAGAAAGCAGTACAGAAAAGAGCTACACCTGTTATTATTCACTCACATAACATTCCAGAGCAAGCAGGAGATAGAACAGCATAAATTTAAAAGCCCTCCCACTCTTACGGTGTGAGTACTGTGACCAGGGGCCACTTAGGCAGTGAGAACCAATCACATTGCAGAATGAAAACAAAGCATTCCAACTTACAGTTATTTGAGCCAATCAGCACCAAGTACAATACAATTCTAAAGTGTGATGTCATCATTTTATGAATTGAAGGCCTGTATGCAAAAAGGGCATAAGTGACTCTTGATCACGTTTTAAATTATCCCTTAGAAAACAAAGAAATTGAAGGAGAATTTAGAATGTGATCAGGAGTCACTTATGCCCTTTTTGCACACAGCCTTCAATTTCACAAAATAGTTTTGGAAACGACCCAGTCAGATAGATGAATACTTCAATTATCCATGGGGATATTTCGGCAATCAAAGGTCCATCAACACTTTTTTCTCAAAATATGATGTTATCTCAATTATTATTTGTGAAACCTCCTTTAACTAGGCATTCTGAAATGCTGGTTAAGGTAAAAATAGCAATAGCATTCAACTTGCTTGTTAATGTTGATTCAGTAAAACGCAATGTTGGACTAGTTTTTGAATGGTATTATTAATTTTCCTTTGTTCAGACTTTTTCCTCTGTCACTACTGTTACCGGGGTCTGACTGACCCTGGTTACAGTAGTGACACAGGCAATATTCTTTTGGACTGACCAGTCTACAAAATTAATGTATAATTTAATCCCCAGTATGCAGGGATTGAGCCAGAAAGGACAATTTCGCCCTTTTGCAAGTATCTAGCATTTTATTTCCTTTGGAAGCGGACAAAGCGGGTCAATTTGACCATTATTGTATTTTTTTCAAGGGACAATTTTTTTTTTAAAGCGGGAATGGCACAGCCTGGCTCGTTCCCTGAGTATGAAAATAAAAATGTGAAGAAAATTAATATTAAAGTTTTATTTGAATGGCCAGAATGTTTGATTTGGATTGGTTACATGACACAATTGAGATCAAGTACGTAATTAATCTGTTTAAAGTTAAAGAAACCCTCTGAAAAACAAGTTCCACATGTAACCCCCTTCCTTCAGAAGTTTATGCGCTTGAGACCACATGCCCCTGCCCTTGGAATTTCCTGTCCCTTCCATGGTGGATATTTTCTGGAACCACACAAAGGATTGTAAAACACTAACCCCAAAAGACACACTGCCTTGGAATGGTGCACCAGGATGGGGAGGGCCATACCCCGGCTGTCCAGGAGGGGCAGGGCCATACCCCGGCTGTCCAGGAGGGGCAGGGCCATACCCTGGCTGTCCAGGAGGGGGAGGGCCATATGCTGGCTGTCCAGTAGGAGCAGCTCCTGGCATTACACCAGCACCTGGCATTGGCATCCCAGGCCCTAGGAATTAATAGATTCACAGATAAAGACAAGAAATTATAAGGCCACATGGTATTTTGTTATTACCGGTACATAAATTATGTAAGTTTATTTTACATCCTCTCTAATCTTTCCAAGAAAGTGATGTGTGGCAACATGTTGTTGAACTAACTTAGAGAAACTAATGACAGAGGCACCTTTTGTTAACGTCAGCCACCATGGCAGCAACAACTTTATACATGTACACGAAAGCTACATGTAAAACATACCATGATCGTATGTATTTATTTAGCATGCCTTCAAATTTTGAAAGTTTGATGACGAATCATGGTACGTTTAATAAATAATTGATATCCAATAAAAAAATATTTTTTATCTAGAACATGTTTTCGCCTCACATTTGAAAGTGCTTACTAGATGTAAATTACATTTTTTTATACTTGGAAAGCATTGAAGTATGCTAATCTGAGTATTACCATTTTTTTATCATTGGTCATGAAAAAGTTTAACCTTTTTAAATCAACTTCAGTGCCCCTTTAAACTAAACATCAAATATTATTATACAAGTCATGTACAAATATATGTCAGCTACATGTATAAGGTAACTTTGTGGGTTACATGTATGATTGATCAGTTGGACTGGTCCATAACTTCCAGTACAGACTGCAAAATTAAAGCAGAACTGATTTTGACTACATTTGCGGCATAAAATTATGATAAATGTCATTATTTTAATTTTTTGATCAAATTGTAAGTTACAGATCCTTGATTTTTTTTCTCCCTTCTTATTTCCTGAATGTGATATGCTTCAATTGCAGCCCCATGAAGCAAGGAAAAAGCTTCGTCCACAACTTATGGTACTGACCTTGACTAAATGTGCTTGTTTAATAAGGTATATTACAACATGTAGCAACTGGAACATTGATTTTCAAGTATATCTTAATGGTTTTTCTGACAAATTTGACTGTCTTCACAGCAGCAGAAAAAGTCAAAAGATGACATACCTCCCAAAAAAAATGAGGAAAATCACTGCATTGCAATAGAAAATGCTGCAACTCATTTTAATAGTAAACTATTGCTGCAGCAGCAGAATTAAGATATACCAACCTGGAGGTGACATCATTCCTGGACCTGCTCCAGAATATGGTGCTGGTTGTTGTCCAAGTGTCGGCATAGGCATTGGCATACCACCAGGGTACTGAAAAACAATATGCATATAATTAATATACAGAAAAAGCACCACCTCATTTAAACGGAACCTCGGCTGATAAACAATGTTCGAGTTTTATCAACAGGAAAATTGGTGCATAAATGACAGCTAGTAGACAGTGTATAATTTACTGGAGACAAACACAACATCAGACTTATATAGGCATTAACATAACAAACACTTGAGAACACACTTGTTTTTCAGCCGAAATTCCCTTTAATAAACACAATCACCATATATGCATATTGTGTTTATTTATAAAATAATGGGAAGCAAGGGTGGCTGAGTGGCACGAGTGCTCGCCTCACCTCCCGGCACAGGGTCTGAAATTGTGGCTTATTTGGCACCAATGCGACTAAATTTTGAGGGTCTGCACAATGTTTCACAATGTCCCGAAGTCACACGATGTTCTAAGTAAATTTGGCCAATAAAACATGCCAGCAAATGTTCTTTGTTGCATGTCGCTCGAAACTCGAAATGTGTTGACCACAATAATATTGATCATTTCACGGTGGGCATAAATGACCCCAAAATCGCCAGGGTTGAGTGTGACCAAAATTAGATAAAATGGCACAATTTCCTAAATTCTCTCTGAAATTGAATAAAATTTTCACAGTTTACTATGCAAGTTAAATTTAAGGTTCTGGTTAAATTAGTTTTAGATAATGACATTATTGTGACGTCATAAGAGTAAGCTCCTTTTTTTGTCAAATTCCTTTTTAAATAGTCGTTTAAAGTAAAGTACGCTATAACGAAGATATGGCGATGCGTTTTTATTTGGCACAATTTTTAAGTGTCTATGATAAATATTCCCGAAGTTATTAAGGATTTAATATTTTCATGACGTCATATCTGTGATGTAATGTGTTTTACATAAATGGGGCTTTCCACTGTAAAAGAAAAACAAAAACTCAATATTACAACTACTTAGTGCGTTAGAAGTGCATTGGTAAAATAATATTGATACAATGGTCACTCGCCTATATTTAGAGGGCGTTTCCAAATACTCATGACGTCATAGTGACGTTTACGTTTTTTCAATGTAACCTTGAAAGCATTTATCCATTAAAAATTACAATTCAAAAAACATACGATTTTAGGTACTAAGGTCTTCTTAAAGTTTCTAGATTGTCATGTAATAATATTTAAGACTCCAAAAGTTATTTGAAGAAATATGTTTCATAAATGGTTTTATGCTGTTTATTTCCCGCCAAAATTTGGCGGGAAAATTACGAAAATTCAAAATTAAAGAACTTTTCTCCCTCTTAACCAATCGAAATAGGGTTTTCGATTACTTTGTTCCCAAAAAGAGGAGAATTGAAAAATTTAACATTTTAGTATCTTACGGCTACTTGAAAATATGGAGAAACCTATTATAAATGAATAAATGACGTCATTGTGACGTCATAAAGATGTTCGCGTTAACACAAAACACAACATTTTATTTTGTTTAGCGCTCTAAACCTCTCCATAAAAAAAATCATTATTGTACTGTTGAAAGTCTTGAAGATCCAACCCTGGCAGTTTTGGGGTCATTTATGCCCACCGTGTTTGGCAACTAAAAAAATTTGGCTAGTCGCCAGTTGTTGCCTATGTGAAAAAGTTAATTTCGGACCCTGTGGCATCATAATACAGTACGAGTTGAGTTTATTGGTGTCTTCCAGGGTTTTTCTCCGGGTTCTCCAATTTTCCACCCTCCTCAATAACAAACCTAAATTCCAATTCGAATAAAAATATTGTTGGAATACTTAATCATAATGCAGCAGGAGTCAACTTAAACCCCAATGCCCCCCACCCCCATGACAGACAGGCAATATTATAGGGGCATTTGATCAGGGGAATTGATACAAAACATGCCCGAGGGGGTGGGGCATTGGACATTATTGGTATTTAGCAGTCCCCAGGGTATGGGAGTTAGGTGGGGATTTGTACAGTACATGCTGTCACTGACTTCAGCAGTAATTATTCTCAAGGCTGATTGATCACAGAGCACTCATGCAGGAAATAACACAGTGTCATTGAAATTTTTGAATTTTCAATAAGATATTTAGGCCATTTTTTAAAAGTGGAGTACATGTACATGTAATACCAGTATACAGAATTTATGTTTATCGGTCTCCCGACTCGTTTTGGGCCTGGTTCATTGTAACATGTTTTGCTTTCGCCACAGCTCATTATTTTGCAAGCTTTTGTAGTTGGACAATGGCCCCAGGAATACGGGCATTTATCAGCATTTGACTGAGGGTTTTATCAAATCACCAGTGACCTTTTAAGTTGACTCCTGCATAACCGTCATTAACTGTCTCCCAGTTAGCTCAGTAGTTATAAGCTCTGGTCTGTTGTACATGAGGTCGCAGTTGACACAAAAACCTAAACCCAATCCAAGAACAGGATGCAGAGAAATTTGGTGGTTAAATAATAATTATTAATTAATCCACCACACAAACAATTGTGAGCATGAACATCAATGTAAATACAGTGTTGACTTAATTTAGGATGCACCATTGCATGATTCCCAGTCTAGAAATATATAATTGGCACATGTTTCTCAATTGAGAGGGCCAATATGGCACACATGAAATTTCCACAAAAACTAAAATATCAAAAAGGTAAATTCTGAAAAAAGTAAAAATAAGAGGAATTACGATATTTGGAAACTTTTTAATTGTATCTTAATTATTTTATAGTGACACTTATTAGGCTGGTTTCCATAATTTTATGATCTTTGCGATCGCTGGATTCTTTTGTTTGGTGTGAATCGAAGTGTAAATAATTATTAATGTGAAGAACAAAAGAATCCAACAATGTTTTTGGGGAGACGACAGGAAGCCCATGTAGGACTAATTTTTATGTGATTGATCGACTCATGTTTTAATTTTAATTTTGGACAGTTTAACACAAGGGGGTAATTTTCATCTAATATCTGCTTGATGAATGCACTGAAATGTTTTATTATAGTGGCCACAATTATTTTTAATTGACCCCTTTTTCTAGAAGTAATTAGGGGCCAATTTGACCCCAAGGTAATGAATTCTAGATCCAACATGGAAATACTATGATTAAAACTAAATTCTGTTATAATTTTTATGCTTGAGTTTTTTTACTCATATTGGTAGTTACATTGTAACCTACCCCCGGTGCTGCTGGAGTTGAGTTTTGAATATGATTAAATCCAAAGGGGGGTGGAGCTGAACCTGGTTGCATGGGTAAAGGGGGTCCTCCTGGTTGCGGCATGACATATCCTGGAGCACCTGCATACGGCATGCCATAGCCCCCTGGGGGTTGGTAGCTCATTCTTCTGTCAATTGAAGATAGATTACATGTTAAGAGCTTGATACTGTTTTTATTAAGGAGTTTTTTAAAGCTATATTGCACATGAGCAAGTTTTTGAGCAAGTGAGCAATATATATGGTATTAAAAGTGTTCACTCAGCAATAAATAATCGGAACTCTATTATAATTCTATTTTTTTAAACATTCAACAGTTTTAAAAACAGTACAAACTATTTCTTGCTTGATAACCAAATTTAACTGCTCATAACTACACAATCATATAAACCAGTTATATTATTTTGTATTAAAATATTGTAAATATGAATTTATTATACTTATGTTTTTCCCTAATGTAAATATTGTAAACGTATTATTAATTTTCCTCCTAGCTAGCAATTCCAACTCTCTTTATTCAATTCAATTCCAACTGCCTAATATGTACTCTTAATGTTGTACATAATTTCACTTTTCTCATTCAACCTAATATTTCTAATATATTTCTCACATGTTTCTACCTATTAATTTTTTTTCCTCAATTATTTTCCTTGTGGTAGTGGTCAACTCGAGAGCCTCTGGCTGCTTTCACCACTTAGTATGCACCTTTCCTCAAATTGTAACTAAAATATCTACTTCTTTTTCTGTAAGGAATATAATATTAACTGAAATAGTGCAAAAATTAAGAACTTGGACTAGCCAACAATTTGGCCACCGTCGAATCCAGGCTTGAGTATTTGTTTGAATATTTAACATTCAAATAAAATGAAAGCCAGAAAATATAGAAATTAACCAACAATCTATTGCATAAATTACAAATGTACATTAGGCTTTATTATTAAAGCAGCTGTGTACATTTAATATTATTATTACTTAAAGTCACAAAGGCGGTCATTAGATTAGCCAGCTACCGGCGATATCACCAGCCAACCCTCAACCCCAAATTTTTGTTTTTTAAAGGTAATTTTTAGTAATTCTGCGGAAAAAAAAATGGAATTTGCATTAATCCTTGATTTTTAATGAGCAATATTATTGTATACCCGATTCTGATGACAAAGCGCCACCATTAAGCCTGTTACAAAAACTGGAGACAAGTGATGTAGGTGAAGAAAGAAGTTACTGAAAATATGGTCTGTTTTTGATTGCTCTATGCCTCTAATAATGTCTAAAAAACCCAAAATTCAGCTACTTACAACTACGGACTTATTTTCTTTGTAAATTTTGACAACTGAAACAGACGCTCTTCCTTCGCTTACGTCATGAGACCCATAACCCCCTGCAGCTTTTTAAATTATTAATAGGCAATATTCGTATTCTCACGGACGAGCTGGAACGAACACTCAATGGAGGCTCGTGCGGGGGAATTCGTTAAAAACTATTTAGCATTAGAAAAGATTCCCCCGCATAAGCCTCCATTGAGTGCTCGTTTCAGCTCGTCCGTGAGAATACGAATATTGCCTGTATTAGGCCATGTACCACTGCACATGGGATTTTGCAGTCTTTAAACGCTAAAAAAATCAAGGATAACACAAGTTCAACATTTTTTAGCAGAATATTTATTACTCAAAATGACCTCTTCTTTTTGAACAAAAATAACAATATTGGGGTTGAAGGGCACTTTAACGACAGCCCTAACAGTAATTACACATACTGTCACTTGAATGCATGTACAAAATAATTACATGAAGTAATAATAACAGTATTACGGTACACGTAATATTTAACAAAAGCACTTGAACAGAGGAGAAAAGAAAAGTTGTCAATTAGAACTTCCCCCTTTTGTTAAACCCAGAATATTTTTTTTGGCTCAATCAAGCTTTCTGGTTAATGTAGAAAGTTCAGCATGCACTTTAAATGAGCTAGTTGGGAGAATTTATGTTTTGCTGATCAACTAGCATTTTCTATGCTTTTACTCGTTTATTCTATAAAGGAAATAGAAACAAAATCCATCTTCCAATAAAGTTATAGAAACACTTGTGGAAGATTGGAAGAACTTGCAATAGCAGTGGAAACACTCGCCCTTCAGACTCAACATATGTTTCCCATTGCCATTTCTCATTCTCCTACTGTACTCTCCTGCTCATGCTTCTATAACTCTATGGAAACACAAAATGTTTTCTATAATTTCTTAAATACAATATGTGCTGGACAAAGTGGGCCAAAGTTTTGCTGCTAAGGGAAGGTACATTTAATATGGAAAGGAGGTGAAAAATTGAAGATGTTGAAATTGAAACTTTGAAATGTTCAGCACCCCCCCCCCCCCCCCCCTGTAACTTCAGTAATTTTTTGACCACCCCCCCTACACACCCTAAAATATTTTCAGTCCCCCCTAAATATCTTCATACCTCCCTTTCCATATTAAATGTACTTTCCCTAATACTTTTGATATACATGTATATGCTTCACTTGTCGCACACAGGTTTCAATATGATGCTCAGAGTAAATTAAATGTTTTCTATTTATGTTTAATTTACCCCAGAGCCTCATTTTGAAACCTGTGTGCGACAAGTGAAACATATACCAAATGCTATTTCCTGGATAAGTAAATAATGCTGACAGAGGGTAGGGTAGTGACAAAAATAATATTCAACATCAGTAAAAAAGTCTTACTCACCCCCAGCCAGGAAATCTTAAATTATTTATGTAATAGCATTTATGAATCCTCTATTTCTGTTTTCTGAAATCAGAAACCATAATAACCACTGTACTAGGTCTGAAAGAGCAAGACTTCAGAAATTGCATTTCAGACATCCGATTCTCAGGTGAAAGAGCAGAAAATTGGATATCCTGATTTTGGAATTCAGAAATGATTCTTTCCAAACTGTTAGTTTCTTGATTTTAGAAATGGCAGAAAAGCATCCTGATTGTATGTATATTCTGTACTAGTGGAACAAAACTGCAGTGATGGGGCATCTTGCCATTTGTGGATTCGATATTATTTTAGATTAAGATATAGTTTAAGTAAAACAACAATACAAATAATAGTATACTGTCTGGTAATAGAGAAAGCTTTATAGCCTAGTCCTCCCTAGTAACATTATGCTTTCTCTTAATTACCGGTATACTACTGGCTTTAAAGCCTAGTCCTCCTATAGTGACATTAAAGCACAAGAGTATTAATGATGCACATATCAGCAGCTTCCCCCATGGGTACATCCCCAGGCTGACCAGGGACATGTTTGGGAATACATTTTCATCAAATATCGTGTTGGAACGTCAACTTCAACATTTGACCAAACTGGCTAAACGGTCCCACAATGTTTGATCATTTAGCCATTTACACATCAAACATTCCTCATACATCTTACAAGATTGAGTCCGCAGAACATTTTTCCGGGAAATACTGCTGAATCTCAATGTTGCAGGTCAATTTGTGATTGCAGGCTATATACCTCCTGCATGCGCAAGTTTTGTTAGAAGAGGTGGCTAAACGATAAACATTTGTTTGTCATGCAAAATGGATGAAAATGTTTGAACTAGGTCCAACATAAAAAATTGTTGGGAAACCATTTAACAGTCTTCTTAAAGAGGCGGCTAAACAATAAAACACGTTCGTCCAACATGATGTTGGATGAAAATGTTTGAGCAAATAACCGGGGCTTAAGTTTCACCCCAGGGTATGGGAAAATGTTGACTTTGTTTGAAGTTTGGAGACTAAATTCCAGCCTAATTCATTTTTGTTTCTTAGGGGAGGGGGAATTCGTAAGATTGTAATCTCATGTGAGAGGGATTTTCTGTTAAGGAAAAGTGACTGTTCCACCCTTTTTGCAATACCCCTCACTCCTCAGGTTGGTCCTGGGGTATAATCCAGGGTTTCCAATAGAAGCCGGCAGCCGGCAAATCTCGCCGGATATTTTACATGAAATCGCCACCTACTTTGATTGAAAAATTCCCCAAAAATTAGATATTTGCGCCAATGGCGCTCGATGCCTACTCTTCAAGTTTTGCCACTTACTTCAAATGTTATTGAAAACCCTGATAATCCTGGGGTAATTAAGCTGCTGATATTATTATATGTGAATTATGCTTACAATGTATATGCTGTTTTTCCTAGTGAGGACATGCATGAAGTTAAGCACAAGCATAAGCACAAGGTAGTGAGGACAGCAGCGACAGAGCAGATTTTGTATGAGTGGGACAAACTACAGCACTGACAACAGCACGGTTACTGTACAGCATGTTGTGACGTTGAAATAGTTTCCCATTGTTTTTGTCCTGCTGATTCAATCACATTACAGAAATACGGTACAGCACAGTTATAGACATGCCATAGTTTGTCTCTGCTCTAAGCATAAACACATACTCATGCATATTAAACTTGCCCACCATTTTGTTTTCTTTTGTTGAGGGAGGTGACAAAAATTAGCCAGAGATGTTAACACACATGCATATATATACCTTGTGCTTATCAGACGCTAGTGAGGCTGGGCTTAATTACCAGTAATAGCCCATTCCCTGTACATTAGTACTTAACAGGTGCTTATATTTTATAATAAAGGCCTCCCAAGATTAAAATAAAATCAAGAGTCCAAACTATAAAATATACAAATGTACGAAATGTACGAAAATACATGTACACTGGTAAAATAAAACATGTCTGACCTCACTGAAGAGCAATATATAGTCAATACATGGTGCTTAGACGCACGTATATTATTTATATGTTCAATTCTTCACAAATGCGAAATGGCCGTGAAGACAAAGGTCAGGTGAGAAATCTAGAGTTACGTGCTCTAATCGCGGCAACCGTGTTCTGTAAGAGTACAAATCATAGCTCAAGCTTTTTCAGTTTTAAGCAGTAGCTACTTAGCTTTTCTACCTGAAGTTCTGGCTATTCCAAATTCCCTGTATTATAATTTACGCTTGCTATCTCGTTCTCACCAACACTGGCAATAGAGTCGTCATGCAAGTTACGGTCATTTGTCAAGTAAAAATAAAAAGTGCTGCAACGTTTTTACGGTCATTAGCTGTATAAAGCTCACTTTAAGTATAAGTTTAATAGCCAGTATATATCAGGGAAAAGCTGACTTTAAGTTTAACGGGTCTTTTAATACAAAGAGGCAAGAAGCCGCCGGGACAGCTCCCAAACAAACCTCAACCACTTTGCATTTACTCACCTCAAAGAGTTCACTTGAATGAGTTACTAATGTGGGTAGAATGGGATACAGCTTAGCTGATTTTCCCCCAGTAAAAATTCGTAAAGTGCAAAACTCCAGCAGGCTTAGTAATACAGCCGATAGATATATATATAGTTCGACCGCGCGGGATTGGTCAAATGACGTGGAGGATTGGAACGAGGAACGCACGTCCAACTAATTTATGCAAGCTAAAAATAACCCCAATGTCACCCTTGAACCCACTGCTGAAAATACGTTACGTGCCACGTCACACAATCAGACGTCATAAAAATTCCTTCCTTTATTACTCCGGCACAGTAAAACAAACAATCAGTAGAAACACGTAATATAGTGTGGTTTCACATGACGTCATCAAAATTCTTTGTCGGTCTCAAACCTGGGTCGATCGGGCGGCGATGGTAAACGAATCATTTTATTGGGAAGCCCAGACCCAGTGTCACAAGAAAATCAAAATATTTGCCAGTATAAAATGTTAGACTTCATAAGCATTCAGTAAAAGTGATATCTAAATTGTTTTGAATAGAAGCTGCTACTCATATTGATGAAAAAAAATCAGCTTTATTTGTACCGATACTTTGTCGCGCGGCCGCCATCTTGGTGTACTAATCAACTCGGCAGCTCGGTTGCAAAGTACTCCAAGATCTAAACAAAATTTGTGACTGTTACACAGTTCTCGCAGCTCAACAATAACACATCCACACATCGTTCCAAGCAACGAGAACTCTTTATTCTATCATTACACAGCTATATTTCGTAATAGTTTCACATACGACACTTCGATTACATTACTCTGTACACGGAACTTCCGGGGGGGGGGGGGGGGGGGGGGGGGTCATTTGTAGGGCATTTGACAATTTTGAATCTAAACGTTGCAAATGCCCCACCGTGGAGTCACTGATAAGCTATGCAAATGCCCCACCGTTGGGCTTTGGTACGAATACAAATCTCTTATAAATGAACATTCGCTATTTTGACACTTTTTGGCCAATTCCCAATCCTCCAACTTTTCTGTGCTTGCAAATGGCCTATCACCGGAACAGAAACTCAGTAAAATGCCACACGTATGCCGGTGGGGGGATGGGGTGTCACCCTTTGTCAATGAACCATGTCACTCTCCTGTTTAGAAGAGTGAGAAATATAATTTTGAAACTTTAATAAATAAAATATCAAAGAACAACATCGAATATTGGTATTTTATACCACATCATTACAAACGGAAATATGTATTTTCTACGTTTGGAATTGATAGAACCATTATAATTCAGTAAAAACACTGAGTAGAAACACGTGAATGAAGACCGGAAAATTGATCTTAGCTTCCCACGCACCGACTCGATCAGAATAAACTCTTAGGGCACTTTTTTTGTTTGCAGCACACATTCCGGAAATTCCGAAAAAAGGAATACACCAAAACCCCAATGTTGTTTAGTTTTACAGCGAGCACAAGACATCATTCCCAAAGGACACACTAAAAGTAGCGACTAGTACTCAACAACTTTCTAAATTTCAGAGGTATTCTGATTTCGGAATAAGTCCCCAAAACGCAAGCTTCGAGTAGAACACTCAGTAAGAACAGTACATGCACTCAATACGCTAGTTTACATGGAGAAACATTGAATAGAATCACATGAAGAAGTTGCAACCCGTATGAGTTTAATGTTGACTGTGCGGGACTTATACCTATATTTCAAAACATAACCTACCAGTGGCGAACTCGTGGATACAAAGTTAACTGTTTTTTTAGCAACAATGTAATAGCATTATATGTGGTTTTAGAAAATATCTATATACACTCAGTCCACACCTGGAGTTTCCATTCCTTGGCTGTTTGTAAAACCTACTCCTCGCAATTTCCAACTGAGGTTTTGGTTATTATTGTATTACTAATATATCATAGCGGAGCTCCCAATTATCTGAATTCCCCCCCCCCCCCCCCCCCGGGGCGAGATCGCTAGTGAATTCGCGCCCCTTCAGTGAATTCGCCCCCCGTAGGGGGGGGGGGGGGGGGGGCGAAATCGCTAGTGAATTGTACTCGTAATTCGTATTGAAATCGCCCCGCCTCAGAAAATAGAGGCAGTAGATGTCAACGCACTGAATAAAAAGTTTTTTTTTTATAAATCTAAAGTATTTTTTTAATAAAATGAAGTGTAAGACTGACTACAAAAATACGCGAGTCGGTAACACTCCTTTTCTTCGGAAAGTCATTTCAAATTAATCCCGGATTTGAATTAATTGTACTGCTAGAACTGTACTGCAAAACTTACAGCCGTTTTATCTTCTCATTAGTTAATAAGCTGTTTATCCAGAAAGGTTTTCCTAGTTAGAACTGATCTAATTACCGAATTAACAAGCGCCGTTAGCTCAATTGAAATAAAACAAAGCACGCGAGTCGGTAACGCTCCTTCAAAGTTCTTTCGAAATAGATGGATCGACGCGAGCATTAACGGGTTATCAAAATCTTACATAGCACGATAATTACGACAACTTCATTATGGTTTTCATGCATGAAAAAATTATCAGACTATTTGGCAGTTGTTTCCAAATATGAGTTCCACTCGCTACAAGCTAAAGTAAGTTTTAAAACTTCCCGCCGTTTTAGATCCTGATTAGTTCATTGCTGCTTGTTTATTCAGGACGTTTTCACGCGAGTCGGTAACACTTCCTTTAAGTGTCCACAATAATAACATCATCTACATGTTGGCTTCAGGCAAGAAATACTAACAACTAATCATTCGAAGATTGACGAAGATTGCAGAATCCCTTGTCGAGTTTCTTGTTGCACTGTTCGCGCGAATGAAAATTGCAGCGTTTACCGTAGCTTTACGTTTACCGTAACGAATTTTGTCGAAGAAAAGTGAAGCGTGAATTTTAAAATAAAATTGAATTACATGCCTTTATACACATTACTGATAGCTTTTTGCCGTACTATTCTCCACGTCCAATACATTACAGTAGTAATAATAAGGAAAACATGTATTCATAACCTTTTAAAAGGTTGAAGGGGAGGGGGGGGGGGGGGGGGGGGGGGGCGAAATCGCTAGAGGGGGGCGAGGAAGGGGGGGGGGGGCGAATTCACTAGCGATTTCGCCCCCCGGGGGGCGAATTTACGGGGGGGGCGAAATCGCTGGTACACCGGTTCCCGATGCTCTGCTAAAAAACGACCCAAATTAGCTAGAGCCGCCATACATCTTCTGTTAAATACTGTAAAGGCCAGTCAGAAAGCTCAATTACAAAGACTTCCGACTGAGTAGTTCATGTTTGAGGTCCACAAGTTTGAATCTGTTCTGCAGATACCAAAGTAGATTCTAACGCCAGAAAAACGAGTTGAAATACTTGCTTTGGTGGTTCCAAACGTCCTGTAAATAACTGCATTTTAACGCCAAAACTCTCCTTCCCAAACGTACAAAGTTTGGCGCTTTCTCAGTGTACGCATATGAATAATTCATTTTGTCAAATTTTCATACAAACCTTCTAAAACCTAACCCCAAAATTAAAAAAAATCCTAACCATTTAAAAGCCCAAATCATTCATAGAACGAGTCTAAATACACGTGAATTTAATGGAGAATTTAGCGAAGTTTTCAAGTGTTTTCAAGTGTACTTTTGCTTGAACAATTTCAGGACATGCTTACACTGAGAAACCCCCCAAAGTTTAAAGGGACAGACCCGACTCGTTCAGCTGTTACATTTCCCTTCGCGCAGGACGTTGAAAACAGCAGCTCGTCCGCCATTTTGACTGTCGATGTCCATGTAACCTCTCCTCATTCTATAAACAAACGGCTTTCTTTTTAAAAATAGATTTTCACGTACGCGCCCGCAATGACAACCGCTGACTGTACGAAATTGTTCGCCATGAGCTCCAGGAGGTCTTCACCTCTCAAAACCTTGCATTTTATTGGACCCCATTTGGATTGCACTGACAAAGAATTCCATTGCTTTAGGGTTAGGATTATAGTCTTGTTTCAGGGTTAGGCATTGTTTACCCTGGGTGCCTGAGAGGTTATGTTCTACTGCCCGCTCTAAGCCGAAGTTTAGGATCGACGAAGCCTTCTCGTCGATCCTAAACTTTGGCGTAGAGAGGGCAGTAGAACCTCTGGCACCCAGGGTAGGCATTGTTTGGATAGCCAGTACTATTCCAGGTTCCGAGGAAATGAAGTCCGCCCCCACACCTCGAATTGAAATTTAGCATGTTGGTTTTTGTGGAGGGAGGAAGGCGTCCCGGAGACCTCGGAGAACAACCCTAGGTGCAAGAAGGACGAACCAACGAATTCAACTCGCATCGGTTACCAGGGCTAGAACCCTGGTCAGTGGCGAGAAGCAAAGCGCGCTTCCCACTTGCACGGCCACCCCAGCTCTTCCATCAATCACGAGTGTTTGTTAGCAGCTCTAGAATACAGGTTGTTGTGCCTGGGGACAATCCTAAACTCTTTCACGAAAATAGCACAACCGGTTATTTTAACGTCACTCGCGGCCTCGTGCAGCTAGTCCATAGACTATATCGTAACCCCGCCATCGCAGTGCACTCTGGATGGATATCTCAGGGTTTCATTGCTGTTGTAGAGTTTCTAAGGAGAGGAATCGCTTACTCATTCTATTGGCTAAAAATACATAGATTAGCAGTGGTTTTATTAAAAAATTGACAGCAATTGAGTGGCAATGGTTGTTTAATGTAGTGGTTGCGACGTTAGCCTTACGAGTAAGAGGAGCGGGGTTCGAGTTCCAGAAAATCTCAGTCCATTTTTTTTTACCTCACCATTTTCTTGAGAGGTTTTTCTTGAGAACCCTAGCTCTAAGTGGGTAAGATCTTGTTTACTGACCGTTTTTTTTTTTTTAAGGTTTAGGGTAGGGTTTTAGTTAGTTTATAGTCATTTCATGAATTAATTAAGTGAGCGATTCCTCGGCTGAAGGAGCTCGTTTGTTGTTGGGCGGCCATCTTGGACTTGACAATAGAAACCGAGATTCCATCCCAGAGTGCACTGCAATGGCGACGTTGCGTTTTAGTATATACAGGAATACAGCTATTTTACTTCATATTGTCTGAGAGATACGGATTGAATAGGGAATTATATAATTACATGTCACTGACTTGAATGATACTGTATGTTTGAAACATATTTTTGCAAATCATAAAGGCGAAATCTCGCGTAGCTGAGTGAAAATGCAAAGACCATAATCTACTTTCGGTCTGCGAATGGCATGTCCTATTCTCTGTGTAAGTCCCAGCCCAAGGATGCGACTCCGACCGGCGTTTGGAACACGCGACCTCCCGCACACAAGACCAGCACTCGATCACTGAACCAGACGGCTTATAACAGAAACAAAAACACAAACAGCGAGTTATATTCTGCATGATTACGGACTTTATTTGAGTCCACTGTACGAACGGTTAAAAATCCGAGCTGAACTTTGATACCTGACACAAACCCAGCCCTGAACCGTGGCACTCACTAGATTAGTTTAATACAAACTAACGGCTATTGACTACTAGTGAAAGCTGCACACTTTAGACAAACGAAACTGATTTTCACCTCGCAATTGGTAGCTGCAAATAGTCAATGAACCATTAAGATTTAAAAAATATTTTTTTGAAATACTGACGGTGTGAACACTTTTTCTCTGTCAGTTGTCAATTTAGCACTCTTCCAATCTCGTTCCCAGACTGCCCGCGTTCCTTTTGGTCAGCACCAAGAAACGGGCGTTGGTCACCGCTGGTCGAAAAACGCGCGCGCTCTGGGAACAAGATGAACAAATTTCAAAGGTGAGGTGAAACGGCCAACTAAGCTGAAGGAAACGATAATAAATTAATGCCAGTATCGCCTTGAAAAGTCGGAGCTTTCCACTTTTCTCATTCAACTCAGATTATTCATTTAAAAAATGTTAAAACCAGGATTAAGAGATGCCGATCGTTCGAGCATAATTTACAGATAAAGCCAAGTATTTCAGATTCGTTTTAGTGTGCAGTATTTCTCTACCAGAATTCACTTAATTAAAACAGTAACATAAAATTATGCATGTGCACACCAATTCCTAGTAACCGTTGCCAACCTTTTAAATCGGATACGTTCTCAACCTTCAGATTCTCCTTGTTAGTTTGCAACTGCTCCCAAATTAGATTACGCTACTATTTATAATATCAAGTTAACTTAGAGCTATTTTCCCATGGTGCTTCGCAGGCTTATAAGTCTATGGTTGCCATTCTTTACAGTACATAAATTAGTGATTTGTGTGGCATTCATTGACAAACCATTTCATAAACGTTCTAAAGACTGAATTCGAACTGATATAAGCTAGCAAAACTCACGGAAAAAAGCTCTTTGGGGCCAGCAAAGCTATATATCTCAAGAATTTTAATTACTTTTCCAAATTTGAGCATCTTTTAACTGAGAAGCGACCAAGAGTGTTGTTCTACAGCACAAGTACATCGCATGGAACATAAAATATTTGTGTCGATGGTAATGATGGACAAGAGACCAATAATTCAAACATCATAAATCAGTCACAAATGCCTTCTCGCGATATAAAGAAGTTTGAGATTCCACACGCACTCGTGGTCACTGCTTCAAGTTACCCAATGCAAACAGCTATGGTACTAACTTTACGAGCAACAAAAAGACCGCAGAAATTAATGCAAAGGGTTGCCTAAATATAGCACATAATGCAATGCATCCAACTTGGTAACGAGGAAGAAAGATCTATTTTTAAAAATGTCCCGAAGAATTTAGTCCGTACAAAAAGGACCGATTCATATATACCATAATTTCTTGATCATTCAAACTTGCCTTAAAGATTATCTCAGATACAAGGGCAAACATTTAAAATTAAGTATATTATGGCATTTTGCATACTACAGTACGGTAGTTTTGATAACTTTATAACCATGAAAGCATTAAGTTTGAGTTAATCCAAGTGGATGTTCAGCTGTACAATCAATAAATTATCCATAGCGTCATTCATGAAACTTCAGTTCTTGTATTGTTCTTCCCTATCTGGCAAATTAACTTAACCTTTAAGCCCCAAGAGTGATCAACATCTAACTTCTCTTTAAGATATCCGAACAAAGAGAAGCAGGCAGCTAGATCATGAGAATATTGCAGTTGATCACCTGGGGAAAATTGTTTTGATGTGACACCAAATTCTCTTAACAAACACTACAAGAAATGTATTAACAAGGAGAATTTAGATGTTACTTTCGGGGCTGAAAGGATTAAGTGAAGTGCCGGATACCATATTCTTGAAACCCAACAAGTTTCTCTCAGCTCGAGGTACTAGAATGCATGCTTAAGAAACCCACACATGTCAAACACACCGTTAAATATCTTAGTATAAATTGAGATTAGTGTTAGAATGGTGAAAACCGTGCGATTACACTAATGACATTTGGGTTACTGTATTATATTAAGTCTCCACGAAAGAAAGTCGGCATGAATTATTCATATTTACACTTGGAAAGTATGTACTTTGAAGATTATATTTCACAATGTGCCGTACTTCATTGGCGTAAAAAAGATTAAGGTTCATTGGTCACTTCCTGGACTTACAGGCAGCAACATTGTAACAGTTCAAATTACATCTCTATCAATTCCAAACCTGCCAATCACCCCCCCGGGCATTTGACATTTAAAAATCAGAGCATTGCAAATGACCCAACGTGGGGCTTTGGAACGAGTGCAAATCTCTTATAAACATCGATGCAAAATTCGCTATTTTGACGGTCTTTGACCAATTCCCCACCCGTAGGACAGAACCCCATGTATGCCGGGGAGAGGGAGGGGGGGGGGGGGGGGGGGGGGGCAGATTTGGAATTGATAGAGACATTAGAACTCGCAATTGTAGAAAACGGGAACTTTTACATGCTATATAAGTATACCTAACATGAGATGCAAACAAATTGAATGTTCATAAACAGGAAGTTCCGTTATAAAAGGGCCGTGGCCAGGCCACTGACACCTTCAGCTGTCACTCAGCCTTTGTGGAGTAAACATCTTTGAGTGTCCCCTACTGATTGCTTATCGCGTAAAATTCAAATCAAACATCAGAGTCTATGTCATGGTACTGCGCATGTATCGAGTAATCGCTCGGTTGGCGGATACAAACAGTATTAACTTTTCCTCAATGCTTGATTGAAAGGATTTTCAATATTTTCCCTGGAGACTGTTTATAATAGCCATTTTTGCATATTTGCATTGATTTTAAGCATCCCACATGGCCGAGAGGTTCGTTAGTTCATATCAAAATCGGTGGAAATCGCTGAACGCGAATGCAAAGTCTATTACAGTGACACAGCCCCTTTAAACTTCACAGTAAGGATGCAGAGTTCGTAGACAGTCGTAAAATACCGCCCAAAGCCTTTAATAAACAAATGTCTTCTCTCTGTTCACGTTTTGATGGCCTGTTTGACTTTAAACCCTCAAAATTTCGCATTTTTTCAGCAGAGGCTGATTTGCTCGCCTATGTTCTTCACTGTTCTGGAATTTGAATTTCAAATTTCGGAGTTCGCCATGCGCGAAAAGAGAAGGGCTTACTCTTTTATATTGGAACTTCTTGTTTAACCTTAAACCTAACCTTAAACCAATATCGAGTCCCACTTTGCAGAGCAAAGCACATATTCCAACTTCAAATCCTTTGACACTTCTGCACAATATCAGAGTAAACACTCCCTGAACCTTTTCTCTGTGAGCTTATCCTTGGGGCAGCCTGTCATCTATCCGCACAAAAAATAAACTTCGAATTATAGCTATATAGTTCACCCACTCTATAAAGAATTATGTGTGTTTTTTTCCGAGAAAGTTTGGCACTGGATCGACCACGCACCACTTTGCTCGAGTGAAACACCCCCAAAAGCCACTAGACTGTTTACTAAGAATATAAACTTGATGACTTTGATGTTATATAGTCTGAGAAGCTTACCAACAGGGATATATTGATCGCCCCGTTAATCAGCTTTACATCTCTGATTAATATATCAATTAAGCCATTGTCTAATAAATATATATATGGTAAATACGTATATTCACGTGACATGAATATCATACCTAAGTCAGTTCGGCGTTGAAATACTATTCACAATGTTTCCGACTCCAAAAGCAGACTGCCTCACTCACACAGCTGTAGTACGAAATGCTCAGTCGTACAACACACCTCAAACCCTACTGACTTGTTCTACCTTTGAGTGCACTTCAGAGTTTCTTGTAGTCCACGGAGACACTTCTTCCTGGTTTCCATTCACACCAATTAAACCTGTTTAATTAGTTAAGAAAGGTTGAAACTAGTTTTATAGCGCCACAAGCATGTGGTGTGAACAGAAATGATGTTGAATTTGTTTTATTAAACAGTCATTTAAAGTGCCTCTAACATTTATTATTTTATCATTAATATCGATTCTACATCAAGCGAATAGTCGAATAGTACAATATTTCTTGAATGGAGTGTTGCATCTTAGTTATAGAGGTTTCTATTTGGCACTGTTTATTTTACAAAAACCTGCTAGGTGAGACAAATGACCTTTCATAAATATCTCTGTTATGTCGGTTATATCAGTGATTTTACAAAATATTTTGTCTAAATCAGAGAATAGTTTCATTCACAAAGAGAAAGATATAACAGTAAATTCCTGGGTTGACATCACATCGTTATCATTTTGGCAACATAAACCTCAGACTATAACTAGTAGACGTAACACTCAAATCAAGAAATGTTCTACTCTTCAACGATTCTCACATGATGTAGAATCGATATTTATTATAAAAAATAAACCTTAGATGCACTTAAGAAATATGTAAAACACGAAGAGCTGTTTTAGAAGCGATTTCTAAATACAGTTAGGGGGGCCAGAGGTTTTCAACCCCCTCTCACTGTATTTAGAAACTCGCTTCTAAAACAAGCTCCGACCGTTTTACATGACTTCTCAAACTCCACTTTAATGATAAAAATAGCAATCTAAAAGTCTTGAAATGAGAGCTGTATTTGGAAACGATTTCTAAATACTCGTCATGGTCATGATTTCTATTGTATTCACCTCACGAATTATTACTGAGTTTGAGAAACATGTTTAAACTTCGGTGTGAACAGGATATTGGTTTTGGGTAAACTGTCGGCGATTTTTCTATTTAGAAGTAACACAAAGTGAATTGAATCTGAATTTAAAACTAGGGAACAAGAATTCCTCAACAAGAAAAATGTGAAGTGCACTCAGACAGATGACAGCCAGTTTCCTTTCAACACTGGCTCATCCTAAATGAACCCACATCTCCAAAACCAACGTCCTTCCCCTGGTGTACACACACACACCCTCATTAACATCTACATTCCAAACACAAGAAATATGTCCCATAAACCTTATTCCATGGGTTACTATGTAATTTCTCTAATTAGAGTTTAACTAACTACATATCAACTAAAATACGTTATTATAAAGCCAAGTAAAAGTCAATCAAGAGGTGTTCTTGGTGCTACGAGACTATTTAATGCTGTGTACAAATACAATGTGTATGCTACTAAACGCTGGTGTGAACCAACAAAGTTTGTATAAATATTTGAGTGTTTTGGCCAAATTATATATCATAAATATCGATTCTACATAAAATGAATAGTTGAACAGTAGACTATTTCTTGATTTGAGTGTTCCATCTATGGGTTATTAAGGTTTGTATGTCCAAAATATTCATGAATGTGATGTCAATCCAGGCATCACTGACTTATTACACAAAAAACATGTTAGAAGAGATAAATGACCTTTTATAAATATACATGTTATAGTTTGTATCAGTGATACCAATATTTTGGTTAAATCAGAAAATTGTTTCCTTTGCAAGAAGAAATGATTGTACATTCCTGGTTTGACATCATATTCATTAGAATGTTGGAAAAATAAACCTCTAAAACTCATAGACGCAACACTCAAATCAAGAAATATTCATATATTCACTTTACATAGCATCGATATTTATGATATAGAATTTGGGATTATAAGAGTATTGAATCCACCATACTGAGAAAGATGGCGACTGTACAATTGGCCACAATCCTTTGCGAACCCAACACAGTCCATATAGCACACATAGGAATCATCTATTCTCTTCAATAACAGTGTATTGGCAACAGCACTTGTACTGGCTTGTTTTTAAGATTTAAAACCTCTCTACCATGGTTTTATAACGGATTTAAAGATTTTCACGTGCAAAGGATTGTGGGTAAAAGTACAAGTCATCAATTTCGGTATGGTGGATTACAAGGAAGTGTCTTACTGTGCGACTACTGTAACCGATGCCACTTTGACAATGAGAAACCAAATCAGTGTCGAGTACAAGACAATAGCATTTCAACTTGTTCAAGCAGGCTCATAGCCAGACCAAAATTTTTACTGAGGCACTAAAATGAAAATGACAAAAATGGTGACCAAACCAAAAAATGTCGACAGTAAATGGTGGGAAAGAACGCCAAAACAAGGCTTGTAACTCATGGAAGGTCGTTGCTTAGTAACTCTTGCAAGCTCACTGGTGAAGTACTGAATACCATTGGACCCCTCAAGTGATTTCTATAATTTCAAAATAGTAATGTTAATAATAATTGCTTATGATTTTACAAAAACAATCACCAAATTTTTACCAAGGCAACTGCCTCTGTTTGTCTCATACTGGCTACGGGCCTGTCTAGATTTGAAGTGGAAGTCTTTTGAATGAAGAAAATTGTGTAGATATGCTAGGGTTTATTTACATAATTCTTGCAATGAGTGGAGTTCTTGTTGTCTAAGTGGTCCTGGTTACAGTGGTTGCACTGTAATGAAACTTCAGCATTGAGCATACACATTGGTAGACGTACATGTAAAACATTCTCTTGAATTACTGTTTTAGCAGTTTTTGTTGTCATCAATGGCATTGAAGTGTCTAACAGATAATGTATTCTGTTTAGGACTTTCAATTGCCAAAATGGCTTGTTAATAACATGTTTTTTTTATTGGAATTCAGCATAGGCATAAGAGTTCATTTAAAAAATCTCTAAATACATTGTGTCAGCAGTTAGCTGTTGTTTATAACACTGATCCTATATTATTTCAAAATAATGTAAATCCAAGTTAAAAAGCATGTATGATAACAAACGCTCTTAACAAGCTTTCTCCTTTTCTTGCGTGTTATTATAAAACCTCACAGAGATATAAAACATTAAAATCAAAACTTAGAAATTAATTACTAAATTATTAAAACTGTTGTCCAATTAAATGAAATAGGTGGTGTTGAAATTACTTGAACATAATATTATAGTCATTATTATAGTCGTCAATGTAACCGACTTTATACATTATTCTTGCAATTACTTTACTACAAGATTTCAACTTTTATCGACTGGTCCTTATGATTTCTGATATTAATCTATGTGTTGTTCACTTTAAAAAATCAAACACTAACATAATTTTATAATATAATTAATACTATGAACAGAAACTACTAAAACCTACCAAATGAAACCAATATGCACTATAAAGAGAGAAAAACAGCAAAATACTGACAAAAAATGTAAAGAAAAGCTAAGGTATTAAAAGTATACATTTCCTAAAAAAAATCTAGGCTAAAATGAATACAAATAGTAAAATTTCTAACATTCTCAAATTCCTCAAATAACTTAAATTACTAATGAAGATTCTATTTGATTTGAATCCAAACACATGTACTGCTAACCAGGTGGCTGTAAAGCACCAACCAAACAAGTCCAACATCACCATCCAACATTGTACACCTATTGGATTCATCAGAGCCCAATATGGCACAATATTTCAGTCAAGACTTCAATATTGCACAAGACCAAAGGTCAAGTCTAATATTAAAGTTGAGACTAAAATATTTTCCATAAATTATTGGGCAATGATGAATCCTATACATGTACGTGTTTTATTCTATAAACTACCGTGTTTTACAAGGATTTCCAGCACTGAGAAGTATTGTATCTGAACACACGTAAAAATACGATAATTTTATGTGTGTGGATATTGCCTTTTTTCCATGTCACGCACTTACCCTTGCTTCAAACAACAGGTCCAAGTATTGCTGCGCTCACTCATGAGATATCAAGTTTAACACTCAAAGATACATTCCATACCTCTGTGCGCCCATGTATTATTCTCTATTTATTATACTGAACAAATAATCCTCCAATCAATTATCACAATAACATCTTTAACAGCTCATGCGAACTGTCCAATAGGTTGTTGTCCAATACGTAGTGTCCTACGCAGCACTATATTGGGCTGGCACATGAACCCAATGTAGGCAACTGAGTGGTGGATTATTGTTAAGGTATAATAATTATAATGTTGGACTCGTTTGGCCACCATGTTGGATGATGTTGGGTGATATTTTCTTTTGTGTTGAACATTCATCCAACATTGTTGGACGATGTCGGCCAAAAATGGTGCATTTGTTTGTATGGGCCTTAACAGGTACAGTAAAGGAACTTATTCATGAATAAGCTACATCAAGTACAGTAAGTAACGCTTGGTAGAAATCAATGGAATGAGAGGTTATAAATGCAAAAAAATAATTTCAGGAGTTGGTGTTTGCTGCAATTTGTTGTCTTGTTGTAAAAAAATGAATTGGAGTGTTCAGAATGTTGCATTATTACTAAGTTGATAAATACCCAATGCTGTTTAACAGAAAGGGTTATTGGATATCAACATAAAAATGTGGGTTTGAAAATGGTGGGGTGGGGGGGGGGGGGGGGGGGAGGTGGAGCTAAGTGCTGAATTTACACTATACATATTGAATTTGAGTGACAATGACAGCATGAGAATTCCAGCCACTTAAATAATAATATTATTGCTTGCAGCTAAACAGATTCAAGAGTTCATAATAACAACATTATGGGCTTGTAGCACCAAGAGCACATTAAATCGCACAGGTATGCATACTAATCAAGTTATTAAAAGTCGTGATTGAAAAAACCCTTGCCAAAGGCACAGATGCCAGTGAAAGAGACATCCTTGGGAATCTGAATTGACTGACATTGCTTTTTTACACACTCTAGTTACAAATTTACACTATGACAGTTAGACTACCTGGTTAAGTGATTTGAATTCTGAGTGAACCCAAATCTGGGCAACGTGCCAAACACTTCAAATTCTACCAACAGCGCTTGATGGTCTGACGGAAAATGCGGGTGTGGCCAACCAATAATCTTATTCTCTTTAATATACTCCGGACTTACCGACGCTAATACCCCAAGAGGAGAAACCGTATCACAGGTATAATACAAATAATCAATTACACCCTTAAATTCATACGTTAGGTTACTGTACGGCATTTGGTGATCCCCATCGTATGCTTTCTTGAGCCTGAGGCTATGCGTCAGCTCTGCACATCGCTCTCCATTCTTGTTGTTACCATTGCTCAATCTGGACAGGAATCCTTCGTACTGCATTTCCTGGAAATCTGAGTGGTCTATGGGAATGCGGCCATTATCCAAGAACTCTATCACCCCTGAATCAGGTAAGGAGTTGAGATCGCCGCATATCACCACCGGAACTGATTTAGATGGTGTTGTACCATTTTTGCCTGTAGAATGATAAAATTTATAAAATCAATGTATTTTACTTGGGAGATAAAACTGAATAAAATGAATTTCCCCCAAGCAGTGTTCTCCTTAACAAAATAATGCTTAACAACAATTATTTAAAAACCCAATTAAGTGACAGTCCCTACCAGAGGTGTATCTAGTATTAGTGAAAATGTATGAATATTAACCCTTTCACCACTGGAAGTGTTTGGGCTGAATTGGTGAAATGCAGAGTGCTAACTCAACCCTCCCCCCTCAGTTCCAGTTTGGCTTGCCCGGGGTAGTTAAATACTGCTGACTTTTTAAACCAAGGGCTCAAACTTTCCCCATGATGCCATTCGGCAGAATTCTACGGACTCGTCGGCGGTAAGTATGCTTTCTTCTGTAGGATTTCCAATGAAATGTCCTCTAATTTTGGACAAATAAGCCACTGTAAGAGAGCTAGAGGGCATCATTAAGTCTGATGACGGCTGAAAAGTACTTGGTTTGCTTTTAGTAGGCCTTGTGAGGGGTTTCACAGGATTTTTCTGTTGTGTTTGTGCTTTGAGACACATGAAATAATTCTTCACTGAAACCCTTGAAATTCTGCAGTTGGTTGTCTTTTCCCCCTGCTCAACCTATTAGGATGTGTTTTTGTCACTTTAAAGCAACGGCTTGAGTCGGCTCTTGGTTGTAGGGGTAAAAGACTTTATATAAAAAAAAATCCTACAGGAGTCCCAGAGGGGGGGTCCCCTTGTGAATTTTTTGTTGATTACCCAGCATGCAATTGGAGTTGGGGGCAGGAAAACACGGTGGAGAGAAGTGCAGCATTAAGAATAGCACGCTTCACAATCGTTTGGTGGATTTTATGCAAACAAACCTGCTGGTTGGAAAGATTAAACAAGGTACTGTAACGACCGAGTGGTTATTTTGTGTTTGCTTTTGATTTCAAGTGCGAATGGGAAGGTTTTCTTGAGCCGATTTTCAGCTCCTCAAAATTCGCGAAAATCGAAGAAACAAACAGCGATCTCCAAAACAAATGCGTTTTTCTCCAAAGTGGGAGAGTACAAGCGATCCCTGTTATAGCTCTGACTTTGAAGTTATTCATCCCTTGAAATAGTATCACCACATCGTATCTCCAGCATGTCTAGGTTTGATGCAATAATTTTTCCCAGGTACATGCTTCATATTGGCCGCTTTTGAGGCCTGTAGTGGTGAAAGGGTTAAAATCATCCATGGCAAGGCACCACAGAACCCGGCTCTGGGGAGAACACTGAGTGTGTATTGCCACAGGCTTACCATCCTCAAAATTTGTTTTGGGCTTCCTGTGGCCGGATTCGTCAGTTGTCAAACAGATTTCCCCCCGGATTTTGCCTTGTTTACCTCAAATTTGCAGGATGAATATAGCGTTAATTCTAAAGTTGGAATCTTTAAACTTGTATCAAAATAAACTTTACTTATTATATTTACCAGTTCTCTGTGTCTTCTTGTCGTCCGATGCATTTTAAAGATGCTGTGGAGAATATTTCGGTAGAACTTCCCCCTTCAGTTTCAAACATTGTTGTTTAAGTAAAAAATAGGCAGGCGTTCCTAACCCTCGAGTCGGGGGTAGGCCTGGAAACTAGTCACATGTAAGAGGAGAGCACGAGGAGAGGAAAAAACATGGCAGACTAAAATCAATGTTTGGAATTTGTTATTCGGTTTTATAGGGAAACAAATCTGTGAGAATTGTCCGAGCAAATGGAAAACTTAATCCCCGACAAAGTGGTGACCCCTGCCAGGACAACGTTCTAGGAATTTTGTGAGGGAAAATCAGAACAAGTGAGTTTAAAAAATCAACGGAGAGCCGAGCGAATTCGAGATGGCGACAGTCGAAGAAGCATTAAAGAAAATCGATGGTAAGCTTAAATTGTTGAAGTTCACACAGGATGACACACCGAGAATTCTAGAAAATAAATCATTGAAAGCCATGGAATGCCAACTGAAGAATTTCGAAAACCAAATAGACGAGAGTCATGACTTGAGAGCGAGAGTGCAAGAACTAAGAATAGAAGCCGGGAACAAACCAGATGAAGTAAGGAAATGGGGCTGGGAAATCGAGAGTAGCATAGAAGTATATGAAGAAGCCACGGAAGGATTGAAAGATGCTATAAAACACCAGTGAGAACGAGCACAGCGAGAAATTAGGGGCGAAGAAGAAGCGATCGAAGAACAGAAAAGACAAACAGGCAGTATGAACAAGAAATCCACCATGAGCAGGCAAAGTTAGAAGTCAGGCAGCAATACGATAGGAAGTTAGGCGAAATCCATGAGAAATCAGGGAAGGAGAGAAACCAAGAAGCCAAGCTAAGTTTCAAGGGACAAATTTAGATTGGCAAAGATTTTGGAGCCAGTTTGAAGCAGGGATTGACCAGACGGATATAGGACAAGTGGCCAAATTTTCCTACCTGAGGGAGTTACTAATTCCTAAAGTCAAGATGACAATTGATGGACTTCCATTCACCACAGAAGGTTATGAGCTGGCCAAACATCTATTGAAATCTAAATATGGAAAGCCTAGTGAAGTTGTAAATGCACACGTCCAGAATAATTATCATGTCTCTTCAGACCATCCATGGTACTCAGCCAAAGAAGGTACACGAGTTCTATGACAAACTGGTTAGTAACATACAATCGTTAGAAACCATGGGCAAACTCAGGGAGATAAATGGTTATGTCCGACTGACGCTTGATAAGCTGCCAGGGATTAGAGCAGATCTGGTTAGGACTGATGACGAGTGGCAGGAATGGGGATTTCCTCAGATGATTGTGGCCTTGCGGAAGTGGTGTGAGAGAAATCCAGTGCTAACAGATGACCGAGCATCGGATAATGCATGTGGCGAGCGAGGGCAATACCGACCAACCAGGAGGGAAAGGGTGTTCCAAACTAACCAACCAGATGGGAAACCGGCCAGGGTTTGTGTTTATTGCAATGCAGGCGATCATAAATCCACTGACTGTGAGAAGGTGACAAGTGTGGAAGAAAGAAAGAAGCAGTTGAGCACCAAGAAGCTGTGTTTTAATTGTACTGGGGCAAAGCATAGAGCCTCAGACTGCCATAGTAGGAGCAACTGTCAAAAGTGTAATGGCAAACATCATACCTCGATTTGTGATAGAGATTCAAACCGACAGCCAAACCCAATGATGATAGCCACTGTTAAAGGTGCAGTAATATACCCTGTTGTGGTGGTAAAGGTGGATGGTATAAAGTGCAGGGCATTGCTTGATTCTGGGGCTGGAAGTTCTTATGCCTCAGCAGAGTTAATAAGTAGGCTTGATAAGCAACCTATTCGAAGGGAGTTTAAACGGATCGATATGATGATGCATTCGACTAACCAGAAGATAGAAATATTTGGTGTGAAAGTTTCCAGTCTGAAGGAAGACTTTCACCTGGATATTTCAGTAAGCAAGGTAGATAGATCAGTCCTACTGTCGCTCCCAAATCCTAGGTATGCTGAAATCATTGATCAACACCAGCACCTAGAGGGAGTCGTTATGGATGATATGGATAGTAAGACCGAGCTTCCCATTCACCTTGTACTCGGTACAAGTGAGTACTCAAGCATCAAGACGCGAACAAGGCCAAGAGTAGGACAGCCAGGAGAGCCGGTGGCAGAGTTGACAACTTTTGGCTGGACAATCCTTTCACCAGGAGCAGAGGTGAACCGGAACAATGTTTACTTGATGAGAACTTCTACTGCAGATCTGGAGCAGCTGTGCAGACTAGATGTGTTGGGGCTTGAGGACAGACCAGCTGGAGACCAACAATCTGTCTACGAGGATTTCAAGGAACAGCTGACACAAAGCTCTGAAGGCTGGTACGAGACTGATTTACTTTGGAAGAACAACTGTGGTCCTTTACAGAGCAATAAAAGTGGAAGTTTAGGAAGACTGGCGGGCCTGGTGAAGAGGCTGCAAAGGGAACCTACGCTGGTCGACAGATATGATGTTATCCAGGATCAACCGGCAAAGGGTATAGTAGAAAGAGCGAGTGAAGTAGCTAAGGGTAGAGAGTTCTACATACCTCATAAGCCGATGATACGAGAGTCTGCCGAAAGCACGAAAATGCGAATAGTGTTTGATGCATCAGCGAGACAAAATGAAGAGAGCCTCTCATTAAATGACTGCTTAGAAACAGGACCGGCCTTACAGAACATGTTGTGGAGAGTTCTTGAATGTGAGAATGCGGTTTAAGCCGGTGGCATTGTGTGGAGATATCAAGCAGGCATTCTTGCAGGTGCGCATACGTGAAGACCGAGATGCTTTGCGGTTCCACTGGATCAGGAATAAAGATCCCTCTGATGTTGAAGTCCTTAGATTCACTCATGTCCCGTTTAGTCTAGTCCAATCGCCCTTTCTGTTGGGGGGAACAATAGAACAACATTTGGAGAACTGCAAGAACAAGTACCCCAGAGAGGTAGAGGAGATCAGGAGGGGTTTGTATGTGGATGATGTCCTCACTGGGGGAGAAACCTTGGATGGAACACTTAAGCTGAAAGAGACGGTAGTAACAATGTTTGGAGAGGCAAAGTTTGAGCTACACAAGTGGCATTCAAATGCACCAGAGCTGGAAGCAAGCAGTAATTCTAATGATGAGGAACAGAGTTATGCAAAGGAGCAGCTAGGAGTGAAGGCAGATGAAACAAAGATGTTGAGACTCGCATGGAACAAAGCTGATGATACCATGGGAGTAACCTTTCCAATGAAGGCTGCAGGTGGATCAAAGAGAGAAATACTTCGATTTCTTGCTTCAATATTTGATCCCCTAGGACTAGTTTCACCCATAGCATTGTTGGGGAAATTTGTGTACTGAGATACCTGTGACCAACACCTACCATGGGATGGAGAGTTACCACCAAACATGCTGAGGCAATGGAAGACGTTCGAGAGAAACCTACCGGACAGTGTCGAGGTGCCACGCAGTCTGGCCACCTTTTGAGAGAGTATTGAATCAATCGATCTACATGCATTTGTAGATACAAGTGGAGTAGGGACAGCAGCTGCAGTGTATTCTGTAGTTCACCAAGAGTCTAGCCTGCTTGCAGGCGGTGGAGGGTGTTTTTTTCGCGCAGCAAACGGATCATCGCCGCCATATTGGCCGAGCGTGATTGAGAGCTGGGATCGAATGACAAATGGAGGGGGAGGGGGTTGGGGGAGAAGAAGCAGATCTGAAAGACCGCCTGCACGAAAGCCCCTGGTTTCTGAGTATCCGCCCACCACGCACATGATTTCCGTTAACTTGTAACTCATTCTTAATTGACCAATAGGAGTCGACGTGTGACAGCCTGCCAATTTTTGATTTGGTTTGATTGAAATGCGTGCAATATTCAAAACAAACCCAGTTCGCTCGCTGTCAAATGCAATGCAAAATGTTGGTAAAATTGGTTCTCAGATACGGAAATTTCAATAAAACCAGCTATTTTTGTTCAAAGTTCTCCATGGAAAGGACTGCGACAGTACCACTTTAGATATATATGTAGACAGTTCGGTTTTAGCTTGTTGCGTTCGCCCCATCAGTCTCTCAAAGAGTTTCATGTTGCAAATCCTCCGAAATACATACACTTAATACAAGCTGCTTCAAAAAGCCGTCCAGCACTGCAGTCTGGCGAACCAGAAGACACTCCCAGAAGAGGTGCCATACAAGCGGCTGCTTCCTTTCTTAAAAGAATTAAGCTCGCATAAAGATAAATACAGGATCGAAAAAATCTCTAAACTTCAAAGAAAAATCCGATGCAGACAATGTTTTGTCTGGAACTCGATATTGAAGAACTCATGGCAAATGTTGTGATCGTCTTTCTCTGACAACTCGAAGTCCATCTTAGTGAATGTTTGCCGAAAGAAATGAATGGCCGTTGCATAAATGTATTGAGGCGGATTTCTGATTATTTCCTAGTTCAACGGCCGTGAAGTCAATAGCCGGATTGCATCTCTGCAATTTGGTCGACAACAATAGTTTTCAGTGGCGAATTAAATCACGGTTCGTTGTCGAGTTCTCTTTACCGTAAATATCATACTCTTTCCAAAGCCTGTCGAAAGCATAGCCAGAACGGCAAGTTTAAAGTACAGGTCACAATTCACAGGTCAGGTTAATTGTTAAATTCTAAGACAAAATAAAGGCTCTGTATAGCTTCCTCCTGCTCTGTTTTCAAAGTACCTTTACCCAGCCGCGGAGAAAGAAGCGAGCAGCTGTGTTCTCTCTAGAAAACCTCTGGAACTAGGGTTAAGGCGAAGGAGGGTTAAGGCGAAGGCGAACTTTGAAAACGGAGCAGGAGGAAGCTATATACAGAGCCTGATATTTACGGTTTACGAACTTGCGAAAAGAGAACTCGACAACAAACCTCTCGCAGTTCGCCGATCGCCGCCTTCGCGGCTCTTTCTCCGTGGCTGTCTAGAAAACCTCTGCAACCAGGGTACTTAACCTTAGTCTTCAAAAAAGACAAAGCCTTTTGTATTACTCGCCATATTTTATCAACTGCAAGCTCAGTACACAACACTTATTCTAGTTACGCCGCTTCGCAAGGCTACACATATTCCTTTCAGTTTTTCAACACTTGCCGCGATAAGCTTGATTGACACCGTTTCAGCCAATCATATACCCCGTCCGCTGGTGGACGGGATCTAACTTTTGTACTCAGAAACCAGGGGCTTTCGTGCAGGCGGTCTTTCAGATCTGCTTCTCCCCCACCCCCCTCCCCCCTCCATTTGTCATTCGATCCCAGGTCTCAATCACGCTCGGCCAATATGGCGGCGATGATCCGTTTGCTGCGCGAAAAAAACACCCTCCACCGCCTGCAAGCAGGCTACCAAGAGTCTGACATCAACGCTGGACTAGTCGCAGCTAAATCGTGACTTGCAAAGAAAGGCCTAACCATTCCACGGCTGGAACTTATATCTGCACACATGGCGGCCAACCTTGTGGAGAATATTAAGGATGCACTACACGGGTATCCGGTTAGCCAAGTCTACGGATGGTTGGATAGTATTGTAGCACTACACTGGATTAGGGGAGGAGGTAGCTACAAGCAATTTGTCGCAAATCGAGTGCGACAGATAACGGCTAAGAGTTACATCCAGTGGAGGCATGTGAGCACCGATCAAAATCCAGCCGACATTGGTAGTAGAGGAAGAGATGTGAACAAGATGCCTGAGATGTGGTGGAAGGGACCAGATTGGCTGTTGACTCCTGATCATTGGCCTGATGATTGTCATACACAGCCCAGCGTAGCAACAGAGGTGGAGTCCAAGCTTGTGAGGGAAGTTCTAGCAACTACGCTGGAGACTAATGACAACTGGGATGAGGTTCTTAAAGTGCCAATAACCCCCAAAAAAATATTTTTGACGTCTATTCTGTATAGCGCCCTGACAAAGAATTCGAAAAAATAAAAGTGAAAAAACTAAACTTCGACGATTTTACTGGCGTCAAAGTTAGCGAAAACATCCGTTTTGGGCTTCCTGTTTCCAGTTGGAAGTCAGCGCGAGTCTTGGTGAGGGCCTGGAATTATGACGTCAATCGGGCGCATTTTACTACAACTACCAGAATCCTTTGCACGGTTTCTTTTGTTCCTTTAATTTAGACTATTGTCTTGGTATTCTCAAAGGTATTCTGAATAAGAAAAAGAATTCAAAAAGGAAAAACGTCCTATTATAGTCTAATCAATAGAAAATAAACTCCATCACAAGGAAGAGCACAACGAAATTAGTAAATTTACCAAGTTTGGTGATATTTCATTGGATATTTATCATGTGGTGAGCTTGCAAGAGTCGCAGAAATAAGAGACGTTTGTATGGGATTGAACGAACGCCTGACTACATACACGTCACAGGCCACTGGTCTCCAGGCTCCCAAAGGGAATTGAAAACTGACAGCCACATGTTCTGGTTCTCAACTTTGAAACGCCGTAAAAAAAATACTATTGAGGTTTAGCCTCCTATTTTTGCCTTAAGTTCTAAATAATGGTTTAAAGTTTCAATTCAAAAAAAATATTTTTTGGGGTTATAGGCACTTTAAGAAGCATGGGTTTTGGAAGACCATACGCATTTCTGCATGGGTTGCTAGGTACCTTCACAACTGCAGGTCTGAAAAATCGGAACATCTCTCAGGACCCTTGACAACTGCTGAGACAAATGACCAAATCCAGGTTTGGATTAGAAGGGTACAGACCAGGTACAGCCAGACAGATCAGTTCAAAGAAGACCAACTGAGACTGAACCTACAGAAGAATGAACAGGAGTTGTATGAATGCCGTGGCAGAATCCAAGGAAGTTATCCAATTTATCTGCCACCAAACTCACCTTTCAGCGAGAAGATGGTTATGGATGCTCATTATTTTACTGACACTACATGGGGGAGTTGGCCTCACAATGGCATTCATCAGACGCAAATATTGGATACCTCGAATAAGACAGCTGACAAAGAAGGTCATCCGAGGATGCTTCGGCTGTAAGAAATTTCAAGTCACAGCATTCTCAAACCCACCACCCGGAAACCTGCCAACTGGTCGAATCAAGGGATCAGTACCATTCCAAGTGCTTGGAGCTAATTATGCTGGGCCGATTGCCTACAAGCTCAACCCAAAGAAGGAGGGCAAGGCGTACATCTTACTGTTTGCATGTAGTCTCACAAGGGCCATCCATCTTGAATTGCTGCCTGACCAAACTACAGCAGGGTTCCTCAGAAGCTTCAAGCGATTCATAGCAAGAAGAGGCAGACCAGAGAAGATCTACACCGACAATGGAGGACCGTTCATAGGTACAGCTAAGTGGGTGAAGAAAGTGATGAAAGATGAGCGAGTTCAGAACTACCTGGCCCATAACAACATTAGCTGGCAATTTAACCTGAGCAGAGCCCCTTGGTAGGGAGGCCAGTTTTAAAGGATGGTGGGGATTGTGAAGCAAGCTCTACACAAGTCTATGGGCCGTGCTTTACTCGGATGGAGTGAACTTGAAGAGGTGCTGCTGGATGTCAAGGTGGCTGTAAATAACCGTCCACTCGGGTATGTAGAGGATGATGTCCAGTTACCCACGCTGACACCTAATGTCATGATGTTTGGTCAACCTAACCTACCTACCAAAGGAGGATGCTGGTTCAATCGATGATGCAGATTTGAGGAAACGTGCAAGATATGTGCGTAGGTGCAAGGATGTGCTTTCGTCAAGATGGACGGGGGAGTACCTAAAGGGATTATGAGAAAGGCACAACCTTAACCACAAAACAAAGGAGATGACCATTCAAGCTGGAGATGTTGTTCTGATCAAGGGCAATGAACGCAACAGAGGGAGGTGGAACATTGGGATCATCGTTAAACTCATCAAGGGAAGAGATGGAGTTGTCAGAGTGGTGAGATTGAGAGCTGGACAGTCCTTCTTGGAAAGAGCAATTCAACAACTGTATCCGATGGAGCTGTCCTGTGACCTTGTGCTGGAACAAGAAGACATATTGCAGCTTAACCCAGATGCAAGGGAGTTCCGGCCAAGAAGGAGAGCTGCGACAGCCGCTGCAAAGAGGATCCAGCGTATTGCAGATGATGAAACAACCGATTTCTAACCGCAATATATTTTATCCTTTCTGGATCAAATAGCGGGAGTGTGTGGAGAATATTTCGGTAGAACCTCCCCCTTCAGTTTCAAACATTGTTGTTTAAGTTAAAAATAGGCAGGTGTTCCTAACCCTCGAGTCGGGGTAGGCCTGGAAACTAGTCACATGTAAGAGGAGAGCACGAGGAGAGGAAAAAACATGGCAAACTAAAATCAATGTTTGGAGTTTGTTATTCGGTTTTATAGGGAAACAAATCTGTGAGAATTGTCGGAGCAAACGGAAAACTTAATCCCGACAATGCTACAGGTTACGGTCGAGTACGTCCTTCATGTAGACGAATATCGACAAGGCATGCAACTAGACGCCGCCAAACTGCTAACCACCACTTGATTACCCACCAAAATTACCCTTAAATCTAATCGCTTGCTCGTCTACTTTGGGAATATGAAAGAACGATTATCCATGGACATCCTGGCCAAGTTTGAGGTCAATTGATGCAAGAGAAGAGCATAAAAAAACACTCTCGAAGTCAGAAATTTAGCTTTTGGAAGGGGTCCTGCAGACATCGCTGTCCCTTTCAAAATTTCACGGTCGCCGCCGAGTAGAATTCCGTTCTCCTCCCCTCCTCACTCGCTAATATTTTTGCAGCCAAATGCGAACTAACCATGGTCAACACAGTAGAATTTTCCACTAAATCTTGTTCACGTTTCCCGACGTTTTGAACTAGCTACGGACAAGATTTTAGCAGCAAAAATTTTTTTTCTAGTTAATCGTGACAGCAGATGTATATGAAACAGAATCAGTCAAATATTTGCTTTCCAGTAGTCAGCCAAATTCTCAACCCTACGATCCTACAATATTCTCAAGCTCTCTGACGGTTGTTCAGAAGAAGCAGAAGATGAACAGCCATGACAAACTGATCAGGTAATACATTAGTTTATACTCAGGAGCCCATTGCTCCTGTTTATACTTTAAATGTACTTATGAGTTATGTTCATATCACCCTTTCGTATCAATGTAGTTTTGGTTTTGCTTTCTTCAAGTAGGTTCAACGGATCTGAAAAACATAGTATCTTGCGTGCTGTATTAAAAGTGGTCCATCATGATAATTATCTCTTGACTGAAAATTATGAACATGAAAAGGAGAATTTATGCTTCTCTCTTCAAAGGCATCTCTTTGGCTGTTCGACTACTTTTTGCCACTAAAATCTTATCTGTAGCTAGTTCAAAACGCCGGGAAACGTAAACAAGATTTAGTGAAAAATTCTACTGTGTTTTTTATGCTCTTCTCTTGCATCAATTGACTTCAAACTTGGCCAGGATGTCCATGGATAATCGTTCTTTCATATTCCCAAAGTAGACGAGCAAGCGATTAGATTTAAGGGGAATTTTGTCAGGCAATCGAGTGGTGGTTAGCGGTATGGCGGTGTCTAGTTGCATGCCTTGTCAATATTCATCAACATGAAGGAACCTGTAGCATCGGACGACAAGAAGACACACAGAACTGGTAAATATAATAAGTAAAGTTTATTTGATACAAGTTTAATGATTTCAACTTTAGAATTAACGCTATATTCATCCTGCAAATTTGAGGTAAACAAGGCAAAATCTGGGGGGAAATCCATTTGACAACTGACGAAGCCACAGGAAGCCCATAAGCAATTTTGAGGATGGTAAGCCTGTGGTATTGCAAGTTCATGAGTGACTGAGACTGAGTAAGTGTGCATGTGTGAGTGAGTGGGTAAGCCCACAAGCAAGGCTATTGATAGAAACATCTCTTAATATATTTCTATACTGACCTCCATGTGGGTTATATCCAGGACTAGACTCTTTCAGAATAGTTGTTAATTCATGCATCAACATCACCGTCTGAATGAGCTTCACATCTTTGAACTCAGGATCCCAGTGGATGTGTGCATTAGAAACCAGGATCTGTTGCCCTCCAGAATACCCAACATATGATGCATCCTTAAGCTCAAGCAATGCAGCAATGCCAATGTTGTCCTTGGTCATTACTCTGTTCAACATGTCATCTGAGCCTTGTGCATTGGCCATAGCCAATTGGTTGAATTCTGTAAGGTACTCTTTTACCAGAGAAAATCTGGAAATAACAAATCATTGAGGGATGAATATAAGTGAAAATAAATAAACTGAACAACATTATAACCTAGTTGTGCTGTTTTAATTAACATGCACAGCAAGGGTGGTCAAGTCGTTTAAGCATTCACCTCTGTGGCCCAGGTTTGATTTCCAGACTCTGTGTCTTACGTGAATTGAGTTTGTTGGTACAACTGTATCTCTCCCTTGCTTTGAGGGTTTTACTCCAGGTTCTCCAGTTGTCCTCCTCCACAAAAAAACTTGACCTAACTTGCAATTTGATCTCAGAAAGTTGGGGCATGTACATTTTCTATAAAATGAGCTACTTCAAGCTCTATTTGCTACCTTATTATAGGAAATTAACGCTCCATGAAATTAACGAATCTTTAAAATTTGTGTTAATTTAAGTTGCATTAATTTTTGTGAGCGTTAATTTTTGCAATATTAATTAAGTGGAGCGTTAATTTCTGCGACGTTAATTTCTGCGACCTTAATTTCCATTATTATAACCCCAAATTCTGGATCCTGTCCAGACACATTATTTTGACACCTAGGAAACAATGGCTTTCCATTTTTTGCACACTGTATTTCAATCTTTTACAATGTAAAAGCCTAAAAGTATATTGGCTACAATATTTCTAGTTCATTCTAATTCTCCCTTCCAGAAGAGCAGTTCTCGACATCTGCATGCTTCTTGTATTTTGGCCAAAAACTGTATGTCAATCGCATTAATTTCCTTCATTTGGAAATGTTACCTCCTCTTTCGCGTTAATTTCTTTTATCGGGAAGGAATTTTCCCTCCTATTTGCATTAATTTCAAAGACCTTAATTAACACGAACGTTAATTTCCTATAATAAGGTATGTGGGTAAATTATACAAATTATAATATACTGATCTTTGTCCACAAATATTATCTGTTCCAAGAATCACACTAAGCAAGATATCCCCAAAATTACCTGGGCCAGTGGTTTAAAGAAAGGGTTACTTTATCCATAGAATTAATATTATCTGTTCCAATAATCACTCTAAGCAGGATGTACGCCCTGAACCGACAAATCGTCTAGCTCAATTCTTCTAGTGATCCTAATTCTTTTTGCCAGTGCCCAATACATACAGACAGTTCTGTATGTATTCTGTATAACATTTTTAATATTTCCTTACTTTTCTGTGTTTGTGTCCGTAGTGTATTACATTTGCTTAAAACACATTATTATCAAACTGTCATTTATATTTTCTATAAGTCTTCCTTCTATAAGTCTTCCTTGCCTCAAATAGCTTTTGCTACCTGCAGGTGGGCATTTACAAATATTGTATATTTAAAAGAAATTGAGTTTTTGCTGTTGTCCCCAGAATTGCCTGGACTCAGTTGTTTGAAGAAAGCCTGGGTAACTTTATCCCTAGGATAACATAAATTTGTATCTGTAGTCTGTAAAGTTTAACCCTGGGTTTGTGAATTTACTTGGCTTGTTGCTTGAACATTGCTTTTGATTGGACAACATTTTTGAAACTGGTAAAATAATGTGGAGTGCATGTACATTGTCATAAATGAACTACAGTAAATGTACATGGTGACATACTTTGTTGTTTTGAAAAATATTGCACACCCATCCACATGTTTTCTGTCATCCTCTGACATCGTTCTTGCCCTTGACTTTGGACTAAATATCCCATGGTATCCGCTTTGTCTTAATTGTGGTAGGAAGAAGTCGTAAAACTGTTCTGTTTCAACCTCCTGAAAAATATATGATCATTGCAAAATCATCAGAAACTGAAAATATCCCCCTTTTGCATTCACAAAGAAGTACAGCATGCAATGACCTTGCACTCATTAATGCAGTGTTTAAATGCCAGAAATATTACAAAATTTGCAAAATTAATACCTTTTTGTGATAAACAAACAGTGCAATATGAATTTTTATTTTTTAACATGATTCTTGCACTTTAATAAACAAACTTATAATAATAAATTATTTTAAAAATTTACATTGCACAGATTACATACCCAATGATCAAATTAATGCACATGACATGAGTAATGAAATTAATACAATCTAATAGTTTTTCCAGAACTACTACTGTAAAACATATTAAACCTACTAATAAATTTCAAGCTACTAATAAAATCTATAAATTACTATTAAAATCTAAAAGAAAACAATATTGACAATTCAAAGGGATAAAATATCTATTAAGTCTAATTATAAACTAATCTAAAAAAATAGGAATTTAATTGATGCTTAAAAGTCTCAACAGAGTCAAGGAGGTGCAGTTCCTTTGGCAGAGAATTCCATAGTTTTGGTGTGGCAACAACAAATACCCTATTTATGATAGTTTACCATGGTACAGTATGTCTTCTTATTTATCACATTGTGCATCACATGGTCAAAATTTGAATGGTGAATCTACACCAATTTTGACAATGAGATGATGAAAAATGTGGTAAATAGGACATACCAACTATTCTAAATTTGTTTTTTACAACAATAACCTAAAAATTGTGAAACGAGCAGGGGAAATTGTGGGGGAAAAGTGATTCTAGTGTGTGCTATCACACAATCAATATTGCGCAAGTGATCACGTAATCTACTATGGTATGTCATCTTATTTCCAATAAGCCTGAATTTCAGCCGTCTCCTCTGGTTCGGTCCTCCCGAGAGAGACGTCTGAATCCAATAGCCGATAATGCCGTCCAGTGACGTCACTACCAGAAAACCTGGTAGTGATCTTTGATTGGTTCATATTCTATAATTTCGCATAATTATCATCATCATCATCATTTTATTATTTAACTCATGTGTACAAAAATAGCAAGATTATACTAATACAAATATTAATGATAATAACATTTACTTACAGTTTTGAACAAGTTAGTTTACAAATATAAGTACACAATTGAGTAAGGGCCGCCGTAAATAGCAGAGCTAATCGAGAGGATGACCCTTTTAAGCTAAATTTAATTTAAAAAAAGAAGAGAATGCGATCAAGTTTATACACAGTTTTTTTAAAATAAAATAGTATTTCTCTAGTAGGAAAATAACACGTACATATAATCAGTTAGTGTGAGTATAGTTATCTATTAACTCATCCGAGAAGATGGCAGGATTCACTTTGGACTCGCGGTTGTTGATCGTGGAGTTTCAGTGGAGTGATTGTCTTTGGCAAAGACCTTGAATTCATAAGGAAAACATCTGGAAATGGATTGAAAGCGTCCTGCACAATAACCGGCCAACTGTCCTGTAAACATGTACATTTTATTGCGTCGTGTCCGTGGGGTTGTTGATAATCGATTATTTGTTCACACTCGCAGTGGTAAAGAATGTCACTACTCTCTTCAAGGAACTGTTCTTTCTCGTAAAAGAGTCTTCGTATTTCTTCAAAAATTCTTCATTATCCTGTCATGTTTTTCTACTTTTCTGTTGCATCATTTACATAGGTAATATCACGTACAGTAGCTGTGTCGATTCGAACGGCAGATTGCGAGACATGTACAAAGATCAACGGAAAGGCAAAGATCAACTGTACTTTGCCTCCAAATATTTGCTGCTTCGAAAAGGTTTTCACAACATAAGAGGCACTTGAGAAGCAAATGGGATGGAGATATACATATATATAGGTAAGGCTTATATTCTGGCCGGCATAATCTCAAATAATTTCTCAAGGTGAGCGATAGCTTTGTTTTTGTGACCCATGAAATCTTACTACCGCCGTGACAGTTTTAATTGCATAAATTAAATTGTTAATCTGCCTTGACGTCACTGGACGGCATTATCAGCTATTGGATTCAGACGTCTCTCTCGGGAGGAACAAACCAGAGGAGACGGCTGAAATTCAGGCTAATTTCCAATGGCAATCAGAAAATGAGAAACTGGGCAGTTGTTGTAAAGAAAAACTCCTAAGGGTAAATATTACCAAGTCTTAACCAATCAGCGTGTAGCATTTCTAAAGCCGTCCCTTACGGAGTAACATTTACCCAGATGAGTAATCTTTACTGTACCAAGTAATTTTTACCACCACATGTTTCTTAAATAGCATATATTTCTCTGCGACATGAACAAACATTGTTGTCATTTCAATAGGTTTTACTCTTTTAAGTAAAATCGAGCAGTTTTAATTGGAAAACATCCCAAAAACGTTTCTTTCTTCCAAGAGCATGGCACGTTTTTTACGCTACAATGATTAAGTTTGTTTGCAGAGAGTGACACTTCTATCAATGTCCGGAAATCCACTTCACACACAGACGTTGATGATAACCATAAAGAGACAAGCCACAATTTATATTGTGCATGGACTGCATGAAGTTACATTGAAAAATAAAATCATACAGCTTAACTGCATCACCCCTGAAATCGCTGTCTGTTTAGGTATTCTCCTCTTGTTTAACATTTGAGAAACCGTTATCCTCAAAAATTAATGACTTGTTTGCTAACAAAAAAAAATCTTAATAAATAAATGTAAATTAGGCAATACTCCTAACCACTTTCGTTACAAATGTATTTTTAGATCGCCTTTAATGCATCACTTTTCAAACGATTAAATCAGTATTTCGTGAATAAATTAAATTAAATCGACCTTCCTCTGAAAATTGGCAGGATATTGACCACCGATCAACTGCTCGGTCGCCAGTCCAAGAATATCTTCATATCATTGATTGTTTTGGCTATATATCTTGAAAAGAAAATTATTTTCAGCTCAAATGATTGAACATTCGGTTCTCAAGTCTCTTTGTTGAGCGGAGCGCATGAAAAGTCAATCACATACAACACATATTCATCTGATTCTAATGATATACACTGCAATTGTTCTGACGCAAAGAAAATGTAAAGATCGGCGGATTTCGTATGATAACATGTTGAAAAATCACAAATGCTCATTATTACGGGACTTGACCAAGGAGTGGATTTTTCGAGAGATAGAGTTACGGCAACGAAGGTGCAAAATTTTAAATGAAGTAATGTTTACAATTTGCGGTAATTATTACTGCTACATGTACAAGTCGTTGTTTGGCGCCACACTGCATACATGTATGTCTCATGCTGTAAAAAAATTAGAGCAGCCAGATCAAACCATAGAACTTTCAATTAGTAAAACAATAAGTTATTGGGAAGTTTCAGGTCTGTATTGCTCCACATTTTGAGACTGGTTTATGACTACCCTGAGAGTTATTCCCATTGCGAGGCTTTAATTTGTCAACAAGTATGCTTATCGTATTATTCACGGTGGGCAAAAAAACGGTGGTATTAACCCGCTCTGCACTGGTAATGTTTAAGGCTACGGTGACGTGTGGGCAAACTAAACAGCACTTTCTTCTCTTTCTATCGAAATGTTTTGCTCTGCCTTTGTGCATGTATAATAGTTTACGCATAAAATAAAAATACAGCCTGGAATACTTTATAACCACAATATTCGGAAAGTCACATGCGATTGCTATGATCTTTGTGAAAATTCGTCGCAGAAACGTGACAGTGTTAACTCAGTTGGCAGCGTGGAAAAACTTTGACATTTTTGGAGTAAAAACACATATCGATATGTTTTCTAGAGGGGGGGGGGGAAATAGGTCAATATTTTGGAGGGTGAAAATGTTTTTTTTTTAAGTTGTTTGCAATGGACCGTGTGATTTGGATTGGCGACTTATGACGTGACATGACAAGCGGACTGACAAGCAGTGTTCAAAATGATTCTTAAAAACTTGAAATTTATTCACTAGCTTTTTAGCTTGAAGTTGGCTTCCTTTGAATTTCTTCTTTTATTTAGTTATGACCTGAATTAAAATTAAAACTAAAAAACTAAACGTTCAAGGATCTTTGAAATCTAGACAACAAAAGGGCAATCGAATCGGTATTCATGAATGTGCTACAATGTAGATGCAACACCTCGGCAGTTTCTTTTAGCCCAACGTTTAATATTTATCTGCTTATTAATTTTATCATACTATCAATGCTAAAATATAAACTCAATATGGACTGCAATTGTAGTCTTTTTCGGTTTGGCCTGGAGTGGTTATGCCTACGGCGCTAAACAGCGACTTAGCAGTAATAATTACCACAAGTAGTAAACATTACTCATTTACAATTATTTCTTGCGCCTTTATTAGGAAAAGGTTTTTGGCAGGAATATTTGTATTACGTGTATTCTACAATAATTACATATGTTAACATCAATTCAAACGAAAAAGTGTTGAGAACAGCTAGCGAACATACATGTACATGTACACTGAAATCCACTAAAGGTTTCAGATCAATGTACCTGCTTTGGCGTGTCATTTCCGGCAATTGTTTTGTGATCGTCGGTGACGTTCAGAATATTGTACAATCATTGCCGTAGTATGGCCAAAACTTACTAAAATTACCCATAAAAGCATGACAGTGTTAATTCGGCAGCGCAAAAAAACGTTTTGATATTTTCGAGTGAAAAAAACTAATAATTTATCTAGTATATATTTTCTAGACGAAAAATTTCTGAAACCCCTGCGTGCAATGAACTGTGTAATTTGGATCGGCGACTGACATGACAATTAAGCGGACTGACAAGTAGATGTTTCACAAGCTTATATTTAGCATGCGAAGTTGGCTTTGCTTGCATTTCTTTTCTTTAGTTTTGTCCTGAATTAAAGACTGGTACTGAACTAAACGGAAGAAGGTAGAATATACGATGAAGGAGATTTTGAGAATCTTTGAAAGTCTAGACAAAAAAAGGGTACTTCATTCGGATTCGTGAATGCGCTGATTAATGCAACTCGTTGAGAACCTCGACATTTTCTCGGTTTAATATTTTTTATAAAACGTTTTTAAAATATTTTTGTGCTTCAGTTAAACATACTTTGATAAAGTATAAACTCAATGTGGACCGCAATCATTTTAGTTTTTTAGTCTTTTGGTAACCGCTAATTAGCTTTGATGGTGAAATACGATATAGCAGACCTGTTTACAAAATCAAGCCAAGCCACGCCACGCGCGGGAATAATATTACCGGTAACAAAATGGTTCCCATTTCGCACTCAGGGAATATAGGTAGTCACAAGCCAAGCCTAAAATTTGGAGGGATGCAGACCTGAGACTTAGCAATTGTTCTTACTAATATTCAAAGCTCTATGGTGTGATCTGTCTGCTGGGATTTTTGACAGCAAGATATGCGGAGCAGTAATAATTACCACAAGTAATTACTCATTTACAATTTTGTGTCTAATATTGCCTTAAGTTGTAATACGTACAACACGGTGACTAGAAAAAGTTCTTGGCAGAAATATTTGGATGGATTCTACGTGCATTGTACAAATAAGTATATAGATTATAGCGCATAAACGAAACTACGGATGCGAGGAATGTTCAAATAGAGATGTTCAACGTTATCGGTTCACCCGTGACAGTCTGCTTGCTTTTCAAAGTGCAAAATACTTTTTTGTGAGTTTGAATTACGTTTTACGTTCATAATATTGCTAGAATTTGCATTTGAATAGTTGAGATTGAAGGATGGCTGCACATACGTTAATTTTACCAGGGATAGAAACAAACCAGTGAATATTTCACGAAATGTGGTCGAAAGGAGAAGTAATATTTACTGGAAAGAGTAATTGTTACCCTTAGCAGGATCTGTAGTTGACTGTTGGAGGGGTAAATTTTACTTGATTGGTTGAGACGGGGGTAATCTTTGCGCTTTTGTGGGTGTTTTTCTCCCTGTTGATATTGACTGTTTGGCCACTGCCGGATAGTAGCTGTATGATTTTGTTTTCAGTGTAACTTCATGCAGTCCATGCACAATATAAATTGTGGCTTATTGCTTTATGGTTATCATCAAAGTGTGTGAAGTGGATTTCCAGACATTGATAACTGGTCAATCTTTGCAAGCAAACATAATCATTGTAGCATAAAAAGCTTTGCAAGCAAACATAATCATTGTAGCGTAAAAAGCGTGCCATGCTCTTGGAAGAAAGGAACGTTTTTGGGATGTTTTCCAATTAAAACTGCTCGATTTTGCTTAAAATAGTAAAACCTATTGAAATGGCAACAATGATTGTTCGTGTCGCAGAGAAATATACACTATTTAAGAAACATGTGGTAGTATAAAAAATTACTTGGGACAGTAAAGATTACTCATCTGGGTAAATGTTACTCCGTACGGGACGGCTTTAGAAATGCTACATGCTGATTGGTTAAGACTCAGTAATCTTTACCCTTAGGAGTAACAGTTATTTAATAGTGCATATTGAGATTGGCAAGTAAACAATGTTCTCGCCATGACTGTGTTACATGTTACCGTATTTTATCACGTATATACCGCACCTTTCTGACTTTCAGATTTTGAAAGTAACAAAAAATTGCCACAAAGTTGGGGTGTGGCTTATATGTGAGTGTTTTCAGAAAACTTTTTTGCAATGACCATAAACAAAGCCATATAAACAATAGAAATGGCACATTCAATTCACAGAACACGAGTGTCAGCAAGATTTCTACTCAAACTCCTCTCCTTCGCTTTCCAAAGAAAACTAACTGTATAGTTGCCTGTCATCTTCTCTGCTAACTCCTTGAATGGTTCCTAGTATTGTTAAAGGCCATAATTGGCCCCAGGCCCCCTTGAAAATCCAAGATGGCAGACCACGGACCACGGACTCAGACACGTGCTCATATAGTTTCGCCAGAAAATCTATACACAAGAAAGGACAAGGAAAGTTGTAACCAATTCGTTATTGTGGTATGACAATCTCTTATGAAGAAGTTTTGCTTCAATTACAGGCATTTATGAACTCGAACACAAGACTACTCTTACTGAATTTTGTGGTGCGGCTTATACACAAGATTTTTTTATTAAACCTTTCAGGAAAAACAAGCTTCTGTTTATCAGGCTGAAGTTAGGGGTGCGGCTTATACGTGAGGTGCGGCTTGTACGTGATAAAATACGGTAATATGAAATAAACTCCTTTATAGTTGAAGGTAACTGTAAAAAATAAGTCTACCTGTAAGCTGACAATATCTGCTGCATAATGTAGAATCTCTTTCATGATTGCAGTTTTTCTGTAGTCCCAGTTTAATGCCCAGGACGGACAGTAACCATACTGTTGTGATGTGCAGTATTTATCACAAAGGACATTGAAACACATGACACTGAAGTTCCCTAAGAGAGATGATGACATTCAATTATGATTATTAAGCCAGGGATGTAAATAATTTTAGAAATTACAAGGCCAAACGTAGTTATAGAGGGGCCATTGTATTGTGTTCTATGCTTATTGTTCATGTTTTGTTGTCAGACCCATTAATCTTATATACAATTTACTACATTCTTGGGGTGCCAGTTTTACTTAAAGTGCATAATAATATGAGCCCTAGCCAGTTATCATTGAAAAATTTTTTTCAGAGAATGTCAGAATTTTGATTGCAATATGGGGCCTAAATCTGTGGTAGAGTAATAGAAAATTTGGGATAGAAAATGCAAAAAGGAACAGTAACTCTGGTATATAAGCTGCCATTTTGTTTTACATGTAAGTCATTAAAATCTGCTGGAAACCTGGCTGCAGATGGGACTAGATGGGACTAGATTACTGCAAATGGTACACAAATCTTCAATCATTTTGGTTGGAATTGAAAAGAGGAATACCCCAAAAGCATTCGTTCCTTTTCAAAAACTTTCCAGTGGAATATGAACCGTTCTATTGGTATTCCCAACTGAAAATACTAGTTTCTGTGCTCCTTAAGTCAAATGAATGCAACATTTCATGTAACATTGTTGGGTCGTTTTGCATGTTGGGGTGGTCAAACAAACACAACTTGTTGCAATATATTGGACTCTTTGCCCAGTTTGTCAATAAGAGGTCTGGGCACCATGCAAATGGTGTTTTAAATTGAAATAATGCACATGATCCGATACAACAATGTTGCACGAAGGTGGTCAAATGAATGTAACATGATGCAACATTCCAGACAATAGAAATGAAATTTTGCATGGATGTTGCACAAAAGTTTGACCAAAAAAAAACTTCATCCAACATCATGCAACATCGTGCAACAGGGTGGTTAAACGGATGCAACATGTTGTATGAAACAATGTTGCATCCATTTGACCAGGGCTTAAGATGTGACCTCTTACCACTGGATCTATGTCTGGGTCTGTCTGGTACAATGTGAACCCATTGTCTTTCTGGTGGTGTTGCACATACTGTATAAGATAAAACATAAGACAAGAAATAACCTTGGAATACATAGCAAACTCACTTCTCTACTTAGTACAAAAATGGAAACCACTATTGAAAGTTGTAGTAACTATCAGCCATTATAGTTCACCACAAAATTTTGCTGCACACTCATTGGCCAAAAGTGATGTGACGCGATAGTTGTCATCCGTGGATGACAAAATTTTGCCACACACTCATTGGCCAATAGTTACCCATGGAAATTTGATGGCCGACTATCGCCTGATAGTTCCAAGTAGCGGATCAATGAGAGCACACAAAAATGTGGTGGTGAACCCTAATGCCTGATCACATCACATAACAACTATCACATGATAGGTCACATGATCACTTTTGGCCAATGACCGTGTGCGAAACTTTTGTGGTGAACTATATGACAATGTAGTGTCTGTCAAGGGACTATCGGCTGTTATAGTTCACCACAAAATCTTTGCATGTGCTCATTGGCTAAAAGCAATCATGTGACGTGACAAAACTATCAGGCATTATAGTTCACCACAAAATTTTGGCACACACTCATTGGCTAAAAGCAATCATGTGACATGATAGTTGTCATCCGCGGATGCAAACTATCAGGCGTTATAGTTCACCACAAAATTTTGGCGCACGCTCATTGGCTAAAATCAATCACGTGACGTGATAGTTGTCGTCCGCGGAGGCAAACTATCATGGGTTATAGTTCACCACAAAATTTTGGTGCACGCTCATTGCCTGAAAGCGATCACGTGACGTGATAGTTGTCGTCCGCGGATGCAAACTATCAGGTGATAGTGCCCGCTGAGAGCTGAAGACAATTTTGTGATGAACAATAACGACAAATAGACTGTGTTTGTCTTGGAACTATCGGCTGATAGTTTTCCTTGGAAATTTGATGTTCTTAAAACTAGCATATAAGCCCTCAAACTGCATTCTCGGGCTTATATTTGTTTTAAGAACATCAAATTTCCACAGGCAACTATCAGCCGATAGTTCCTCGACAGAAACAGTCTATTTGTATAATAGTGCCCGCTGAGAGCGGAATACAATTTTGTGATGAACAATAACGACGAATAGACTGCGTTTGTCTCGGAACTATCGGCTGATAGTTTCCCTTGGAAATTTGATGTTCTTAAAACTAGCATATAAGCCCTCGAACTGTGTTCTCTGGCTTATATTTGTTTTAAGAACATTAAACTTCTGTGGGCAACTATCACTGAGCCAATAGTTGTATAATACTGTAGTTGCCTGTGATGTTATTATCTGGACGAGAGTGTTTTACCAGAATCTAAACCATTCGTAGAATCCATATTTCACTGGCTGGAGTAAGATATGAAAAATACGTCACTCATCTCCCGCATGTATGACATCACACTTGCCACCTTTTGAACTACAAAGATAAAACCTTGGCAGGACAAGGGTTAAGAACATCAAATTTCCAACTATCAGCCGATAGTTCCAAGACAGACACACTCTATTTGTCATTATTGTTCATCACAAAATTGTATTCCACTCTCAGCAGGCACTAATTAATATACAAATAGAGTGTGTCCATCGAAGAACTATTGGCTGATAGTTGCCCGCGGAAATTTGATGTTCTTAAAACAAATATAGGCCTGAGAATGCAGTTTGGAGTGTAGCTCCAAGTAAACTACTGAGAGCGAGTAGTCTAATTACTGTTTTAATAGAAACCAACTAGTAGTTCAATATTAAACTGAAACAAGAAGATTTGTTGACATTTTAACGACTTGGCAGTCATTGTTTTATTTTGAAAACTGACCTTTTTGCTACTCACTATCTATCACAGGATTGTGAGTAGCTTAACCAATCAGATTGCAGGATTGGTAAAAGTCTGAACACTAGTTGGTTTCTAGACTAATATACAGATAGTGTGTCTGTCAAGGAACTATCAGCTCAACTATGATTCACCACAAAAAAAAAAATTGGGGGGGGGGGGGGGGGCATGCTCATTGGCCAAAAGTGATCATGTGACAGTTGTCATCCACAGATGCAAACTATCAGGCATTATAGTTTCCATGGGCAACTATCAGCCATAAGTTCCTCAATGGACACACACTATTAATTTTGTAATTAACAGTAATGTTGTGAAATTCAAATTATATGGATATGAAAATCAGCCCATAACTGACATCTAGTGTATAAATTATTTACAAGAAACAAAATAATACAGCATTTGATTTAGGTATTCATAACAAACATTAATTTTGAGAGGAATGATGAAGCATGCAAACATTTCTTCAAATAGCTGTATACATTTAAAAAACATATTACTGGTATTATTTGCACTGCCTCATAACTACCACGAAGTGCCAGAAGTTTGGTGCGAGGCACTGAACTTCATTAACTTCTGACTAAGTGCATTTGGGCTTCCCACTTGGATTCCTTGTGGTCGCATATACATGTAGGATTGATTTTTGGTGTTGATGGTGGTACACACGTTAAACACTGGAATCTCTTCAAGAATTTCCGAGCAATGTTTATTGAAAGCTGAGTGTTGTGATTGGTTAGCAAATTATTGAAGAACCAATCAGTGCTCTGATTGAAAAGTCCAAAGGTGTTGTTATAACATTATTAATCACCGAACCATGGCACCATTTACATGTGTGTCTGTGTCTTATATTGGACACATTTTGCTTGCTTGACAGTTCAAAAGATCAGTGTTGTCTGAGAGAAACCAATGTAAATTTGCATCAAACATGGGAAAGACACAGCTCTAGATGCTTGTAAACATGGAGAACTCAACAGAAACACCACACAAGATCCTAATTCAACTCAGTTAGGTGTGATCGTTTTCTCATAAAGTCAAAACAGGATGACGAAGGTGAAGAATATTATGGAAAACTGACTTACAGCGAGCATACATAGCACAACTATCATTTCAGGGTGAAGATAACACATTCCTCAAAACTGGCGAGACAATGGTTCGCATATAATTTCCTGAGAAATGGAAATTAACAGAGAAAGTAGACTCCAAACTTTGAGAGAAAATGTTATGGAATATCACCAGCACATAATTTTGACAGGAACTGAAGAAAGATAACCTACATGTAAGACAACATCAATTCCTGAGACAGTATATAAAATAACTGATCACTGCACTACTTTTTTCAACATTTTGATATCAACTTATAACAGCAAAACTGCAAATATATTATACTGCTGAAAGAGTAGCCTGATTTTCAGATGGTACAAGGTCGTCCACTCACTTCCTCCCCCTCCCCATCTGATGGACTTCAGACTTTCATGTTCCTGACGTTATCAACCTGTTTTTACAATAAGCCAATACCAGCACACGTAAGAATATTATTGAAGCATTTTGTGTAGAACGGTCATGCAGTAGCTGCTTTTACTAGTTGGATCAATCAGCTTTCATGCACTGGAAAAAACATTCTACAGCTTCAAATTTCTGTAGATTTCTCAGAATGGTATCCTGTTTGAGCTGCTGTGGTTCTTTGGAGAGCAGGAACTTTTTAAACGGAAATTTGCATGCAGTATTTGCAGGACAGTGTATGAGAATGCATACAAGAAATATCAGCCTCGATTCCATGCCGTAAAGTTCATTACTGTGATCTTAGAGCTTTTATTTTTTTTAAGTTTTGAAGCTTGATATGTATGCCGATTAGTCACACAAGACCCTAAAGTTGTCCTAGTGTAGTATTTTGGGTATCAGAGATTGTTTTAACCAGACTTTTTGTGCAAAGTTTAGATGCCATTGCCGTACATAAACTTACGGAAGTGTGTTCATAAGTCTCATAATTCTGAAAACATAAATATTCACCCAAGTGCCATGCAACTTTTTCCATAATATATACTCAGTATGTGTGTTCACTCCTGCAGAAAAATCATAATATTCCATGAAAGAATTGGTCTTCTAAAAGCCAAAAAATTAGGAGAATGATTCAGATCTATTAAATGCATGAGATTTATAAGCGGAGAAAGATTAGTGATTTACCAAAGCCTGTACGTAGACTCACAAACACATCGTTTCGATGAATGAACGATTCCAATGCTTTCTTCTGCTCTGGATACAGCTTCGAAAATTTACAACTTCGGTCGACACACTGCTTAAGTTCTTCTCCAATGTCATTTAGAAAAATATGCCAGCACATTCCTTAAATTCCAGACTTTGCCAAAATGTAAAGTTCCCTCTTATTGGTTGAAATTATGATGTCAGGAACATGACAGTCTATGAAGTCCGTCAGACAGGGAGGGGAAGGAAGTAAATGGATGACCTTGTACCGTCCGAAAATCAGGCTACTGAAAGAGCAACTCACAATAATTTTAGTCAAAATTCCAGATTTGAGTTATATCTTGTATAGAAACAAATATACAGGCCTGCAAAGTACGGAAATTTTATAGATGTTTGTGTGGTGGGGGGAAATTGGTGCAGTATCTGTGGTTTACTGTTATAAGTAAATATACATGTATATATCAAAATGCTGAAGAAGAAAAACGTGGAAGGGTCTATTATTCTGTAAATATTCGAAAATGACTTAAAATAATACAACCATGTTAAGCTAAGGCAATAATAAATAAAACAAATAACACTTGAAAATGAAAGTTCACAGAGGTGTAGAATGCTGAGAACTGTGTAATTTGAGCTTCAGCTCAGTTGGACAGTTTCAAAATTAATGTTGTTTTTCTGTCAGGCAATCTAACATAATCTGCAAAAAACACCAGTCTATTCTTAGGGTGTGTTCCTTTGGGAGAATCCAAATCCAGATTATGAATCTGAAAACGGATTTTGTGCTCCTTTGGCCGAATCCAAAAACGGATTTGTGATCTGGTGAATCCAAAACGAGAAAGGATTCATCGGATCATGAATCCATTGAATCCAAATCTGGATCATGGATTTGTAATCCTTCATGTTCCTTTGGGAACAGATCCAAAAAATATTATTGTGTCCAGCAGTCCGTACCAGTTTGTCGCACTGTGGCAGTACAAAGAGCAGGTAAGATTTCTTTATTTTTTCCATTTTCTTCAAAAATGATTACAATGATGATTACTGGGTCAGCAGCCGGTAGGCAACTTTGATTTTGTGCTTTACCTTTCACTGAAAATATTTGACAAGTGGCGTATGCTTTGATGAATAAATACTTTGTTAGAGCAGACAAATTTTTACTCTCTTGTCCCCTCGATTATCTCAATTTATTCATTTCCCTAACTGATATATTTTCTTTCCATTAGGTGAAGATGAAAGTTGAAAAATGGATCAAATCAACAGCAATACATGAGCATGTACAACTTTTCTCTCACGCAGCGACCATCTTTAGTCCCAAGAGAATAAAAATTGTATTGTTTTGCACATCGAATATCTATTGTGTTACTGTGGTAACTAATTAATCCTTCCTCGCAAATTGCCATTCTTTTGGACCCATGATCTGAGTGATCTTGGATCCGAAATTTGGATTTGGATTCCTCCCAAAGGAACACACCATTAGTACCAAAATATGTAAGTGGTTTTCTGGTCTTCTAACTGGCTGAATGTTAATTTGATTAATGGAATCTGGACATCAAAATATTGTAAAGACTTTGAGGCCTTGTAAACGTGGACTAGTTTGAGCGAAGTATAACATTTCAAATTAAACTTTATAGTATCCTAATACAGTCCATGTAACACTGCTGCTAAAAGTTAAAACCAAAGCTAAATTATTGTACTTTAAAGTTCATTCCATCATTTTGACCAATCTATAGCCTTTCTGTTTGTCTGGTTCATAACAAATCTGGGATAATTAAATTTCCTTAGGGAATTAATGTAAATAGCTCAGTACTTATGTAGCTGCTTTTGAATTTTAACAAAAACAAATGTGTGGTTCTTAAACAATTGAAGAATCCCTACGGATGTCAAAAACTTATCACATAACACGTCACCACAGGAGAAAAGTTAAACGTCACCTTGCACATATTACAAATGTATCTCAAATACAATACTTGTAAAAACAAGACTGAAGAGTTGCAAGTGACAAGGTTACTGTTACTGTAGTACAGTCCACAGTACAATGTGTTTTTGTATGGATACGTGTATTAGGATTGCTAATAAACCTCACTACTAGACAATAGCAACCAAACGAACTGTGTTTTGTCCAGCACTGAAAATCTTGAGTCTATATCAAGAAATGCATAGGAGCCCTTGTCTGTTTCCGGTTTGGTAAAAATAACTAACGTTCACGCAAAAAATCGAAGCAACAGAGTGCATTCTAGCTTGCTCTCACAGGGTGAATTGGCTTTCTTTTTTCTCTTTGTGCAAAAAGACAAACTGGAACACACACTGCTAAGGTAACGAAAGCAATCGTCCAAGAAATGTAACCAGTGGACCTGCATGGTGTTTCGTCCGTGAATAAAAAATTAGTTTCATTTAGACATACGAACCCGAAAGTTAACCTTTGTCCCTCCAAAACTGCAGGTTTCAGCAGCTCGTGAAAACCTGGAGCTTTGGCAGGCTCGATTTCCGTAATTTTATTTAGTTCAAGAGGTTTAGGGGTGAAAAACGAAGGACTGATGCGAATTGCTGAAGGAGAACAGTTGTCTTTTGTAATAGTACAACCGCGTGCCTCACACAAAGAACTTCGCATCGACCAAAGCGAGGAAGATTTCGTCAAAATTACTGCCCACAAGGCCTCATAAACCACCGTAAATTAGTCAAAACAATTAACTGAATATTATTCGGACAGCAAGCAACTTAAACTTTCCCACTTTGTAGAGAATTTGGTGGACTTTTAGTCTGTACAGTGACAGAATATAAATTTAGTAGTTGACACCACAAGTTGGAGCGTGTTTACATTCAACTTACCAGCTAAATTATCCAACATGTAGGCTAGTAATTTTGCTGTACCATTGCTCTCGGCGTTCAAACTTAACATTTCCTGTGGAAGGGGATTTCCAGTTAATCCAAGAGTTTGCAATTGGAAAAGTTTACCAAGTTCATTGGGCAAAATCCGCAAGCCATTATTGCATAGAAGCAGCTCACGTAATGTGACCATATCTCCCATTTCTGCGGGCAAACTTCGCAGTTTGTTTGAGGAAACATCTAGATGCCTCAGGTTCGAAAGTCTGGATATTTCAGGAGGAATCCTCGTTAGATTGTTGTCGTTCAAGAATAAAGCCGTCAAAAACTCCAGCTGCCATAATTTCGGGCTCAAATTACGGATTGGAGCCGTAATTTCGAGTTCACTCCAGCGCGATTTCTTCCCCGCCGCCACATCTTCTGGGCTCATAATAGAGTAATTCCTCCGATATTCGTTATTTTCATGCTTGTCTTTCGGCATTGCTAAAAATCATGACTTTCTTCGACGAGAAAACAAGAGCACAAACATGGCGGACATCTTTGGTCATCTCGCACGAAATCCTCGAACACAATGCAAGCTAGCTACGGGTTGGCGTGACGTCATTGGATACGAAGGCAAAAAAAATTAGCATGTATTAATATGCGTAAATGACGTCATCTCTAGTGGCGCTGACGCGTTATATGTGTCTTCTTCTTTTTGATGAAGGATGGCAAAGATTCGAGTGGATGAAAAACACTGCTTAACATATAAACAAGCCTTAGCATACGTATACTGTCATAAAACATGACGGGCATTTGAGAACTGATAAGAGAAATGTTGAAAGTACAAGTCGTCGGCGGCGCGTGCTTTTAAAATGACTGGTTGTTTTAGGACTGTTATGACAGTATACGTAGATACGTAAAAAAATGGATAATGCTTCTTTACTTGCTTTGTTATATTGTAATTAGCATTTTGGATATTAAAACCTCCTTAACTCAGCGGCACAGCATTCAAAGCAAAATATATTTTCCATTCTACTAGTCACTTGATTTAGAATTGTATTTAAAATAAAAATGTCTTGTTCGTAGGCACTTTAAATGCACGTGGTGAGCTAAGCAAACTATCAATTCAGTAATTTAGATGTACACTGGCGCAAAAGTTTCGGTTATGTATTCTCAAGAGACCATCATGATGGTCTCTTGGTATTCTCTATTCCCAGGAGAAGGTAAAACAATATGAACCTTCATAGACCCATTCGAAAAAAATGGCGTCCTATTTAAAAAGCTATTGTCCTGGTAGACCTGGTAACGTGAACACGAGGGTAGTCAGTCCACACAAAAGCTTTTGAACGTGTAAGCGAGGCTAGTCAGTCCTAAACAATAGTTAATTAAATTGAACGCCATTGTTCGAATGGGTCTATACATAGACAGCGCAGTGCCGTATTTCAGTAGATTAGCGGTACTGGTGTGAGATAAGAACAAGTACCGCTAATGATCATTGCATTACTGCGTCTGCGTATGTTGCTTGTGCTTATGCTTTTCTCTCTAATGTGAACCAGCCTTTGAGTAGCGTTTATTTTACCTGGAGTGATTATAAATTATCCACAGTCGGTTTGGCAAAAAAAGCCGCAAAATCCCATGGCAAAGCTGCTTTTGAAAGGGCGGTTGCGAAATATGGACTAAAGTTTGGACTAATTAAGATCAGACCAGGTGGGGGAGGGTATTATCTGTTCCAGACCAAAAAATTGTATTTTTGCGACCCTGGCAGATAAAATGGCACAAAAGGTAACCCTGTTCCATGCAAAATTGCAAAACTTTTACCCTGTCGGCTAGACTAGAAACAAGAGACTATGTGGCTATGTTGTATGAGATCTATAATAATGGCCATATTGATATAGCGCCATGTCATTCACCACAGTCTCATGGCACTTTACATATTGCTGACATATCCCGTCAGTGATTTTTTTTCGGACTGCTTACGGCGCTAATCTTGAGCTGTCACGCAGTTTACGGCAATGTTGAGTGTGTGGTTAGTGCAATGGCCAGGCTGCTGTACCGGATGACAATCCCCTGCTATTTTTCGAGTAGTACAACAGGTTCTTTCACGTCCCCTTCAAATCCTGATTAGAAGTAGGAGGAGACAAGGCGAACGGCTTATAAATTAACGTCCCTGCCCAAGCCGGACGTGGCCGGGATTCGAACCCCGACTTCCCGCACTCTAGACCGTGCTCTACCAACTGAGCTAACCAGTGAGGCGGTGACCAGAACCGACATTCACGATCACAAGAAGCTGCTTAATCCTTTGGACCATGCATCCCGGATATCGATGATCGGAAACTACCTGGTCCATATGAACCAACCTTCAGCTGGTACCGGACAACATCTTCCCTGTTCCAGACCAAATCAGAGTGATTTTGATCCCCTATTCCAGACCAAAACAGAGTGATTTTGATACCCTGTTCCAGACCAAAACAGTGATTTATATACCCTGTTTCAGACTAAGAATTGTTCAATTCAAAACCATACCCTGTCGAGCGGCACGTTATAGCCTATATATGGGAGTAGCGCTACTCACAGACCAAGTTTGGGACGCTCCTGCTAAGATACAGTCGAGGAAAAGCCGATACGATGGCCGGATAAAACAATTAGACTTCTTGCTCTTGGTTTCCGTGATAGACTAGCGCCCTTCGCCAACTATCTGAGTATCTGTCGTTGCTTTAATCAGTTTCATACCGACAGATTTATATATACCCTCGGGTTCCCGAGGATGTTGTAAACTTTATTCTATTAAAATCGGTAAGATGTTAACGGGAATAACTTGGAAAGCCTTCTCCGCAGGCAACCAACTGTGGAATCCTCGAAAAAAATCGCAAACTTTGTTTGGGCTTCCTGTGGATGAGGAGAGGGGGAGGTCTTCTCTCCTCTCTCCAGTCCCTCTCACTTCACCACAGGAATCCCAATCACCACAGGAATCCCGATCCACCAAAGTCCCTGAGTCCCAAGTAAGAGAGAAAGAGAGTTGCCTGCGGAGGAGTACGGTGGCCCGTAAGGGACATGCTGCAAATAAACAATTGCCTCGTGCGAAAATAAAAATAAACTGATGCAGATACAAAATGTTTGCATAAATTATAAAAAAAGATGCTGCAAATAAATGAAAATTGTCACTGCAAATTAAAACTGGTTGCTGCAAACTAAAACTGGTTGCTGCAAACTAAAACTGGTTGCTGCAAAGTAAAACTGGTTACTGCAAACTAAAACTCGTTGCTGCAAACTAACATTGTTTGCTGCAAAATATAACTTGTTGCTGCAAATTAACTTGTTGCTGCAAACTAAAATTTGTTGCTGCAAACTAAAACTGGTTGCTGCAAATTATTAACGTGCATGTTGTTGCAAACTCCGTCGCTGTAATTTCCCTATCAATATTACGGGTTTCCTGTGGAAGACGCACGCGGCACATGCGTATAACTTCTAGCTGCTATGACTGAGAGGGTGGGGGTGAGTAGTATACTCCTTTCTGATTGAAAATCTGCGGACTTAGTGTTTACTGTACTAGAAACCACATATTACTTGTAGTTGTACTAAAACTACGATGTTCTGTCCATCGTGTTCCGCCAAGGTATTTTCCTCGGCGGCTAACTATTGTTGTAGTTGAGGCAATCCACTTCGTGCTGGAACCTCAAGGAGTGATGAATATTGTCAATGGAGGACTTCCGAAGGAGAAAAGAAGCGGAGAGGAGGGGTATTTCACTAGTAAAACCAAGAAAACTAAGAAGCTAGACCCACCACAAGAGGTTGTTATCCAAACAGGGATAATGCTGGCGATAGCCACCAAACGTGGGCTGATCGGGCTGAACTTGCCATTAAAAGGCAGTGGAGAAACACGCTTTAGTTTGCAGCAACAAATTTTAGTTTGCAGCAACAAGTTTTAGTTTGCAGCAACCAGTTTTAGTTTGCAGCAACAAATTTTAGTTTGCAGCAACCAGTTAATTTGCAGCAACGAGTTTTAGTTTGCAGCAACGAGTTCAGTTTAGTTTGCAGCAACAAATTTTAGTTTGCAGCAACCAGTTAATTTGCAGCAACCAGTTTTAGTTTGCAGCAACCAGTTAATTTGCAGCAACCAGTTTTAGTTTGCAGCAACCAGTTTTAGTTTGCAGCAACCAGTTAATTTGCAGCAACCAGTTTTAGTTTGCAGCAACCAGTTTTAATTTGCAGCAATCAGTTTTAATTTGCAGTGACAATTTTCATTTATTTGCAGCATCTTTTTTATTATTTCCGCAAACATTTTGTATTTGCATCAGTTTATTTTTATTTTCACACGAGGCAATTGTTTATTTGCAGCATGTCCCTTACGGGCCACCGTAGAGGAGGCTATAGGAAAACCACTGCCGAGTTCTACCGGAACGGTAACGCGACTTTAAAAATAACCTATTCAAGCTCGGGAACTGATTTCCAAAATTGCCTCGGTTTTATAGTGGGTGGTGGTGAGACAGTTCGAGACCCGTAATCTGATTGGACCCATTATACTGTAGCTCTGTTGTTTTTGTACTAGCTGCTCTTCAGTTCTAAAGGTTGGGGTGTTTTGTATTGATGAGTAAGATAAGTACTGTAACCACAGGTAGACTAAGCTTGGGGTCTATATAATATTTAATAGCATTTGTATATAGTATCGGATTGTTTAGTTTTCCATGTACAACGTAAATCTTGAATAAAAATCGACAAAAACCTATACAGTGTCTTCTTGTGTTCCTTATAAACTATGTCTGTGCAATGTTTCAGCGAAATTCAGCAATTTTTTCGCTGTAACATGGCACAGACATAGTGACATAGTTAAGGAACACAAGAAAACACTGCAAATATAAGTTTTTGTAGATTTTTATTCAATATTGACGTTGTACATGGAAAACTAAAAATCACATACAAATGCTGTTAAATATTAATTTTGGTTATTTGTCACGATCTTGTGACGTCATTAGATGAAACTAATTTAGACAACTGAAGTATATTAAAAATAGAATTTGGGGCAAAATTGTTCATGTTAGGTGGACAACCATTCCGGGCAGAAACAAATGTTGTCGTGGATATTGCAGGAAAAAAAATTGTCCCCCTTAAAATAGGTTTCCATGGTAACCAAATATTCAGATATTTTAAGGACCATGATACCAACATACCTGTCAAGTTTGGTTTGCACGAGATGTTTAGCGAACGAGAAATGGGCCGGCGAAACAGTTTTACGGTTGGACATTAGCATCTGGCCCAGGTATTAACACACTTGAGTATAACACTGCCGCTCATGTTGTAAACACTACGTACAGAACAATGGACTGACTATCTAATCAGATCTGTTCTGGGGTACACATTGGCCATCATTACAAGAGACCATTACCTGTGTAACATCATTCAGAGCACCCTTATTTGTCGAAAAAGTAAAAAAATAAATGGTACTTTTGTGTTTGTTGCGCACAAAAAGGTATTAATCTAGCAAATTTTGTAACATTTCTGGCATTTAATCCCTAATTTTGATTACTTTTCATGGATCCTGTGACGTCATAAGGTGAATCAACCATATCAAACAATTTATTGAGAAAAGTGTCGTTCCTGAGAGCTCCCTGTGATATCCATATATGGTCAATATATTCCATATTTGGAAAGCAGGACTAATCGTCAAACTGGCTAGAACACGTTCAGGAAGTGTAGCGAGCCGGCAGAAGAGAGGCGGATACAACGTAGGCTACATTAAGTGCGATTAAAAAATCGAATCGTTATTTGAAAAGGATAAGCGTATGCCTCACTAGCATCTAGTAAGGCCCAAATATTACTCTGAACGACAACAATTGTTTGATATGTCCCTAGCTCCCAAGAGAAAACTACTACAATAAAATCCCGTAGGTTTCCATTGTGAAATCACAAGATGAATCAATCCTGCAATTCGGGTAACTGTTATTCAAGTTTAATTACTGCTCCAGTCTCTCAAAGAAAACTAATTAATTTAGACAACTGAAGCATATTAGAAATATAATTTGGAGCAAAAAGAGTTAATGTTGTTTTATGGCTTTATTTGCACTTTAATTAAGGAATCTAATGATTTTTTGGTATAACTGCGGTGTTTTGCAACATTTCCGCGAGAGGTTTTTCTTAAGTGGGAACATCACTTTCTTGGCTTTATATAGCAGCTAAGTTGGCTTTAATACTATGTTGCCACAATGGCAGATGTATGAAACGTAATCAGTGCCATGTTGGTTGTTTTGATGGTTTGTCCTTCCAACTGTAATTAGAGTCTTCTTTGATTCGACCTCCCTTACGCAAAACCATGATTTTTGTTTGATAGATTTACTGTTAATCTCGTCCAATTTTTAATGGAGATCCCGCGTGATGACAGCAAAAATTGGCTGACTTCCGGTTGACCTCGCGCCCGCCAGTGGCCAGTGCTGCACCTGACCGCCACACAGCGGTCAAACGTCTGCGCGTGCGTATTACGGTCAGTCTGGTGGGCGGCCGCGCGAATTTCCCGCACAAAATTTACCTTAAAACAAATTACAGTGAACTTCTACCCCCAAAAGTTAAGAAAAAAACGTGAAAGTTAAGCTTTTTATTTTCGCAGTCGACGGGAAATTGAACAAACTTCAACCTGTGAGTTTGCCAAATTTTTTCGTAATTTACCAAAAAAGTTCTCAAGGTTTGAAAACGGATGTGTGAACAGTGACGGCCGCCGGCTCGCTTTGAATGTTGTTGCTGCAAGACTTTTGACGCATGCGCAGACGTTTGACCGCTGTGTGCCTGACCGCACTGTTGAAGCCAGCGGTGGCCAAAAGATCGCGGGCTCTGGGAACGAATAAATTGGGGAGCCCGGATCGAAACCGTGGCTAGTAGCTTGCGAGCGCTCAATCACCGTGCTAGTGCGCTAGTGGTATTTCCCCCCGTTATATCTTCTATTTTCTTCTAAACCTTTTGCACTGATTTTTCTTGATTATACCAGTTCAGGAGCCCAGTTATATTTTTGTTTTACTTTTGTTTACTTTATATAATTTACCGCTATTTTCGGGTCGTTACCTTTAGATAATTGGGAGCTCCGCTTTTACGCTGTTTATCAGCTTTGCTGCAGTCCTCGGACTTTTCATTCTCGACCTAAATATATATATATTAAATATGACTCGTCCTGGACAGACTAGCCTCGTATTTACGTTGCTGCATAACAACGTTTTCATGTGTATGCGAGGCTAGTCAGTCCTAAACAATAGTTATTGAAATATGACTCGTCTTGGACTGACTAGCCTCGTCCTGATGTTGCCGCATACAAGCGCTTCCTTGTGTATGCGAGTCAGTCCTAAATAGTTATTTACATTGAGCGCCATTTTTCGAATGGATCTATAGATGACTTTAAAACCTTTGTTTTTGCTAGTCTAAACTCGTTCTGAAACTGCTCAGTTCGAGGTAGTCTGAGAAAACAGTCGCCTCTCGTCGAGGGCTTACTTTCCATGGAAAGTGAGCTCGATGAGTAGCGACTGTTTTCTCAGCTAAACGTAACGTAAGGCGCGTTTCAGACGGCAAACTTTTCATGGCCGAATCCAATGCTAAAATCTCACTGATAACATTGAATTCGACACATGGAAAGTTCGATGTTTGAAACGCGCCTAACGTAGAGCAGCTCAGCTATATCACTGGCACCGTAATGCGCGAGGTCGTAAAAGCCGTTAATTGCTTTGTCCTTCTTCGCCTGCCACAGGGAGCCCATAATCTGATTTCCTCAAAAATTAGAGATGCCTGCGGAGGAGGCTATTGTCTCTCAACATTTTCTCTTTATAAATGGGGCCACATTAACAACAGACTGTCTTCCTTTCTCTCTCTCTTCTCTCTCGGCTCCAATCTCCCTCTCTTTTCTTCACCTGCCACAGGGAGCCCATAATCTGATTTCCTCAAAAATTAGAGATGCCTGCGGAGGAGGCTATTGTCTCTCAACATTTTCTCTTTATAAATGGGGCCACATTAACAACAGACTGTCTTCCTTTCAAGTGTCAACCTCAGTTCATATCAGTGCCACGTCACCACTAGAAACAATAGGTTTTGCAAGTTCAGCCTCGAACTTTGATAGCCTATTTTGGCATATTCTATACGGTTCAGTATATTTTAGCTACTTTTTGCGAAAACGGCTCTAAGTTATGCAATTCAGACATTTCTCACACGGTTAAGAAACACTAAATAAATTTCCCGCCACGTCTAGCCTCAGGTACTGAGCACTGAGTTTTAGAACTATCAGTGCTAGACTGAGAGGGAGACAAAAGTAAAACTTTTGCATTGACTTAACCTTGCAACTCAGCCATACAGGTGCCCTAGCGGATTTCCACTAACTCATTGTTTACTTGGGAAGTTTGAGTTTTAAATAGTTTGATGTCAGTCGACATGTTGACTTACCAGAAACAAACATGTACTGAGTGGGGGTAATATATAACTCAAACCCTAACCCAAATCCTAAAACTAACCCTACCCCATTTCCAAAGCCCGCTCACAGGTAAACAACGGGTCCTCGCTTAGTGCGGGGGTCCATATCCGCTGTTACACGGCAGGGAGGTTTGAGAACTGTCCAGCATCATGCCACAGGTTGTCACTTAGAACTGAAATATTGGCCATCCCTTCATGTAGGACGACACGAATTGCTACCAAATTGTATTCTATTGTATTGTATTGTGTTCTATTGTTGTATTGAATTGTATTGTGTTGTATTCTATTGTATTTTTGGTAAAAATTTGTGTCGTCCTACATAAAGGGATTGCCGAAATATTGCTTTTTTAAGGAGGTTTTTTGAAGCGTTTGGAGTCTGTTTTTTTGTGTGTGATTTTGTTGTTTCTTTCCTTTATATGACTTGTAGTTAATATTTAACAATTATTCACCGAAGTGGAGGTGAATAGTAGTGGATATTTACCGAGCCGCTTTTATCCTATAAATATTATATTTCAGCCAATCAGAGCTCAGCTTTACTATGCAATACTGGGCGGTATTTCATGGTGTTTCAATGAAATACAGAGCGGTATTTCATGGCTAGATCAGGCCAATCAAAATGCACGAAATTTCGCGCCCTTTCTTTATCAGCCAATAAGAATTCCAGATTTTGAATACATAATTAGTCTGCAGACGCGTCCACCACTCGAATCTTTTGTTTTCCGGCGAGAAAACTCGCAGTCTATCGTCCGGTAAGTTACTTTGTTTTCGTGATAAATCTTCCCGTAAATTATTTTTTTAATAGTATAATATGAAAGGCTCGTTGTATACCAAATTTCTCGTGAAATATTCGCCGGCATTCCATACAAAACCATGAAATAACCAGTAATTATTTTAAAAACTCGTACAAAGTCACTCCACATGTGCGTGACACCCTCTGTTCATTTAAACAAAGCAATTATAATAATGTAGCTGAATATGTCAGCGAGTACAGCCCCTGGTTTAGTAGCCTTGCTGCTCGATGTATTATTGCTACCATAACCCTTCTTATGAATGTTCCAATATTTTCCATGTATGAATCGAAGCAACTGTGAAGTCAATCGTTCTCCTAAACATATGACCTCAGAAAATTTTTTATCCTTCCATTTGGGAATCATATTTGGAAGCCTCGGATCCCATACAAATTTATCTCCAATATTCAGTGGACTTATATGTAAATTTCTCATCAGAACACCTAAATAAGCATCTTCAACATTGAACATTTTCACTTGTGCCTTGTTCGTAAGAATGGTGCCGAGGATATTTCCCGAGATGACGTAGAAAGGTCCAATGCAATAATCTGGGAAATAACGCTCGTGAAATTCAGCATGGCTCACGTACCACTGACTATTTGCGACTCGCATAACTCGCCCGTGATGTAAGACCCAACCGGCGTAGAGCTTCGAAGGGAGAGAAGTTTCGTCAAATAACCAATACATTAAGTGAGGGATATCGACGTAAACATCATCGTCAACTTTCATTAAAAACTTTGGCGCTATTTTTTGCGCCCATTCGAAACCGGCCCATACTTTAGTGATCATGTTTCTGTACGATTCTTCAGTATCGATTCTTAGGATGTCACCATGTTTTGAAGACTCACGACGAACTTTGTTGTCTTCTGCTATGATCCCCGAAAACGCCACAAGAAATACACAATAAACACCCAACTCAGAGTGAAAGTTGACATCCAAGTTTTGAGACCTTGCAGGTAGGGTACTTTTCGCTGTTCCTGCCCATGTTTCTCGCAAAACTTGTCTCCTGTCTGCAGTCTTCGGAATCGAGTTGATCAGTATAAGCAAAAACACGTTCCCTTCGATGTTTGGAGTGATGGTTCGGTTCGATAATTGTGCTGGAAGATAAGCATCAAAAAGCTCCGGCCTATAACACCACACAACATATAGCGCGAAATTAATGGCGAACAGAACGCCAACCACATAGGTGAGGGTTTTCGAAGGCATTACGGACGAACACAACTTCTCAACAAGCATCATAGCTTTCTTTTCATGGCACCAACTGAGTAATTCGGTTAGACTTCATTCTGCACGCGGTTCCAGTTCAGCTCTAAAACCCCTGTAGTATTGACAAGTACCTGTAGTATGCAAGTATTTTTCAGGTTAATTTTCGTGAGAGGAACGTATAAAAACTGTGAACGGCAGTATTGAATGGCTTCAGGTCTGTAACCATTAAAAAATATCGTGGCTACCATTACGTGTTGTTTATGACTCGTGCGGTCGATATTGTTTGAATATTCATCGAGTCAGTCAAACGAGACGGTGCTCCAAATAAAGCTATTCTTTTTATTCTTGTTTACAGATGCTCGGGGTGCACTGAAGTCCGGAAGTATTATGTTTGAATAAATTAGGGGCGTTCAAGGCAAAAGGATAAACTTTTTCCTATGTCCAAATAACGAAAAATAACTATATTCAGATAAAACTAAGTCACTTTATTTATAGAGGGTAACATGTTTACCGCTATCACTAAAAAAGCTCAGTAATCTTCCACATGGTCCTCTGTTGACTTGAAATCGTTGACTTAGTCCTACGGTTTTACGAGTTTTACGGAAGCCGTGAACTGTCGTGGTATCGTAATAATTAATTTACCACGTTCATGACTACGTGTCATTGCGGATAATGCTATCATGGTATCGTAAGTAGTAGCCTGCGTAGCAAGCGTTTCTGTGGTTTTTCGCTTTTTTGGTCGCGCGGGTATCATTGGGTAAATGACTACCAGCTAGCATGACTCTTTTTTTCGTGGTAAATTATATACTACGATACCATGTAAATTACCATGAGAGGGAGTTTGTAGCCTGAATTTCAGCCGTCTCCTCTGGTTCGTTCCTCCCGAGAGAGACAACTCTCGGGAGGTCCCGAGAGAGACAACTCTCGGGAGGTCCCGAGAGAGACAACTCTCGGGAGGAACGAACCAGAGAAGATGGCTGAAACTCAGGCTAGGGAGTTTGAAGATTGTTTAACTTAAAAGTAAGAGATACATAGTTCCTAAACAGTCATAAAGTACCATTGACAGTCATTAATGAAGAACTATCTTGCCTCTGTTCACTGTTTCTTTGGCTTGTTTAATATTAAGCCTTACAAATTTAGTATTCTATAAACTAGAAGTTTCTAATAGAAAGTGCATTAACGTTGATTCTTTTTCTGTGGTGCTCTTTATTGCTGCTGTCTAGTGTCCTGGGGATCCTATAGTGCTGGTATGTTAGGGACGGACCATTAGATTATTGATGGGGGGGTTGCGCAAATCCCCAAAAAAATATCGAGCAACTGCTCTTCTATCGGAAAAAAAATATCGAGCAACACAATAATCAAGAAAAAATATATCGAGCAAGCACTAGCTGGTCTCATACGCATTTACAAATTAAATTAATAAAGGCAAAGAAATAAACCAGGGAAGAAGACTGGTTTGTTGTTATGAACAATTTCCATAGGAAACCCAATACAGATCTGAAGATCACACAGACTGGTTACCAGGAATCAGTCAACATATGTAAATTATCCAAGATGGCCGTAATCAAGACAGCAGATAAACTGATGGGACGATCGATCGCAAAAAGTCACATGCACTCATAAATCGAAACTTACCCTGTATTAACTAACTGTATATATTTCGGAAAGAAGTTATCTGGTAAACGATGAGTTCTCACTGGCCTAGTGGATATAGGGTTATAGGATCATGTGTACTGTACGCAATGTTGGCCGACGTATCGGTCGATGGTTGGCCGACATATCGGCCGACTGTCGACCGACCCGCGGGCGACTGTCGGTAGCGGGTCGGTCGAGGGGTGCCCGACATGTCGGTCGACAGTCGGTCGTGTGTCGGCCGACACGTCGGTCGATTCCCCCCCTCCTGCTGTGTATGTGTCGGCCGATAGTGGATCGGTAAGGTGTCGGTTATATGTCGGTGGGGTATCGGTGAGATGTTAAGTTATAATTAAACTATTCTGCATGCTGTTTTCACTCAAATAAACAGCGACTCTTTTGGATTTTTTTTACCTGGAAGGTTTACTGTATTGAATATAATTCAGTCTAAGTATAGTAATATTCCTTTCTGTTGCGGTATAAAATGTTCCTTTATACAATTAAATATCTCATAGTGACTCATGAAATTCCTTCAAATGCAACGTTTAATATCTTAATTTGTGTTTTTTTTTAGTGTCTTTTATACATCCGCTCGCGCAAGATCGATTGCGTATATAAATCGCTATATCGCACCGTTTTGGTCTGGAACAGGGTACTGATTTTATTTAATCTGAAGGGGAGATTTCGCCTTGAATCTGGAATAGAGTAGCAACAATAGGGCCATTTATACGAGAGAAAGTTAGCTGCACCGCTTAGCTCTGTAGCGAACGATTCGTATAAATGGGTCAATTTAAACTGAAGTTCGCGACTAATACTGACACATGTATAGGCCGAGCTATCCCAATAATGAATTCGTCGATACTTAAACCCCGCGCCGGCTCCCAGTATTCGACATAAAATAACATTTGAAAATATTGGGGTCGCTACGATTTATTAATAAGCATCAAATTTTTACGGTAGGGCTCGGTTCTAATTCTAATATATACTCCGCGCACTCCAATCGGAGTATAATGCAGAGGCGCATGGCTGGAAAATAAATAAAGAGCTGCTAGTTTATGCTATCTTAAGTTTACAAAAGTTAGCCTTGTACGAAAGCATTAATAGTTGTGGCCTCTACAACCTTTGAAGTACATATACGGTAGCTGAAAATATCACAGTCACCGTTACCTCGGCCGACTGTCGGCAAACTATCGATAGCTATTGAGTGTCGGTGATCAATCGGACGACTGTCGGTGCATCATCAACCATGTCGGCCGACATACAGAATAGCCAAATCTCGGACGAGTAGTGGTCGACTCTCGTCCGACCCTCGGCCGCCTATCGGCTGACCGTCGGTCGACATGTCGACCGATACGTCGGCCGACATTGCGTACAGCACACATGATCCGGGTTATAAATGTTCGCAGGTTTATACAGAAGGCCCGGACACAAGGCTCTTCTGGTTTCACTTCTGCTGGTAATCTTAATGCAACAGTAACATTTTTGATCAAAAAATAGATCAACTTGAAATATTTATATGAAATATAAATGGTAATGATAGGTTTTGGGTACCAGTTTGTGTTTCATCACTTCTGCTGATAGCGGGCTGATCTCTATGTGGTGATTTCTTGCTTTGACTGTCCTTTTCCCCCTTTTCTCTTAGCCCGTTTGTCAGCCACAGAATATCCATGCTTTGTTTTGGCATTTGCCATTAATTATGTGGCGTTCTTTAATTTCCAAGGCCCAACCAGGAATGCTACTTGAGCGAGCGGGAGTGCGTGCAATGTAAAAAAAACCAGTCACGCTAAAAAAATATAGGATTGTTGATACAAAATATATTGCATTAATATAACTGGAAAAATCTTTAGGTAAGTTCAGAAAAAAATATCGTGCAAGGTCATGGCGCTTTAAAAAAATATCGTGCAGGGCTAGAATCAGAAAAAAAAATATCGAGCAACTAAAATTCTCGCAACCCCCCCATCAATAATCTAATGGTCCGTCCCTTACTGTGCTGTCCAGAACACTGGTTCGTTTGTTTACCCTTTTCCTTATCACATCATTAGCATTTATCTATTGTTCAGTAAGTTCCCGCCATTTTAGGTCACGCCATTATTCTAGCTCGCTGATTGGCTATCATTATCCATGTAGTCTAGACATTCCGTGTTTGTAGATTTCCTTTTGAGTTTTTGTGTCTACTGCTTCTTGAAGAAGCTGTAGGCACTATGTTATCGTGTCGATTTTCCGATGTAAGGATGTTAACATTGTCGATAATTATTCGGGACCAATTAAACGTGTTGATGGCTTCGTGCATTACTCGGATCTTCATTTAGTAGCGATATCCAATCAGAAAATGGGGACGAAAAAGGACGACTATTCGCCGATGATGACGTGTAAAAGTTTGAGCTGAAGTCTGCCTTTTGGTGAGTTTAAGTCCAAATTTTACCATGAATTTCCTAAGATTTACAAACTTGATTAGCTACAGCTTTCGCAGAGTGTGTGTAACTGGTCAAATGAAAGGTTTTCAGAGATACTTTCAAGTTCTATGTCGATGTAATTATTGTAATTGTATTTTAATGACCCTTGTCAAAAGATCAAATAAGCCACTGGCTTCGTCTTTAACATTTATCTTTTGTAAACAAAAGATGTATAGCTCAATAAATGTCCAATGTACTTCACAGCGATTGAATACCAAGAGCCATGCGATGTCGAGACTGAGAATTATGACGACGGCCTCGTGTACTGAGAGAGCTAGAACAGCTGGAAATGACAATGAGGCCCATTTCAACATTTGTGTTTTAATCCAAATCTGTGTTTTATCCTCCTCAAATAGCGGCTTGTTTTCGTTGTTAACATCATAATGAAATAGGGCCATTTATTTAGCAAAATAAATGTTATTCAAAAGTTGAAATGAACATACGATTTTAATAAGATACTAATGCATTATTACAGTTTTCCAGTACAGTGATTGCAATAAATATGTCTGGAAAAAAAATCAAAGGCCCTGTTTATATGAAGGAAAGTTGGCTCGGGGGGGGGGGGAGGGTCACCCTCCCCCCCGAGCTACCCTGGGCGAGCCAACTTTTCATACATTTCTTTATAAAACGAAGTCAACCGTCTACATGAGAAACCGCAAACTTGGCTCGGGGGGGCGGGTGACCCTCCTCCCCGAGGCACTCGGTTCACAAGATAGGGTGACCCTGGGGGGCGAGCCAACTTTTTCTCATATAAACACTTTGGCTCGCCTAACCGGGCCAACTCGGGGGACACAGAGCATGCGTAATCCAATATTACGCGCCCAGACTCGCTCAAGACAAAGTTGTCTCGGGCACCCGGGACAACTTTTCTTCCATATAAACGCTCGGTAAAGTTGGCTCGGGAGGGAGGGTGACCCTCCCCCCCGAGCCAACTTTCCTTCATATAAACAGGGCCTTAGTCAAGTAATACTTTTGCAAGTTTATTGCAATCACTGTATTGAAGTCACCTTGTTCTCAGTGATTAGTTATACAATTTACGTAATTATTTCAGGAACATAAATTATCGAAGTTAAAAAAGATGTTATTCAGAATTTGAAATGGTAAAGGTTATTACATACAGTTCACAGATACTTATGCATTGTTCCAGTACAGTGATTGCAATAAATCTGTCTGAATGAAAATAGAATCAGCGCATCATGCAGTGTCTATTAGTCGACTAATACTTATACAAGTTTATTGCAATCACTGTATTGAAGGCGCCTTGTTCTGATCAGTTATACAATTTATGTAATTATTTCAGGAACATAAATTATCGAAGTAAAAAAAGATGTTATTCAAAAGTTGAAATGCTAATAAAACTAAAATAACCTCAATTCAATTATTTACTTTGTTTACTGGAACATGCATAATAATAAGCCTTAATTTCTTTGAAAAAAAGGAGTAAACTATACACCCAATTGTATATCAATTTACTTTTGTTAATGCTTTGCCCAATACCTTTCTATTTCTTATTAGGGACGGACCATTGTTTTTTGGAGGGGGGGGAATCAGAAATATTGAAACAGGCTGCAAACTTAAAATAAATCGTTTTGCTAACTTGTAAAGTACGAAAAAAAATTGGTATATAAAAGGGGTAAGGGTTTGGACCTCGGGGTGGAGCCTCCCAGTACAAAACTTTATAAATTAGATTCGATAGTACATGTACATGCGCTCTGATTGGCTGAAAGCTGTGTTTCTATAACTCTATAAGTTGAGAGCGCACTTGAGCTAGTGATCAGTTGATGACGTTTTGATTGCGTGGTTAGGAGAATTTACATTTTTGTAATACTAATAAATGCATGATTTTCCAATGTTGTACTTATTTTCTGTGGGTTATTTAATATAAAGGAAATAGAAAACATTTTCTCCTTGTTTTTATAGATTATAGAAACACTTGTGGAAGTTTGGAGGAACTCGAAATAGCTGTGGAAACACCTGCCCTTCGGGCTTGTGTTCTCACTGCCATTTCTCATTCTCCCAAACTTCCACTCGTATTTCTATAACTCTATAGAAACACAGGAAATGTTTTCTATTTCTTAATTGTTGACCCCCCCCCCCCCCCAAAGGATGTAAACAAGACAAAAGATTACTAGGCTGATTTTTTAGCTTGCCACATAGGTACACTTTGAAAAAAACTTATTTCAGTATTCAACTACTATGATCTGTGACTATAACTACTGTATCGTTGAATATTTCAGGCCTGTAACTCCCAAATTTAAGAAGACAAAAATACAGTAGACACATGTACCCTTTGGGTACCTATTTTTTAGCGTGTTAGCCTCGGAAGCTTTACTCTTTCTTACCAAGCATTATATATATACTAATAAACGGCTTTATCTATTAACAATATTTCGGTTAAACTTCTGGAGAAGGCCCTCAAGACGAGGGCTGAAGGATCAGAATAGTTACCCACTAATTGCTAGACAACTCCAGCAACTTGCAATGTAAAATTTGACTCTAGAATAGAGTTGTCCCGGGTAGGCGAGTTGTCCCTAGCGAACTCAAGATTTTACATGAAGTAACGCGTGCAAAGGTTGAACCTGAGTGCTAGGTTGATCGTGCATCTCAGGTACCCGAGACAAAACTGACCCTTTACATGTAAACACAATGCAGAATACAATGGCGATATAATGATTCTACCATTAGGATGACCCTAGTTGCTCATGTACCAACCTCGTTCCCAGGGTCTTCTCGGTCAGATCCAAGATGGCGACTACTCCGAGAGAAGACCCTGGTAAACGCCGAACTGTCACGTACTCTGATTGGCTCTTCGATTATGACGCAAAGATTGTTATAACAATGCTTTTTATTGGCCAAACGGACTGACTCCAGAGATGAACTTGCGTATAGATTTGATTGCTCAAATTTTATCAATAAAACGATTTTAAATAACCTTAAAACACGTTGACGGTAGGTAGAGCAATAGATGAAGTGCATTACTGGGTAGTTTTCTAGTAGGTTTCATCAGTGGGAAAGCCAGGAGAAGCCGTTTAATCTGAACATGAGCAATCAATCGCTTCGCTTCAAGGCTACCGGAAAATGAACGGCTTTTTAGGATTCTCTTCTAGCTTAGATACATCCTGGTAGCTTTGTGATACCATTCCACTGTTTGTTTATCCAAGTAAACTCCATTTCGAGCCGTTTAGTATACCTGTTTTGGCACCACATCGCCGCGTGGAAAAACCGTTAATCGCATCTCGCTCACTCCAGATTGGGATACCTATGGTTTGTACACATGGTTTGTAGGCAGTGTTAACAATTCCATATTTAGCTTGGCCGCCATCTTGGATGCCCATTGCCCACATCACATTATTAAAATTTTGGTCACGTGATTCAGCGTTCACCAGGGTCTTCTCTCGGAGTAGCCGCCATCTTGGATCTGACCGAGAAGACCCTGGTTACGAGGTTGACGTTTTTTCTAACCTAAATGACGAGTTAGTGATAAAACAATGCATTGAATACACCTCCCGTCCTCCCGTCTCCCGTCCTCCCGTCCTCCCGTCCTCCCGTCCTCCCGTCCTCCCGTCCTCCCGTCCTCCCGTCCTCCCGTCCTCCCGTCCTCCCGTCCTCCCGTCCTCCCGTCTTCCCGTCTTCCCGTCTTCCCGTCCGCATACATTTAAAGCTTCGACGATAATTTGACTGGACTTTTTACAATGTAAGAGTTACAGTTTAACTTTCTAAATGTTTATTTTTTCTCCACATTTATACAGGGGAATCGATCCAGAAGTGTTAACAGCGTGACTGGTCTAGACAGTTTGCAAAAGCGCGGAGGTTGTATTTAAACGAGTACTCGAGTTTAGCAGGGCTAGGAAACGGCCAAACGAAAAGGGAACCAGTTCAGGGAAGACAATATTGTGTATTATCAATGATTTTCTCTTCTTTGTGGAATAATTCAACTGTTTGGGGCCCTCGTGTCAATGAAATCGACACGCCGGACCACAGGAAACCCAAGCTCTGTTTGTGTTTTAAATTATAAGGGTTTGTATGAGATTTTTAACGAGTATTTGGTTGTATCCGTTAGGCCAGAAATACTGAAATAAAATCAATGAAAACTCCCCTCAAGTCTTTATATGTTCTTCATTGGGCTCTGTATGCAATTTCAGCGAATTCTGTTGACATTTTACCTCTCGACCTCTCCAACTAAGAAAGAAGGCGAGGTCGAGGGGTAAAATTTCAACAGAATTCGCTGAAATTGCATACAGAGCCCAATGAAGAACAGATAAAGACTTCAGGGGAGTTTTCATTGATTTTATTCAGTATTTCTGGCCTAACGGATACAACCAAATACTCGTTAAAAATCTCATACAAACCCTTATAATTTAAAACACAAACAGAGCTTGGGTTTCCTGTGGCCGGACTAAGCTTTCCTTAAACTCGCACCACGAAAGGTTTCGCTTGAAATTCGGGGAAAATGCCAGAGGAAATGACTGTCAGAAGGGCAAAATATAAAGATAAACATTTGTATTTTATACTTAGCTGTCAAAGCAAAAAATAAAAATGTGATATATATGAACGAAACGGGTCGTAATTGTTCTGGCGGGAAAAATATATTTCAACCGTAAATGTGATCCGATCCGATCCGGTCCGATCCGATCCAGGCCTAGCTACAAATATCACGTAAAATCGCCTAAATATGTTTCCGGAAATTCCCGTTTTTCCCCCTAAATATTTCGCTTTTTCTCCCTAAATATCTTGAAAAATTCTAAATATCACAAATATTTTCTTATCATTTTTCTATAAATATCACAATATAAACGACTTCATACAATATAAACGACTTCATAAAATTAAAAACATCATTTATTGGCAAGACGGGAATGCGTTAGTCTATACAAAGTGACTACTAGTACATGCAAACGCGTTCAGTACATCGCTACGGACGATACAACAGCATTTTCTGCCCTGCTTGACAATCAATGGTATGCCATTCATCTCTATGACTCTATGCTATACTCTTTTAAACATATTAAACAACAATATAAACTCTATTCAATTCAAGCCAAATAGCGTCTCTGCTCTGGCTAGCTCAGGTACTTTATGTCCTTTGTTTCGACTCCCCCGATATAATCAGTTAACGATTGTTTACTCGAAGCATTAGGCTGCCTCTACACAGTCCTCCAGTGCGTCACGTTGTTGATCTCCGAACATCGTAACGAGTAATGAGAACACTCTCTCGGCAGCTGCTGACGAAGGCTGTACCAGCACAAGTTTCGTTACGGCTGCTGACCAAGAGGGAAGCTCCGGGGAAACATCTTTCCACCACTGCAGCGTGTCGACTTCTGGATTGAAGTCGTTCCTCAGCTCATTTGCTTTCACTATGTACGCAGGAAGCTCATCTTTCAGTGACTGGATGACCATGGCATCGTTCAGGAAGGGCACATCTCTGATCCTGTGCACATCATTAGCGCCGGTTTGGCAGTGTGTTCTTCACATAATGTGGATTGAATAGCTGAGCAGCACGGAACACTAGCATACTCCGCGAGACAATGGCATCATTCACTAAAGTCTGTAAATAGTACTGCAAGGCAGGCGCCAAACACTCGTTTAGCCCATACTGGTACCAACGCTGTTGTTCCGGGACATTTAGAGGGAACAGTTCCTGCACCGTGCGCAAAAGGGATGGAAAATTCTACACGTGCATGGATGAATGCTCTGAGTTCTTCAAGCTTCTGGAACGCTATGAAGATCAGGAGGTCGTCTCCTTCTAGGGTATACGTTGTCTTTACAAACTGATCGAGCTCCATGAGCGCTCCTAGCTCCAACTTCAGTTTTACAGGACTTTGCGTCATCAAATCGGAAAGCCGCTGCCTCGATGCCTCGGCGAACCCTTCGTCGCTCTGAAGAAAGGCGGGGATGCTGGCCGATTCTTGGAAAACGACTTGAGCGCATTCCCAGGAGCTCCACCATCGGGTGGCATTATACCTTCGCATGGCCCGCTCAGCAATCTCCTTCCACACTACCCTTCCTCTTATATGCTGGTTGTGAAAATGCAATTCCAGGATGTCATAAACTGCTTCAGGATTGACGTCTTGCATTTTGTGCCTACCCTGTCAAGGAAGTGAGATATACACCCAACATCCAGCATGTCAGGGTACAATATAGCCACAGTTCTTAGGGCCTTTGTGTTCCCTGGCGCCCTGTCCCTCATTGAAGCTAGAAGACATTCCTGCGGAGCATTGAGCTTTCGATGGACTATTATGCGGGCTAGTTCATCTCCGTTCACTGAGCTCTTGACAAGTTGGAACCTTACCAGCCTGGTTTTAACCTCCCAGTCTTATACGTACCGAGCTAAAACAGCAAGTGCCTCACCATCACGAGTGGATCCATCGAATACAAGGGATACTTCTTTGCCCATCAACTCCTTTGAGATGGTTATATATTCTTCCTCAAGGATAAAAAGAATGAGTTGGCGCATATTGGATTGGGTGGTCTGGGTAAAACCAGCTTCTTCGAAAAGTTCTCGGAAGAATTATACTCTTTTCAAAGCAGTTCCACTCTTTAGGAATGTTCGCACCACTTTGACACGGAATACTCTTGTATCAGTCGGAAGTGTCTCGCCTTTTGGATGATTCACCTCGTCGTAGCTGGCCAAAGCTTCAGCGATGTGCTTTTCTTTCTTTTTAGTTGCCTCCATTTTCTTCTTATTAGAGATGTGCTTCTTACTTGAAACATGCACCATTATATTTTGTTTCTTTAGAGAAAGTTCTTCTCGGCAAATTTAGGGGGAGGGCTACGATTCTTTGGGCTTCGATTTGGGGAGGGTCACCAATTTTTGGGCGCCTGTTTTAACAATGAAACTTATACAATATTTTTAGGCTACTTCAATCGACCATTCAGCTCCACCTTGGAAATGTTCCTTAACCAGCAATCAGCACGTGCTGGATGCTGCTAATGGGCAACGTTCGAGACCTCAAACATTCTGCTTGATAACGAGGTTTTCAGGTGTAAAACAAAAGAAATGCTTTCCTCTTTTGTTAAAAAAAAAAGACGTCATTTTTTGATGTTTTGGGGAGGGCCAAGATGTTTTGGGCCCAAGATTTTTTGACCGCCCCCCCAGTAATTAATGACCGCTCCCCAAACATTAAAAAAAAATATATTGAGCAGAGTGGTAGGACACCCCTTATCGAAAACCCAACCATTAGCATGTTCCTAAAATAAGATCATGTCACAGCCGATTTGTAATGCATTTTAGAGCAATACACCCCAAAATGGTTAAACAATATTTCAATTTATGAAGAAAAAGAAAAGAAAATGTGGTTTTAAATCTTATATAGATATGGGCAGTCCTCCTTTACATAAACGTTTGCTTTGATTTTCTCGGCCAAAACAGGTCATATTGCAAAAATTACTGAATAACACTACTCTATACATCAACATTTTTGAAGCCATTCAATAAACTCGCAGCACTAAAATTAATAATAATTTACATGTACTTGGATGTGATTTAAATGTAACAGTAATAATGTAGTCACAATTGTAATGGTTAGCAATCAACACGTTGCCATAATTATTATTAACTACTTCATACTTTGGACTCCACTGGGAAATATAGTTGTTGGCCATTTTTCCACAACCTTGAGCCAATATTTTTCTACCTATGAACCTGTGAAAGGTTTTTGAGTACTTTTGCAAAAAAAAATTGGTTTACAGATAATACTCTCTGTTCTACGCTTGTTTGAAATGGTGAAAAACTGACCTTCCCTGACCCAGGACCGCATAAGTAAAGGCCTGGGTCGATTTCCCAGGGTGACATTATCTAATTAATTAGACTTTGCAATATTTTGAATAAATACTTAGGATTTTGTCTAAAATGACTTTTTTCTTTACTAACAACTCCCAAACTATGTATATTTTCTATAAATCGATGTTGTTGTGATAGAAAAGCAACTGATGGAGGATAATGCATTAATGAGATGACATCACCCCAGGAAATCGACCCAGTCTTTTACTTACGCGGTCATGGGTCAGGAAAAGTCAGTTTTTCACCATTTCAAACAAGCATAGAACATAGAATGTTATCAGTAAACCAAAAATTTCTTAGCAGAAGTACTCAAAACCTTTAACAGGTTCATAGGTAGAAAAATGTCAAGAAGGGTTAGAGGCACTTTAAGCAATGATTCCTCTCTCATGGTTAAGCCTGTGATTAAGTGCTTCGCCTCTCACCTCTGTGGCCCAGGTTCGATTCCCGCTCTTAGCTTCACATGTGAGTTAAGTTTGTTGGTATCTTACCATTGCTCTGAGGGTTTTTCTCTGGGTTCTCTGGTTTTCCTCCTTCCACAAAAACCAAGAACCTAAATTCCAATTTGATCTGGGGATTGATCAGCCTAGAGCTATGGTTCTTTCAGGTCCTGTTAGATATTCAGAATATTTTTAATAAGAAGTTAACCTGAATGAATAAATAAAATAAAGAAACATTCATTTATCTTTGAAAAAAAAATGAAGTTATAACAGGTTTTATATAGAATAATAAAAAAAAAATCCAAGAACATTTCAAGGCAGAAATTCATTTTGTATCTTTTACAGAGATGCTTATTTTTACATATTCTATTTCTATTGACAAATTCAAGGACTTAATATTAAAGGAGCTGTGTCACAGTAATGGCTTCACATTACGGGCCAGAATGGAAACAGCTATTTTCACCGTGTTTGATATGAACTACCAAACCTCTCGGCCATGTGGGATGCTTAAAATCAAAACAAATATGCAAAAATGACCAACAAACAGTGTATATAAACAGTCTCCCTGGAAAATATTGAAAATTCTTTCAATCAAGCATTGAAGGAGGGAAGTTTAACTGTTTGTATCCAATTAAAGCCACAAACCGAACGATTGCTTGATACATGCGCAGTACCATGACATAGCCCCTTTAAGGCCATAGTTAGTTGACAGAATGTCAACTATCAAACAACTGGAAAACTGTAGGTTAATTATAATTTTAAAAAAATTAACAAGAATAAATGAAATTTAGACAGGGTTAAATATCCAGCAGATACCGGGGTCGCTGTGGTAATGTTCGTGCTTCCCTGGGTCTGAGTCTCTTCGTCCAGGACTCTTAGCTTATTGTTATTGCTTATTATTCTGTACTTGGTTGTCAGTTGCTCCTCGTCGCGTTCAGGCATGCTGCTTTCCCCTCCCTCCCTCCCCTGTTTCCGTTGTCCACTCTATGTGTGACCCAGTGTTCTGGGCCGATTGGTTGTCAGGGTATCCTGGCAACCATGCTCGCAAGCACTGTCCCTGCACTCAGCACTGAACCTCCAATTTAAGTTTATCATTTAGGACTGATGCGCGTCTTCCGTTGTTTATTGAGGAGCTGGTTTATTTAACAGGAAGTTTTTGAATAAAGTTTCCAAAATAAATAAATTGTCATAAAATGTGTTGATTATTAATGATGCTAATGATTGTTGAGATTAGATATTGAAACTGCCTGGTACCGTATGGTTACTTGTAAAATTTTATGCATACCTTGATATGGCCTTATTTAATGTGGCTGTGTAAAAATTATATCCTAGAGAAAAAGACATCCAAATATTGTGGCCGGCAGTAGAGCCTCACAAGTTCGGCTGCGAGTTTTAATTTAAAGTCAAATCAACATAATTTCATTCTTCACCATCCTCGCCTGTCTCCACTCTCTCGGCGATGAACCCTTTCTTCAGTTGATCTACCGCAGTAAGATAATCGGTGGCCAAGTACAGTAATCCAGCGGCGGAAGACAGACCTACAACAGCTCTAGCGAGTTTATTCGTTGGCCCTAAGTCTTTAGCCATCGCCCAAAAGAGCAGGGAACCAAAGTTCATCATCAAGCTACCAAATATACTCCATAAGATTCGTTTTGAACGTGGTGGCTTCATAACATCCAGAATGGGTCTGTTGTAAATATAGACTCCAAAACCGAAGTGGGAGAAGCAAAGAGTACCATGGAATACCAAAACTCGACCAAATTCACCAACAAAGGGCGCATCGATGTTCATTGAGTTTAAAGCCAGCATGGAATAACCTAAAGCACCACAGTAAGGGACGTATTTCACGAAAGACTTTCGCACATCATTCAAGGTCGCCATTTTGAAAGCAAGGTTTTTTTTCCTAAGCGCGCAAAGCTTCCAGGGAAATAACATTGACCACAATGCTTTTCGCGCCTTGTTCTAGAAGAAGTTTTACGCCTTTACGCAGGAGATGAAATCTTCCTCTCCTCCCAGCCCCAAAACCGTACTGTGGACGAAAACTGGACTTACTTTAAGGAAACTCTCCATAGTATTGCTACAAAACATTTTTCTCAACCACAGGCAGCCCAATCTATGGGTTTGTGCATGAAAAGTAGAAGATATGTATGGGGTTTTATAAATCCTTTCAAATTGCCGTACAATGGAGGACAATGTACAAATAAACATACCTTTTCGCTTCCATGTTGTTTCCTTTGTGGTTTTTCTCGTCTTAAAACCATTTTAGGCTGTTTTGGGAGTTTTATCAAATCTATAAGCGCCAAGACCAAGTTGGTGTCCCTCCACTCGTAATCATGAAACGGCGTCCCAGTGGCTGACGACCAAGCTAAAGCAAACATCCTAAACCAAACATTTTATTCTAACTTCACTAAAGAGGATGTGACCAACCTTCCAGATTATGGCTCCAGCTCAGTTCCACTAATGGCACCATCTCTGTGTCCTCGGCTACTGGTATAGCAAAACTTATCTCCAAACTGAACTCAAACAAGGCTTCCGGCCCTGATAAGCATCTTTACCCGTCTCCTCAAGCTAGCTCCAGATGATTGTGCTTCCATTCTTCAGTTTATATTCCAACAGTCTCTAGACTCTGGCTCCGTTCCCCTGGACTCGGGAAATTTGCTTTAGTGAATCCTGTACACAAGAAGGGTCCTCGCTCAGATCCTACAAATTATCGACCGATATCTTTGACTTGTATTTCTAGCAAACTACTCGAACATGTAATATCGAGTAGTATCATGAAACACTTGGCCTACCAAAATCTGCTATCTCCCTTCCAGCACGGCTTCCGCCTACGTCACTCCTGTGAAACTCAGCTTCTAATCACTGCACATGACCTTGCTAAAGCTGTCGACGATCACCATCAAGTCGACTTTGTCCTCCTTGACTTCACAAAGGCCTTCGACTCTGTTCCCCACAAACGACTGCTCATTAAACTTAATCATGTTGGTATTGTAAGTGGGCGCACTCAAGCTACGGTTATTGGTGGCGTAAATTCTGATGTCTGCCCCGTCATATCTGGTGTCCCTCAGTTCTGTCCTAGGCCCTCTCCTATATTTCTCCTATATATAAACGATCTGCCTGATGATATCTGCTCCCACATACGCCTATTTGCTGATGACTGTCTTTTGTATATCGAACTGCAATCTCCTTCGTCATCCCTCCAACTCCAATCTGATCTTGATAAACTGTCTTCTTGGTCCACGAAATGGCAATTGCGTTTCAACCCTGCTAAGTGCTACATCATGCACGTCTCTCGCAAGCGCAGCCCCTGTATTACCCCATATTTCCTGTATAATAGACCTCTGACTGTCACAAAAACTCATCCTTACCTCGGTGTTGAAATTTCTGATGATCTCCGCTGGAACTCTCACTGTACAAACATTGCGAAGAAAGCTAATAGCACCCTGGGATTCCTTAGACGAAACCTGTATCATTGCCCACCAGCTGTTAAAGAAACTGCCTACCTTAGTTTAGTTAAACCAACTGTTGAATATTGCTGTTCTGTATGGGACCCTTACATTTTGTCAAATATAAATAAGCTTGAAATGATTCAAAGGCGTGCTGCCAGATTTGTGAACAATGACTATTCCAGATACCCTAGTGTTACTAACATGTTAGAGAACCTTAAACGGCCTACGCTCCAATCTAGAAGGCAATATATTAGACTAAGTCTCTTCTATAAAATTCTAAACCATCACTGCGCTATCCCCATCGAGGATTATCTTACTTCGTCTTCTACTATTACTAGACGCAAGCATAATTTAAAGTTCAACCTTTTTTCTCCTAAAACTGATTGCTTTAAGTACTCTTACTTTCCTAGAACTGTCCCAGAATGGAATGACTTACCAAGTAATGTCGTACTAGCGCCTTCCATTAGCTCTTTTAATGAGCAGCTTTAATTGCCACTTAATGGCCTAAACAGGTTTCGGCAATGAATTAATTGAGTTAATTTAAATTTGTTTATTCGTCTAGTTTACACCTCCTTATTTATTGAGTATTTATTTATTTATTCATTATTTAATCTTAGGTATCTTCTTTACTAATTTCTTTATTATTTCTGTAATTATTGTAATTATTTTCTTTTTGTTAGTACCGCCTCGGTTTGTAAATGCGCTTATTTCATACTTGACACGGTTTTCTTTGTTATTCATGAGGCTTTATTTGCCATACATACCCTCATACAATTCAATTGAATTGCTCATTATAAATGCAAGGGATGTATGAGAAAAGTTCCCGGGATGTATCCAGATACATCCCGGGAACTTTCCTCATACATCCCTTGCATTTATAACGAGCAATTCAATACAATTCAACGATATTTTGTTGTTTCTAGCTTATACACTGAATTGCGCTTGCATTAAGGAATTTGTTTTATTATTTTCTCCAAGGAATTCATTCACCTTGGCTTCAGCCAAACTTACTAAATATCCCTATAATGATTTAGAACCTTTTCTGCGTCTTGGTACTCGCCCAAAATCTACCTAAAAAGAGCTACATCAATGAAAATTTTGCGAAAACCTCGTCAAGTATGAAATAAGACACTTAAATACATCGAACGTCGGCAATAAGCCATATACATCCTACGGCGCTCGGGATGTATATGGTTTATTGCCTCCGTTCTCGGTATTTAACTCTCACATAGTTGTACCGAGTAGTGTAGTGCAGTGTAGCCCAGAGGTCATCACCACTGCACTAAGCCCGTCTACTGCCGTTCGGAATGTGGCGAACCTTGATTGGTCATGAGAATTACGATTATCGTAATTAATTTCGGAATTTCAACCTCGAGATAATGTTGACTGTACAGAATACAATAGCTGTTATTACGGCTGAGCCAAATACCATGAAACGGTCAGCAGTTTCACCCATCTTATCGGGTCATCGACTCGTTTGAGGCTGTTTCATTGTTTGAGTGAAATTTTCGGCCATCCCTTCATGTAGGACGACACGAATTGCTACCAAATTGTATTCTATTGTATTGTATTGTGTTGCGTTCTATTGTTGTATTGAATTGTATTGTGTTGTATTCTATTGTAGTTTTGGTAAAAATTCGTGTACGTCGTCCTACATAAAGGGATTGCCAAATTTTCCATGAAATATCCTCGTTTTACTCTGCCTTATCATTCCTGTCTCTTCATTCGATGCACTAGTAGCGATTGTAAGACGCTGAATGGCCTAAGGATGGACTAACCGGTTTCATAAGGCTGAATGCGAAGAGGAGTTACTCGTGTGAGTTGTTGACTTTACGGACCCAAGAAGCTTCTGAAGACAAGGCTTGTAAAACCATTCCGTCAAATCACTCCAGTGACCAAGGACATACACCGCTTAACATTTATTCTTGCTTTTCTTTAGAAAATAATCGTTTGGGGCATCATCTTCTTGGTGATCTCCGTTCAACGTGACTCCATCTCTGTACCATTTTGAAATGGTTGACCCGAAAGCCTCATTTTCATGAAGACTGATGGGTGAAACCGCTGACCATTTGGCTCAGCCGTAATAACAGCTATTACAGTTCCATTCGCTATTAAAGGAGCAGTGTCACGATTCTGATGTGTTGTTATAGACAATAGCAAAATCACGCTATGTCACGCGCCGCTGCAAATTTCCCTTTCGATTGAAATAAATAAAATGCTGTTTTATAAAAAGATAACATCAAACCTAACCATATAATACTGAAGTATAGTTTTAAAGCAATTTCGGCTCGAGATATCGTGCAAATACGCCGATGCAAGCGGATTACTCACGGACTTCTACTTCTGTCACATCTTTTGATTTCTTGTCCGCCTGACACATTTTCAAAACTTTGGGCATGAATACTAATCGTGACACTGCTCCTTTAATGTGGTATATACTTCATGGTAGTGTTTCGTTCCATATAGTCTCCCTATTGTGCAGGAGACTTTATGGGACGAAACACTACCATGAAGTATATACCCATAACGTTACCCAAGCTCCAGGCGATTTCACGAGTTTGGCCAATCAGCGAGCTCCAATAAAACAAAAGTCCTGGTGTCGAGAATGCAACATTTGATCAACTGAGCTTACTCAATTTCGCCATATTTAAGGTCTTCCTTTAACTATTTTGAAAAAAAATGTTTCGGAAATTGAAAAGAGACATGTTTTGTCATAGTAAGAGAAACTGTTTACTTTTGAGCTATTTCCGTGGCCAAGGATAACCTAACCCTAACCTAAACCCTAAACCCTAAGCCGCCATGTTTTGTTTTTGAAATTTCACACGAAATCAACTACTTCAAATTCGTTCAGTGTACTTATAGTCGTTGATCATTCTGTATAGATGTGCAGTTCATTTAACCCTTCTTCTTTTAAAATATCGGGGTCTACCCGGATCTACCCCAACCGGTTTTCGTGGTAAAAGCCGATGAAAAGAGTTTCCTAACTCAAGCTGTACCTTTAGTTTGTATATTCCGGCCGGACACTTGCACGCGCTCTTTCTTCGAAAATGGCGTGATAATTGCGTAACAGCACGCACATACAAAAAAATAAGACTATATCGCAACCCCGCTATCGCAGTGCACTCTGGGATGGTTATCTCAGTTGTTGGGCGGCCATCTTGGATTTAGCACTTGGATTTAACAATGGCGATATCCATCCCAGAGTGCACTGCAACGGCGGCGGGGTTGCGATGAGTTTATGGATCGTACGATCCTTGCTTACAGTACCTCAACACAGGGAAATTTCTGAAGTTTTTCCCCTTTCTCTGGACGTGGTTTCCTTAATTATCAAACATGTGCAATAAATACATTTACGTCGAAATTTCGACAAACTTTAGTTTCTAGATACTATATTTTGGCAGCTGACATGTTCACTCGATCAATGAGATCTCCCACAAATTTACCCATGATGCTGAGCCAGCTCGTAACGCACACCGCCTTATAACCCCTCAAATATTTTCTTCTCGCGCGTGATTGATTGAATGCGTCACGTGGCCCGATATTTTCCTTCCGCGCGAGGGAAATATCAGCGAATACACCCCCTGTGAGCATATAAGCGCACGTCAAAGAAAATATTTGAATGATGGGCAATAGTAACCTACATCTTTAAAAAAGTCATTTGTGTGGCGTCGAAATATGCCTTGATATTAGTCCTTGGACATTATCTAATCCTCGAAGCTCACAGTTTCTCTCGAGCTTCGCTCTCGGGAACTGTTCTCTTCCCGGAACAGATCATATCCGCGGACAAAATATCAGGGCATATTTCGACGCCATAAATAGGTTATTGTATTTTTATCGAGCGAAATCAGAATATCGCGGCGAAAGCTGAAAAAAACGTTTATTCATATTCAGTTGGGCAAGAATGTGCTGGGATTTATTTGTTTAAAAAAATATTTAACTTCGAGAGAAAAATATAAAAAACGGTTATGCACCAGTCTGTGGTTTCCCCAGGGGGTATCGGGCCTACCTACGGGGTTTTACTTTTACCTCAAATTTTCCCCCTGCGGCTGACATTTGAAGTCAAATTCCACACCCAAGGGATGTATTAAGCTAAGAACCATATAGACTTTCACAAAGTCCTTCGTCACGCGACTTTGTCGCTCGCGCGCGCACTTCGTTCACTTATATCGCTGCGATCGCGTACCTAGGCCAAACACGACCGCTTCGCTCGCATGTTATGACGCTCGCAAAGCTCGCAGCAGTTTTATTCTCACCACAGAGGTCAAACAGAGGTCGACTTGGGGCAAGTCTAAGAACCATATTAACTACCAAGTAACTATACATAACGTCAGGAGCACACCGCGGCAAAACGGTATGCTCCGCTGGCCAAAAGAACGAAGGCTCTGCTATCAAATACAAATTACCGAGGGTTTCAACTTTTTTAGTAAATATTTTTATAACTTAGTAAACTCAAAATGAATTACAAATTAAGAAAACTTCAACCTGTTAAAGTCTTAGGCTTAGCTTTTAAGTAGTTTTCTTAGTTTTTGACAAAACAGTTCACAAATGAATACTTTTAAGCAGAAACGTTAAATTCACGGCATGTGCCTGTTGTTTCTTTTCAGTTTTCGCGGGAAACTGGGGGCGGCCGCGCGCGGACAAGAAATAGCAAATACGCATGCGCGTGACGTTTTGCCGCGGTGTGCGTCAGGAGTATATTACACAAGAGTGTTCCTGTGCCCTTGTGTTGGCTCCTAACACAGTAGATGGTGTGTCTATTTATAGTCGCGAAGTTCTGGTATGCGATTACGTTGTCTTTTGTTTTCTTGCGCTTTAGTATTTTTTAGCAGTTTGAACCGTGTTAATTACAATTTCTCGGTGCATCCTGATTGGTTAAAAGTGACGGCCTTTGTTTATTCTCGCGGGAAACTCTATGCTAAAAATAACTCTACCGTCTACAGTGTTGTGTGACAATATAATGTGGGAAGAGGAACACTCCTCTGTAATATACTCCTGAAAGTTGGTAAAAATCATTGACAAATTAACTCGCCTCGTGTTCATTGTGGGAGCAAGGCGCGAAAGTCAGCTAAAATACCGCTGACCAGTTACTTTCCATTTCCTCGTTTCCAGGCCCACCGGGCAAATCGCGTAAATGTTCCCGAACCTCGGGCCACTGACTGGTGCATTATGGCCGGCCGGAGAACGAGGCAACCTGAAAAAAGTGATTTGATTTCCCGCTCTCTCCAGTTCGGCTTCCAAGCAGGATGGAATAATAACGCTTCTTGCACTAATCGAATGGGTTTTGACCACTTCTTACAGGAAAATGCATTAAAAACATACCATGGCGGCCGTAACCGTTTTTAGTTAAATAAATTGTTGAACAAAACAATCCCGGCACGTTTACTAACTGACCAAAGCCTAATATTTAGTACCTTTCTACTGGTCATCCTAGAATAAGGAAAGTTTTACACATAGAGAATTTTGTAAGACAGAAATTGTGCAATTAAGAAAAACGTTTTTGCGCTAGCTTGGAGGCGGAATTTTCCTACAGAATGTTTTAAGAAACGGCATGTACACCTCATTTGGAGTTGTAGGATTTTGTCTACCAAAAATAAAAAATAAATTCACCGGCCACTTTTGAAAATATTAACGATAAAAATAAATAATAAAAAAAAACGTCACTCAACCAAGACCCCAAACTGTGCGGTATGAAACAAATTGCCCGAGACTTTAATCACGATTTCAAAATTAAAAGATTACCGATTTTCATTCGTCCTCAATTTTCATTTGAAAATAAATAAAACTAAAATGGGATTAGGGCACTTTTAAGTTCATTCGTTTACACGTTCTACTAGTTAAAGAACAGTTGTTGTGCGCACCACGGTAAACGTACGAGACGCAGGTCTGGGTGTCATGTGAATACCAGACCTGAAACAACCATCCACACATCGAATTGGAATTTAGCGCGATTCGTGCCATCATGAAGAAAAGTTAAAAAAACTCATGAATAATTAATGAAGCAAAAACAAAGGGAATCAATGACTGTGAAGACATTTTAAACCTGATAAAATTTCATCCTAATTTACATAAACTTTTAGCTTGGATTTTCTCGGCCAAAATAAGTCGTATCGCCAAAATAACTGAACGTTTTCGAAGTCGCTTAATAAACTCGCAGCAAATTTTGGGCCTTTATCAGTGAATTTCTAATTAGGATGAAACTATATAAAATTTTATCCTACTAAAAAATTTTTTCTTTGTCATTCCCTCGAGATACGCGTCTTTCTTTCATTGCATTTGAAGCAGTTTAAAACACTCACAGCACGTGTTTGATCAAGTCGGGCTTCGCCCTCGAATTTTAAAACTTGATTAAAAAAATCATGAATAATTAATGAGCATTTTGTCCAATCAGATGAAGCAAATCAGTCACGTGCATACTACTTTATACCTGATAAAATCTCATCATTCTAAAAGGCCCGCGGAGGGATTTGAATTCTGTCCCAGGGGGAAACGGGGTTAATGATCGAGACAATGCAATTTCTATTGCTTCAGCTTTCTCATTGAATTGCTAATTAGGATGAACGTTTTATATAAAGAATACTAATGAACATGAAATTATATATAAAGTTTCATCCTAATTAAGAATTCACTGATAGACCCAAAGATAGCAAAAAGTACACGGAACACAAGGTACTTAGATAATAAATTTTGCACTAAATTTACTAATATGAGCAGACTACCGAGATACACATATAATATTTTTAAAATGAAGTTATCCAACTACCATTACTTGTTATTAAACCAAACTCAAAGCCGTAAAATAATAAAAACGTGCATTAAACTTACATATTTTGTGCCGGAGTCAAAAAAATGAGTCTGCCGTGATGTCAGTCACATCACTTTCCAAGCTTGAACTTTATCGAGGTAAACCACGACACCAAACCTTCAAGTGCAGGTTCTTCTTGCATTGCGAAACGCCGCTTCAAACAACATAGTATGGTAATTTCTTCACGTCATTCCCTCGAGATATTCGTAATTGCAGGCGGTGATTACTCGAATATTTTGCATGGCGTTGTGAATACAAAGGTTCAATGGTTCATTAAGTAACTATTCCCTTGAGATGCGAGTCTTTCTTTCATTGCATTCTTAAAGCGTTTTTGAAGCCGTTTAAAACACTCACAGCACGTGTTTTATCAAGTCTAAAAATTATCGGGCTTCGCCCTCGAATTTTTAAACTTGATAAAACACTGCTGTTCGTGTTTTAAACAGTACCTAAAACACTGCTGTTCGTGTTTTAAACAGTACTCAGTAACGCGATTCGTGCCATCATGAATTATGGGTTCGGACAGAGGGTCTTCAAGACGACGAGACTAGCTCATTGTAAGAACACTTCCTTTTATTTCATATTCACCCTAGGTATGATTTCAGTAACTACAGTATTGACTACAATATTACTTTTATTTATTATCCAATTGTACTCAACAGTCCAATTAAAAGAGTACAAAAATATATATTAACATATATTAACATATTTGTTGTACTCCATGTCACGCAGCAGTACCGCTGTAACTATTCTCTGAATACGCTTCTCCGCAGTTTGAAATACCTATAAATGGAACTGGAAATGCGATGTAAACGGCGCTGATTGTTTATTTCAGACCGGAAGCGTAGGGGCAGAATCAGCTGGTTGTCACAGATACTGCCTTGCCGTATTTCTTTGCCACTTGTACGAAATGTGCTCTGCCTTACAAGTCGTGCAATTGTTCACGATCTGCGCATCGTAGAAAAAATGGGACATTGTATTTTCCTTTTTGAATGAAAAAGTCACTTCGAGTTTAATAACTCAAAAGTTCTAGATCTACGGTCAGTTGGAACTGTCGACTGACTAATAATCCTTTTCGCGCTCCGTGCCGGTACCGTACGGTAACCGTGCCGATACCGCTCTCCCATGCGAAATCGGCTTTATATATTGAACAATTATTCACCGACGTGGAGGTGAATAAGTAATTAAAAGATTATATACCGCTACCGAGGTGTGTACGAGATTTATCAACCCGAAGCGATGCCGAGTATCAACCCGAGGGTTGATAAATCTCGTACACACCGAGATTCCCCATTCCCCTCCCACTAAAATAATCCAGGTCTCAGAAGTGATAAATAAGTGCATTTGACCAATAATAAGTGCTAACTTGATTTATAGGCACCGAGTGATATTTTGAAAGTTATATACTACACGAGCAAACATTTGCTAAGCATGCGACGTGCACTCAATAACCTTTAGATACACTCGTCATTGATCAATCAGAATCCAGATATTTTGTTGAGTATGTTATAACATGATATATACATAATTTAAATACAGCCTCTTGCTGAAAATATACCGTAACTATTAGTATTTAATACTCCTTGATGAGTTGAACAATTTTGGGAATTTTGACTTTAGTTGTGCTTACGATAACTTACATATGTACGGTAACTCGCGATACGTGGACCCACGACCTTAGACGAGAATCCGTTAAAGCCAGAAACCGTACTTTTTCCTAATTGTTGGGTTGCATGACGGCTATTAGCTATTAGACCAACTAACATGGCTGCTACGCTGTTGTGATTTATTTCCTTACGCCTCAGTCAAACGGTTTCAACATTGGTACAACATCGGTACAACATTTGTTGAAACCGTCTGACATGGTCAGAAAACATTTCCGAGAACAATAGCAGTTAATTAGAATGTTGAATCCACATTGAACCGTTTGACCGGCGAGGCTTTAGTACGTGCTTTCGGACACTTCTAATTTGGTTATCAGAATATTTTGTTTTCATCAGAATCATTGGAATTTCCAACAGAGCCCTAAACAAACATATAATTTTGATACATGGACACCTCCCTTCGGTATCAAAATTAGTGTAAAACTCAAGTCTACACTACTCCAACTATACCTAAAATATTAAACGCAATACTTTTGTGCAACTTCGGAAAACAAACAGCAATTTCCATTATTAGTCAAAATACAATTATATCAAGTCGTAATACTGTGTAGATTGATCTATCTAGAAGAGATACAACTATAAAGAGTTTGAAACCTAGTTTATATGGATACAATCTCGCTTTCTAAAATAAGCTTTCGGCCATATTCATTGACCTTGATCACGTAAAACTATGTAACCTCGCTCTGACAGAACTGGCGAGGTTACCGGGACAGTAACGTCACTAGGACCCAGTAACCCCCGATTCGCGTCTCCAGAGGTTGTTCCATACCGAGAACAAGTTATACCTTCCTCCCAGTCCGTCACGATTGAGGGTGAGTCGATAGCCTCCTTCACTCCTCTTTCAAACTACTTAGGCTCTACTAACAAGATCTTGGCCTTTTTGATGTTGATTGAATATTCTGGCCTGTCGGTGTGTATGTGCCAAGACACTTCCGATGTTGTGGTACTTGGGATTGTGTGTTCATCGAAACGTGCCGTAATTAAGATACCTTTCCGTGACACACCGAGCCAACCACTCATTCTTTTACGACCTGGTCCTTGGAACGGCTAAGAGCTGACGAAGGTTGATAGATAGTTTAAAGTAAGCTGGTATATCATACTTCTTATACACTCTACGTTACCTCGCCAGTTCTATCAGATCGAGGTTACATAATATATATGTGATCTATGAAGATGTCACTTTTCAATTTACTGTGCAATTTCTAAGGAGCAAACCAATATGTTTCTGAGAGATTTTCTACAAAATAAATTAACGCACACAACTCTCAAATAAATCATACGTAGTTTGTCCCACTCAAAAGAAATCTGCTCTATCTGGCACCTGCGCGTCAAGTATGCCGTTATGATAAATACTGGGTCTGCCTAGGTTGCTTGTGCTTATGTCACTAGTGAAAACCGAGCCAAAATACATATGACTCGTAAAAATACACAGATGTGCCGACTTCTAACTTCTATGTACAGTGAGGTTTTGAGTAATTTAAGAATATCACTAATAAAAGAATTCACTATAAATGCAGATCTATAACGGGCTCCACCCCTTGCACGAGTTCTCTCAAAATGCTGGAAAATATGGCTGGTAATCGACTGCTTAACAGTCAATTCGTAGTTATTGAAAGGTAACCAAGCTTACCCTCACATGGAGGCTGGAGTTGACCCTGCACTGATACAAACCCTCTTTCTATGAATATGGATAGATTTTGATTACCATGCTAACTAGATACAAGCCATGGTGGCTGGAGTTGACCCTGCACTGATACAAACCCTCTTTCTATGAATATGGATAGATTTTGATTACCATCAGTGCTAACTTGATACGAGCCTCTGACTAAGCTGTCTCAACTCCAGATTCGATATCACCAAAGGCTTAGTTATCTTGCAAGATGGCGATCAAGAGTATTCTATAGTATTATTTGTAATGAAAATGATACGCCAACGACAGGAACTTTCTTCTATATGCCGTGTCAGTGTCAGCCACTCCTGGTGATCTATTTATGGTAATAACGCATTGTCTCATCTTTTCTTCCTTGGTTCAACGCGTCTCTAGAGACCTTAGTACCTCCAGACAGGACTTGTAGCAAAACATATACTGATCCTGCAACAGAAAGTAAGGAAATACCAGAGAACAGTTATTTGATCTCGGAGGAATAATTTAATGTGGCTATATATATATCACTAGGAATGTTCGGGAAAATAATCATCTAAAATTATACTCGTTGAACATTACGTTATACATAGCGATGTTAAATTCTTGTAGATGAGCCAAGTGAGCAACTTATTGATTTGTTTTTCTTTAACCCTTCACCTTCATGTTATTCTGTCTAGAATACACTGTACAGGAAATGAAATATCGATCAATTGCTGACTCGTTTTGCGAGAAATTAAGCCAAATTGATACTAGCCCGGCAAGCCCGGTGAACGCGGGGAAAACACAGCCCAGTTGACCGGAAAGCCGGGACAGCCCACCTCACCGGGTTAGCATCAGGCCCTAATAATCAGAATGTTGTTTAACTACATCAACTTAATATATATTCCTTTTATTCACCAAGTGCGAGGTCTGTACCGTATGTACCCCCCCCCCCCCCCCCCCCCCGTTCTTATGTGGTATTACGGCCCAAGCGTGAAACGGACAGGGCAAACGAGGTTAATAAGATGTTTATTATATGGATTCATCGTTTTCTTTGAGACCGGAAGTGAGACCGGAAGTGGGCCCGGAAGTGAGACCGGAAGTGAGACCGGAAGTGAGACCGGAATTTGACCAATCATAGCTCGCGAAATTACTTAGCTATATAATAATAGTATTTATTATTTTTTGTTTAAGTAGTTATTTCATTAATCTTCGTAAACCTTTATCGCAATTCAGTGTTAATACTGTAAGAGTTAGGTTAAACAATAAACGACCTATCCTATATTGTCGTTTAGTGTAACGCTGTGCGCGTCCTACCAGAAGTTTAAACAAGTCTCACCTTTGTTTGTATCATCCCTTGTCTTTGCTCTCTAAGAAGACGGATTGTTTTGTTGATATCAAACTAAGAATAAAAATTAACAAGATTAATACCAGTCTTACAGACTCATTGTTCCCAGAACTGGAGAAAACGGCCTGTAACATGCTCTCGAAGATCGGAGTTACTCGAAATACTAGTTTACTTTTAATCGTTCTGTGTTACAGTACCACACCGTACAGCATTGCGCGCCACAACAACGAAATTGTAACGTGTTTAATAATATAAAATACATGCAACGAGTTCTCGAATTTGATTGGCTGAGAGCAGCTGTAGTTATGCTAAACACCAGCCGAGGGCCCGGTTATTCAAACTAAGGGTGAATAACTTTATCCAGCGGATAAATATTAACCAAACTAGATTATTTGATCCACTGGATAAGAGTAAATGAAGCTATCCACCCTTTGAACAACCGGGCCCAGCGCCAAATCATCATGTAATACCAGTGCCACATCGTGTAATACCAGTGCCACATCGTGTAATACCAGTGTAATACCAGTGCCACATCGTGTAATACCAGTGCCAAATCATGTAATACCCGAGTGCCAAATCATGTAATACCCGAGTGCCAAATCATGTAATACCCGAGTGCCAAGTCATGTAATACCCGAGTGCCAAGTCATGTAATACCCGAGTGCCAAGTCATGTAATACCCGAGTGCCAAGTCATGTAATACCCGAGTGCCAAGTCATGTAATACCCGAGTGCCAAATCATGAAATACCAGTGCCAAGTCATGTAATACCCGAGTGCCAAGTCATGTAATACCCGAGTGCCAAATCATGCAATACCTCAGATGTGAACAAAATATATCCAACCAGAACTCATGAAGTGGATTGACTGAGAGGCGGCGGTGTTTCCAAACTTTTGCAACAATGTAGAACAATAACAAAGAGAGATTTCCACATTTACAGCCAGGAGAAGTTGAATAACTGAAGCAAAATCCTTTGAATAACATGACGACAAAAAGCACAAATTTACGCGGATAAATATTATTAACAAGTAGCCTGAATTTCAGCCGTCTCTTCCGGTTCGTTCCTCTCTCGGAAGGAACAAACCGGAGGAGACGGCTGAAATTCAGGCTAATTAACAAGTAATCGTATGGTTTTCTCGTGGATTAATTTGAACTCGTGAGATTTTTCAAAGAGCTCAAATTTACGGGCTCATGCAATTTTGATACTCTTTGAAAATCTCACTCGTTCAAATTAATCCAGAATTGCACTCGAATCCCTATGTTTACCTATACTAATACCACTAATACTAATACCACTAATACTAATACCACTAATACTAATACCACTAATACCACTAATACTAATACCACTAATACTAATACCACTAATACTAATACCACTAATACTAATACCACTAATACTAATACCACTAATACTAATACCACTAATACTAATACCACTAATACTAATACCACTAATACTAATACCACTAATACTAATACCACTAATACTAATACCACTAATACTAATACCACTAATACTAATACCACTAATACTAATACCACTAATACTAATACCACTAATACCACTAATACCAATACCACTAATACTAATACCACTAATACTAATACCACTAATACTAATACCACTAATACTAATACCACTAATACCACTAATACTAATACCACTAATACTAATACCACTAATACTAATACCACTAATACTAATACCACTAATACTAATACCACTAATACTAATACCACTAATACTAATACCACTAATACTAATACCACTAATACTAATACCACTAATACTAATACCACTAATACTAATACCACTAATACTAATACCACTAATACTAATACCACTAATACTAATACCACTAATACCACTAATACCAATACCACTAATACTAATACCACTAATACTAATACCACTAATACTAATACCACTAATACTAATACCACTAATACCACTAATACTAATACCACTAATACTAATACCACTAATACTAATACCACTAATACTAATACCACTAATACTAATACCACTAATACTAATACCACTAATACTAATACCACTAATACTAATACCACTAATACTAATACCACTAAAATTGTTGCGCACAATGTTGCAACATATGGCCAAACCTAAGTTTATAGTTGCTTGTGGAATTTGGTAAAGAAGAAAAGAAAGCAAGAACTGGGAAGTGAAGGTAGCTAGATCTTCTCAATTTATCAACATTACTAGTTTTATTTCTCGTGCGCCAGAAATAAAAATTCATCTTTGTCAAAACCTACGAGAAACGTCTGCTAGATTTGCAGCCGCGTTTTCATTTGCTTACCGGAAGATCTCTCTCCATCAGACCCAATGCAACGTCTATCGTGATCAACGCTCCTGTTCTGCCAATACCAGCGCTGAAGGGGAAATAAAGAACTATTATATAGGGCATAAAAATAAACATAAGACCGTGTACAATTGCACAACATTAAGTTTACAGGGAGGATGACCCTAGTGCTAGGACCAGGAGCATTAATGTTAGCCCATGTTATACAATGTACGAACGTTTAGCCCCGATTTAAAGTTTACAGTATACACAGAGGGCTTATAAGAGACAGCCCATTCACACAGGGTTACAGCCGGGGTTCACGGTGGTTTTTACCTGCAGTGTACAACAATTGGTGCCTGGGTGGAAGTCAACTGCCTCATGTACGTCACAAACTGTAACAGCTCCACGGAGGACTGCAAAAGAGTACAGATAGTAATCTTACAACACAACCCAACATTATCTGCAATGTTTTCAAGTTTCAATAGTAACTTAGATTATTAACTTATTAGTTTAGATCTCCGAGAATATGGAACACTCTGAGATTTGAGAGAAACCAGGAGCCCATGGGCTGCTCATTAGGGCAGTTTAAGAAGGAGCTCCTCAAACATTATGTTTATATTATTAAACATGTTTATGACGTTGAAATTCCTCACATTCAAAACTATCTGTATAAAATGTCACTCGTATCGTCCCTTTCAAGCTTAATAGGCCCTTTGCAGGACCTGGTCACGTGACCTTTAGCCTGTCAATCAAAAACAAATTTGGCGCTAGAACAACATGAATGCTAGAAATGGAAAGAGCAAGCCAAAAAAGCTCAAGTTTTAGGTTCATATCTTTAAAACTGAAGGGAAAAAAGCCTCACAAACTCTGTTAAATTAAGCTAAATTATAGAGTTTTCAAAAAATTGCCATTCCATCAGTTTTAAAGATGTGAACCTAAAACTTGGGCTTTTTACTAAATTTCGCTTACTCTTTCTATTTCTGGCATTCATGTTGTTCTAGCGCCAAATTGTTTTGATTGACAGGCTAAAAAGGTCACGTGACCAGGTCCTGCAAAGGGCCTATTAACAGTCTGTGTTGTTATCATATTTATGTACTTTATATAGTTTTCATCTTTGTTTTTTTGTTAATGGACCTCGTAATGAAGCCACGCTCTGTGGTGCTTCCCTACCACTTGTGGCGAAGTTTCTAAATTTTTTTTTTAAAAATGCAATATTTTCCAGGTCTACGAACCTTTGGCACGCCGTGGTCGGGCCAAGTGGTAAAGTTCAGATGTGTTATTTCAAGGCTCTTGCCGCTCTGAAACAATAAAATAAATGAAGGATATAGGAGATATTACACGGTGGCACAAAGATATGAAGGTTACCCTCCAGAGTCAAACAGTGAGAGCGTTGGAAAATACGCCACTCAGGAACCGGATAACATTTCAAGTCTTCCGTGTTCTTTACTTCCTACAGTATAGCACATTTTCTGTGCATGTTACGCATTTCCTTTAAAGTGCCACTACGATGAAAATTTACCATTTCGATTTGCCACTTTTTCAGTGTCTATAGGTCGATCAGTATTAGAAATATCCGAAATAGTAAAAAATATTCCCAAATGGGCATCTTAAACCACAAATTTTAGGAGAGTTTAGCGGTAAAATCCTGTCCGCCATTGCTGGAAGCCGTGCCCTTTGTTCAGCTTTAAACAAAGGTTTATTCACCGGAAGTGATGTCATACACTTAACACGACAACCTCGTGGCGCGAAATAGCGTGCATAAAAAAGTAGCCAACCTCGCAAAGATAAATATAACTTTCTTCTTATGTACGTGAAGACGTTTTTAGTAGAAATATGCCTCCAGGCGTTGTGTTCTGCAGGCGAGCGTTAAGCGTATGACATCATTTCCGGTGAATAAACCTTTGTTTAAAGCTGTACAAAGGGCACGGCTTCAAGTAATGGCGGACGTGTAGATTCAATATTCGGAGCTAAAAAAATAAGACTTCCTATCGTTGTATCGAAAAACAATTTGAACTGGTAATAATATATGAACTCTACTTTATGAATATGCAAAAACATTGATATGTCAAAATTTGATCGTAGGGGCACTTTAAGGTCTGGGCAAATGAGGAAACATTCTTAGGCAAGCATTTGTGAATATCAGTGTTGCTTCGGTGAGCACTCGGGAAACATTTGTGAATTTCAGTGTTGCTTCGGTGAGCACTCGGGAAACATTTGTGAATATCAGTGTTACTTCGGTGAGCACTCGGGAAACATTTGTGAATTTCAGTGTTGCTTCGGTGAGCACTCGGGAAACATTTGTGAATTTCAGTGTTACTTCGGTGAGCACTCGGGAAACATTTGTGAATTTCAGTGTTGCTTCGGTGAGCACTCGGGAAACATTTGTGAATTTCAGTGTTACTTCGGTGAGCACTCGGGAAACATTTGTGAATTTCAGTGTTGCTTCGGTGAGCACTCGGGAAACATTTGTGAATTTCAGTGTTGCTTCGGTGAGCACTCGGGAAACATTTGTGAATTTCAGTGTTACTTCGGTGAGCACTCGGGAAACATTTGTGAATTTCAGTGTTGCTTCGGTGAGCACTCGGGAAACATTTGTGAATTTCAGTGTTACTTCGGTGAGCACTCGGGAAACATTTGTGAATTTCAGTGTTGCTTCGGTGAGCACTCGGGAAACATTTGTGAATTTCAGTGTTACTTCGGTGAGCACTCGGGAAACATTTGTGAATTTCAGTGTTGCTTCGGTGAGCACTCGGGAAACATTTGTGAATTTCAGTGTTACTTCATTGAGCACTCGGGAAACATTTGTGAATATCAGTGTTACTTCATTGAGCACTCGGGAAACATTTGTGAATATCAGTGTTACTTCGGTGAGCACTCGGGAAACATTTGTGAATATCAGTGTTGCTTCGGTGAGCACTCGGGAAACATTTGTGAATTTCAGTGTTGCTTCGTTGAGCACTTGGGAAACATTTGTGAATTTCAGTGTTGCTTCGGTGAGCACTCGGGAAACATTTGTGAATATCAGTGTTGCTTCGGTGAGCACTCGGGAAACATTTGTGAATATCAGTGTTGCTTCGGTGAGCACTCGGGAAACATTTGTGAATATCAGTGTTGCTTCGGTGAGCACTCGGGAAACATTTATAAATTTCAGTGTTGCTTCATTGAGCACTCGGGAAACATTTGTGAATTTCAGTGTTGCTTCGGTGAGCACTCGGGAAACATTTGTGAATTTCAGTGTTGCTTCGGTGAGCACTCGGGAAACATTTGTGAATTTCAGTGTTTTTCAAAATGTTTCCTCGTTTGGTGTCGCACGCAACATACGACGTCGAGGAAACAAATTTTGCTTTTTAAACACCTATTTCCCGTTTGCTCACCAAAGAAACATTATCAGCAACAATGTTTCCTCGTTTGTCCTGGCCTTTAGGAGCTGTGAAAGTTAAGGGAACTCTGACAACCTCAAGGGAAAAAAAAACACAAGACAAACTGAAAAGCGGTTCACTTGGCGAAAACGGCTGAGTTCATCGTGTATTATGTTTATTATAAAATGTATTCCGTAGTACGCACACTCTTGGCTGAAAGCCGTTGTAATTCTATGTAAACACGGGCATCATTTCAAAGAAGCGACATTGAGGTTTTACCCCCTAATTTCTATTTTTATAAAAGAAATACAAAACAGTATCTGTGTTTACATAACATCATGTACTCACTCAAGTAGTTGCAGAAATAACTCCCACAACTCTTTCGTGTTTACATAATGCTATGTAAACAATGTAATTGTTTTCTATTTCATATATAGATACATGAATGAGCAGAACTCTAGCGAAAATCAGCAACTAGACTGCTTCAGTCCGGCTCTCCTGTCACTGACCTACCTCCAGGTGTTTAATGGCAATTCTTCTTTCAATAAGAGAGTCGTATTTCCTATCGCTTTGAAGAGACACTTCAAACCTGGTATAGACAGAAAACCAAATACATACCTTCTCATAATTGAATGGCATATTTGCACTCACAAGGTGTTGATAATATTATGATTACAGATTATGGAACTATTTTAAAGGGGCTCTGTCAACCACCAAATGATCAACTTTCTCGCGACGAAAGAGAAAAATAACTACTCAGATTATACTTTCCAGATATACTGGAGAAAATTTGAGACGGCAAAGATTCGAGTGGAGTTCTTTTTGTAATTTAACCGTTCTTCTTTCGTTCGAAAATTGTTAATAAGATCGTCTCTTGTATATTTGCAAACCCCCCCCCCCCCCCCCCCCCCTCGAATAGCATTTGCTAAATGTGGGTGGATTAGATTCTTTGTAATGTAATTTGTAAATTGAAATAAAAGTGAAGTGAAGTAATGAAAAATACTGTTTTTAAGATAAATGTGGATGAACTTGAGATCGGTTTCCGGTAAATCGACATTGAGTTTATATAGTCTTTGTAGAATAAGGTTTTGTAATCCACTTTAATCTTTGCCATCCTCGATAGAAAACATTTGAAAATCATATCAGCACATTCACATAGTATTTCTCTTCTCTCTATGGGTGTTATTTTTGTTGTTTGTAAAGCATATCAGGACATTCACATGGTATTTCTCTCCTATCTCAGGGTGTTATGTTTGTAGTTTTGTTTTCAATAACCTTGAAGTTCAATTAGATTGGCAGTGCTCCTTCACAGTGTGACCACTGAAACTGGAGCACTTAGAACACGAGAACCAATCACATTGCAGAACGTAAACAAAGCATTCCAACTTACGGTTCAGCCAATCAGTGTCGAGTACAAGACAATAGCATTTCGACTTGCTCGAACTTCGATCCCGTAAAAGGCCAATTTGATGGACTAGTTCTGAAGTCAAAGTCATTCGAATGACGAACATCGCGTGGATATTCTAGGATTTATACTTTGGAATGCTTTATTTTTGTTTTCCAATGTGTTGATTTCTCGTTGTCTTAATGGCTGCGGTTTCAGTAGTCGTGCTGTAAGCAGGAAGGTGACTAAAAGGGACGGCTCAACTCTTGGAATTTGTGACGGGGACAGGCACGGGGAATAAATTAGTTTTGCCATGCTGTCCCTAGCTTGCATTAAAAAGCTGAACTAACGGCTCCTAATTGCAGAATATTGTGTTTTCTTGTTACTGGATGTGTGATTGCTTTTCCTTGGCATGTGTGATGTACGATATGAGGAAATGTGCACTGAATTGAGCCGCCACACAAACTAGATTTACCAGCGGAGAATCGGTTATTTTTGAAAACTTATGTTCTCTTCATAGACGTGCAACACAGAAATAGCACAACTTATTTCTTTCGAATACATCTTTGTATAGTCGATGGGTTGATTTAGGGTTCAATTCCCCTTTAAAGACACAAATTGCTGACCCAAATTAGCAGAGTATGCTTTCCAGGTATACTGGAGAACATCAGATCTGAAACCCAGTTTCTTACAGGTTACATCATGTACACCCGGCAAGGCGACCGTTTTTCTCGCCCTGTCCCGTCCCCCCCCCCCCCCCCCCCCCCCCCCCGCATAATCTTTGGTTGTCCAGAGATTCGGACGAATGATTTTTCAAATCTTATTTCTGAGAGAGCAACGGGCGCAGTTTTCAACGTCTACGTACCTGTCCGGTATCACCAGTGGATCATCCTCTGAGTCTGGCCAGTACTTGTGACATTTCGGCTGTGAAATCAACCAATCGCTTTTAACAACTGGTAAATAACTACTCAGCGTATCTTGACTACGTCTTAGTGCGCATTCTTTTGGGACTCTTCTGACTACTCCTATCCCGGTATAGGAACGCAAGACTCATTCTCACGTGAAGAACACGAACCTGGTGAACACGAACGTGCGAACTACTCCCCGGCAAATATTCCCAAAAGAACGCCATTTTACCTCTTTCGAGTTAAACCGTATTCTGTTCATTCTGCATATTCTGCTATCGGGAGCAGAATAAACGGAATACTATTCTGTTAATGCCGAAAGTGGAATAGGTCCCAAAAGAACATGATTACCGTCCCAAAAGAACATAATTACCATTCTTATTCCGGTATAGTCCCAAAAGAACATGATTACCATTCTTATTCCGGTATAGTCCCAAAAGAACACCAAGCGTTACAAACCTTTCCACTTTCCCTTTCAAGGGTAACCATAGCAACGACCTCGACTCCCTGCTCCCAGATCATTTGCCAGAAGTCCTGAGTCGTGTTAGGCAGTGGACCCTGTGAGGAGAACCAAACCATGTCACACACTTGTATACATTTACCTTGAAGTTCCACCTAACTAGATTAGCTCTATAGTTATTTCAGTCTCTTTATAACTCATTTATATACACTTTATTATTGTGGGTACAAATAAACTTGTTGTTGTCTGTATATCTTCGATAGCATCAACGACGGCGATGGCAGCGAGAATGGCGCCTCGAAAAATGTTTTCTCCCGAAATATGATGTTTACTATTTCCATCGTTCGCCTTTAATTACTTTTCACATTCATATCTTCGAAAAATATGATAAGCATAGAGTTCCGTTCACACAGAACGAAAAACGGAGTGATTCACTTTCTTGCGTTGGCGTTCTCTTGTAAACGTAAAATGTGGGGTTTTCACGTTGTGTTTTTCCAGAGAACGGTCGAAATGTAAGCGACGACTGCGTGCATTTTCACGTGCAGGTATTGTATTTTGTAATTAAGGCTATTGTTTTATGCCGTCGTGGTTGCTTAAGCTCTCTATTATGCCTATAAATACTAACAAACAAACTGTAATGGTCTATCTTTGACAGTACTGATTTACGCTGAAACTACTGAACGAACAAATCTAACCACTAAAGTTCGAGGATACAAACCTGTGCTGCGATGTAATGGTACGTCTCTTGGCCAACGGCTACTCTGATATGATTGGCATTGATGTAGTCCTCGCTGCCGCCAAGATGCACTCTAGTGGCCTCGACTACAATAACATTTATTGCACAAAATTAAGTAATTCTCATTATTCGCCAAGCCATAAGTTACCAACTTTTACGCCCGACAAATCTGTGACGTAAAGTAAAACGTAAAGTGCAGTCACTTTTAATCTAACACGTAGTACTTAAAGACCTAACCGTTTACTGTTGGATTATGTCAAGACAGCACCTTATACTCAGTTATTTTAAGACCCTGAGTGTTGGTCCGGCCGGGGTTTGAACCCGTGACCTCCCGCACAACACTAGATCGGAGCTTAACCACTGAGCTAACCGGAAGGCGGTTAAACGTCACACGTTCATGGCGCGCGTAAAAATATTATTCACCAAGCTGGCAGCTGGGATATACGGGATTATCTTCATGGTGAATTTCTCTTAAAACTGTACTCGTGTATTAGGCATTCACTATTCGAAGATAAAAGTCGTACCCAGTCCTTCGCTACACACCTTCGCTTTAACATGACGTCATGGTCGCCATGTTGGTTGAAGTTAATAACATATTAACATGGCCGCCATCTTGATTGACGTAAACAAAGGATTCCTCGTTTGTTCAACCAAAGAAACGGCTAAATACAGGAATGCTTACGGCCTCTGATTGGCCAAGAATACGATAGATTAGTAGTGGGCACTAGACGACTGGGAACTAATTTACATAGCTATAAAATTTAAAATTGGACGGAGCTTGAGCGACGATAGCGTAGTGGTTGCGACGCCTGCTTTACCAGCAGGAGAGCGGGATTTCGAGTTCCAGAAAAGCTCTCAATTTGTTTTCTTCCCCATTTTCTTGAGAACTCCTTTACCTGTGAACCCTCGCCACAAATTAGCCCTAAACCTCGTCGTTTACCTGGAAACTTTACTGACTGGTAAGGGTTCTGTTATGGTTCAGGGTAGGGTTTTAGTTAGTTTATATTGTCAGAGGTCGGAGCATTCCTGTATTTAGCCACACGTTTCAACCAACATGGCCGCCATCTTCGTAGTATCGTTGTGTACCGTTTTAATCCGTGGGGAATCACACCTCGCGCGCTCAGAGGGTTGTCGTACCACTATTATAGTACATATTATACAATAATAGAACGAATATTTTATGAACATGCTAATGCTAGTTGCTATAAATCTGGTAAAAAAACGACTTGCAATCAGCGAATTCTCTCGTGGTCTAATGGTTAGGGTTAGTGTTGGTGGTGGGTAAGCCATTGCATCGATTCTTAACCAGCCCGAGTTCGAATCCCGGTTCGGGCAGTATTTCTTTTATACTGAGGATAAGGTAAACCCTTCTAAAATTTGTGTCGATTCGGATGTTCGTATAAAATGTCTAGTCTCCAATTATTCATAGCGAACGTTGGGTAACAAAGGGAATTTTATGACGCAGTTGGTTACACGACGATACTACCGCCATCTTGGTTGACGCAAACAAAAGATTCCACGTTTGATCTCTTGTCTGTTCAACCAACATGGCCGTCACGTCTTTTGTTATTTGAATCTCTGGGAATTGACTGAAGGCAGGAAGGAGCCCATAACCAGGATCGTCCATATCTCCTATATAGTTGTCACGGCGTTTTCACAAGTTGGGCTATTTTTAGATTATTTTCCCCGCCAATAGGACATTTGCATGATGACGTCACATACTACAACTACCAGAACTCTTTGCGCGAATCCTTTTGTTCCTCTAATTTGGACCAGTCTTGTGATTCTCAAAGGAGTTTAAAAATCTGAATGAGAAAAAGAATTGAAAAGGTTCTGGTAGCTGTAGTAAAATGACGCCATGATGATAATTAAAATATCCTATTGGTGGGTTGCACCAGTGGCGGAACAAAAGATGCTTCATTTGTTACGCTTTTGTGATTATTTTCCCTTGGGAATGATTGCAACACAAGAATAGCGGGAAACAGTGTGACTACGTGACAAACCTAACTTGTGAAAACGGTGTGACATAAGCCACACCTCAGCAAAACGTTATGCACCGCTGGCCGAAAGAACGAAGGCTCTGGAGTTCAAATACAAGTTTCCGGGGGTTTAAACGTTTTTAGTAAATAATTTTATAACTTAGTAAACTCACAGTGAATTACAAATTAAGAAAACTTCAACCTGTTAAAGTCTTAGTTTTCTTGTTTTTCGCGAAATATTTCACATCGGATGATTCACTGGTTTCTTTTAGTTTCGGCGGGAAACTGGAAAGATCAGACGCGTGCGGCTCATCAAAAGCGCATGCGCGTGAGGTATTGCCGCGGTGTGGACATTAGGCCAAGTATGTGGGATGGACGCTCCTGGTTATGGGCTCCTGTTGAAGGCCAATTATTAGTAATTTCGGTTCGATAGCTCGTTTACAGGGAAAACAAAGGTGTCCAGAAAGCAAATGTAAAATAGTGACTGCTCCTCCGCAGGTAGCTCTTATGCTTTACGGGTTTCCTGTGGATAAACGATCGAATTACTGGGGAGGACTTCCATTTATCTCCCCAATCTCCCTCTGCTTTTCCTTCCCACAGGAAGCCCGAGTCCGAAGTGCGGCGGAGCCTAGAGAAACTGCTTTAATTTCGAAATACATGTCGCTAGAAATTAGAGAATCTGTTCAGCTATTAGTGCACCATTAGTATCGGACTTACATGGTAGAACATTCCTGTATCTATTCCTGTCATTGTTAGATGGTCGTTTGGCAGTATCACATCCATCTGTTGGCTTAATCTCTCTCAGAGCCTACAACACAAACGAAAACACACAACAGTCTTTCTTCGACAAGTTTAAGTTTCGGTTTTTAAATAGATGTTATTTTGCCGGGAGTCTGTCCTCTTACGCAGATGACGTCATAACGTGCAGATGACGTCATAACGTGCACAGATGACGTCACAACGTGACGAGACAAAGAAGTACGTCACGAGACGCAGTCGCGTGGCTTGACGATTGTTCTCGTCACATTATGACGTCATCTGTACATCTAACAATTAGACTGCGAGCTCGAGGTCTCTATTATACAAATAGAATGTGTCCGTCGTCGGCTGATAGCTGCCCGCGGAAATTTCATGTTCTTAAAACAAATTAAGCCCGAGAACGAAGATCGAGGGCTTATATGTTAGTTTTAAGAACATGAAATTTCCAAGGGAAACTATCAGCCGTTATAGTTCACCACAAAATTTTGGCGCGCGCTCATTAGCTAAAAGCGATCACGTGACGTGATAGTTGTCGTGCTAAAACGGCGTGTTTTTATCGTTCCTGCAGAAAATTCCTCACAGCACTTAATTACAAGGTCCTTAGATTTTCAGTGTTTTCTTTCCGCTTGATATTATTTGTCGTTCCTGGGAAAGAAAGCATGACAATAAACGAACGATTTGGCTTTTTAATTCGATTCAACTCAAACGAAACGATCGGGGAGCAACATGATTTGAGACTTTATTCCCTTTCTGTTTTAACGAGATGCTGCAGCGAGCCAACACAATGCAAACTTAAAAAGACCTCATGGAGCCACATGCTTCTCAATCTAATCGGCAGACATTCATAATGGCAACGAGCGCCGTTATGACAACCATGTGGTTCGCTCCATTAAAAAAGTTATTTTAAAACTTGACCCATAAAATCCAGCGGGAAGAATTAATACCAAGATCCTTCTTCTTTGCCAGGGATTGAAGCAAAGATCTGCTCAAAACACGCTGAAGCTTAGTATGAAATACAGCCGCCTCCTCAGCTCGTTCTGAAACAACACGCACGTCGAATAATCCATTTTGTTTTAGATAGTTTTGATCTCAGTAATATATCACAAGGGCCGTTTGTATTTAATTTTATAAGATCACAGTGCCACAAAATATCGCGAAGAACATGCATATTCGAATAGGAAATTAATAACGGTAAAAATTAATTAGCTTCATTGTTGGCTTTGTCTTCCCACTGCTTGCATATCCCGCAGTCTCCCTGTGTTGTCGTCCTTGTCGCTCACAAAGGCAAAGCTTTGCGATAAATAAAAGAAAGACTGTTTCGTGTTCAAATATGCATGTTTTCCGCAATATTCTGAGACACTGATCTTTCCGTTTCGGTATGAACTACAAACGTTGTGTTGGCCCTGTGTGAATATATGCTGATTTTATCGATGCCTGACGTCTGTCAATCAGCACATCGAATCTGACCAATCAGGTGATACCAGATTCTGGTATCAGTGGAAGAGGTTTTTTCTGAAGCTGGTTTACAGGCTCTCCCCCACCCTTCTCCTCCCCAATCCCCCTCTTCTCTTCTCCCCCAAGAGAGCCTAATCAGATGGTGATTTTGCCAATAGACGGCGGCTGGGTTATGCGAAAAGACGACAGACCCACGGCAAAATGACATCCATTTGTTTTACACAATAGAGCGGATTTCAATTGAGTATCGAAAGCAATCCGCGATTGCTTTGGTTTTGCGTTTTTCTTATTGGCTGTGGAAAATGTTTTTTGATTATCAGCCAATCAAGTGCTCTAATTACACCAATCAACCAATCAGACCACAGTGACATCATCTGTGCATCTGTACTCTACGACCAATCAGAGCACAGTGTGACGTCGTCTGTGCATCTGTACTCTAATAACACATTGCTATCGACCAATCAGGGTGCGCGTGTGATGGCCACTCAAGACAGGTCCCATTGTACTTTTGTAATACCAACCAAACTTGACTACTTTTGTGATTTTATTCCCTTGAAAACGATCACAACCAAAGAATAACACGAGCCTAACCTTGAATTCATCTGAAGGCGAGCCGGAGTCTACTTTAGATTGTAGAGCGCCAATTAACATCTTCAGTTTTTGTCCAGAGTATCTGCCACCAGGTATCACGTCAATGAGGGGTCCCTTCAGCTCACCCAACGTTTCTCCATCGCTACTACTAAAGACACCATACAGATGTACATGAGGGGACCACACAATTTTGGCTCAATCATGGTTTCTGAGAAACTATCCACCCACCCCTCCCTTGGGTATAAATGTGTAATTAATGATTAACCATTAAATTTAGGGTGAAACAGGGGGGAGGGGTTGGGGTTTCCTAGAAACCGTGCATGATTGATCCACAATTTCCGGGAGGGGGTGGAGTGAAAGAAACCTTCCTTTTCGGCTAAGGGGGATGGTATGGGACATGAATTTTGGTGATGTAGGCACTGTTTGAGAAATGTTCACAATAAGTTTTCCTATCTCCTTTTAGTTCTGATTATTTTAGTTTGAAGTGCACCTAACGTTTATTTTATTATCATAAATATCGATTCTTCGTCAAGTTTTGAGTACTTCTGTGAAGAAAGTTTTGGTTTACAGAGAATACTCTATGTTCTACGTTTGTTTGAAATCGTGAAAATGTGACCTTTCCTGACCCATAACCGCGTAAGCAAAAGCCTGGGTCGATCCCTGGGTTGACGTCATCTCATTAATGCATTATCCTCCATGGCGTCTTTCTATCACAACAACACCGATTTATAGAGAATATACACTGTTTGCGAGTTGTTAGTAAAGAAAAAAGTCATTTTAGTCAATATGTTAAGTATTTATTCAAATTATTGCAAAGTCAGGGATCGACGCGGTCGTGGGTCAGGAAAGGTCACATTTTCACGATTTCAAACAAGCGTAGAACATAGATTATTCTCTGTAAACCAAAACTTTCTTCACAGAAGTACTCAAAACGTGATGAAAAATCGATATTGATGATCACAAAATAAAGGTTAGGCGCACTTTAAGTTTTGTTCTAAAACACTAACCACCCGTATTGAATCTGTATCGACGGTAAAAACTGAAATTAAGAAGTTTGTCACGACTGGAAATTAGGCTCGTATACTCGCAAAATGCAAGAATTTTTTTAGAAATGCAAGTAAATTCTCTCTGCTGCTATTTGTTGTTGCTAGTGGATCAAGACCATGGTGCTAGTGGTATTTTCCTCCAATTTGCAGTGGATCGCAAAATTACTTCGCATTTATGGGATTAAAGATATTTTGGTGCTTGTAGAAATAGAAAAAAGTATACTTTATACTGACCCAAATTTTGGAACATTTTGCGTGCTGTGGGCCTGTGAATGTGACAATTTTCTGTAACTTTGTATGCGGGCACCGAAATGGTGGCCTCGAGGGTTTAGAAGGAATTAAGCTGATTTTTATATATGTTAAGTTGTGAATGAAGAGGGTTTTTCAAGCCTCAAATTTTAAATTGGGACGAATATATGGACGAATTTTATACCCTTCGGAAAACATGATGAGTCGGACTGTCACAAAATTCGAAATCCTTTAACTCCGGAACAAAACACCCTATCGGCGTGAAATATTCCGTGAAGCCTATTATAGATTTCTAGCATATATACATGGCCAGCTTTGTAGGACTTTTGATGGCGTCACATGCATAGCACGAATAACTGGAAATACCGGTAAGTCAACAAAATCGATCTTCTGATATATATTTACCTGCTATGATGTATAACAAAACCATTGCTGATTGGCTGAGAGTGGAAATCCGAGTCAGGTGACATCCCATCGTCATCAGAAGACCTCTTTAAGGACTCTTTCCTTGGAGGGGGAAGCGGAAAATCTTCCTCATCATCAGATGGGATGGGCGTGGTCGGTAATGGGGGCGGAACATCTGCAATCCTAATGCCATCCTTACCGAAAATGGTATCCGGAGGTGATATAGTCCTACTTGGGGTATACCCCTCAGTACCACTGTCGATATCATCCGAGTCTTTTAACATGTCTATCACCATTTGGCTGTTATCCCTTAGCATATCAAACACATCCATGTCTTCGTAATCGGAGTCTAAGCTATCGCTAGATGCAGACTTGTGTGGAAGTCTGCCATAAGAGCTATCAGAGAGATGCTTTCCATCTGAGGAAACCGAACTGAGTCTCGGCAACGAATCGGCAGTACTATACCCTGGTCTGTCGTCATCGAGTTTCTGGTCACTCTTATTTGGAAACCTTGTGGTCGGAGAATACGAAGCAGTATAATCATCAGTATCACTATTGATGCTCTCGGCGCTTGACCCAGAGCTCAGCTTTGCCTGCGGGATGGAGTCCGGTGGAGGAGATGGGGGTTCAAGAGAATTTACAATGGAGGAGAGGACGGCATCTGTATCCCTCTTCTGGAGCTTGGGGGGAGTTGGTTTGGGGGCTGGCTCGTTGTTTGCTGCTGATATTGCGCTAAGAAGATCAATGATCTCGTCTTCATCTTTTACTTCTGAGGAACCTGTTAATGACTGCAATAACGATAACGAAAACAGATTAAACAGGCACGAAATTTATCAAAGTGGTTCATCTAGGGAGGCTGCATGGTTAAGAACAAAACCAGCCATCTCTCTTAACTAATAAAGTGCCTATAAACCTTATCTTTTTGTCATTAATATCGATTCCACATCAAGTGAAAACTTGAATAGTAGACTTATTTTGTGTTGCACCTATGAATTGTAAAGGTTGATATTTCGAATATGTTAATGCATATGTCTACCCAGGGTTCATGAATTATACAAAAACAAGCTGGTAGAGATCAATGACATTTTATAAACAGCCATGTTATATTTGAAGCTTATATCGGTGATGTTGTGTAATCAGAAATGAGGAGAAAGAAATGGCACTACATGCCTCATGACGTCACACATTACCATATCTGAAATACAAACCTTTATAACTCATAGCAACACGTAAATCAAGAAATATCCTACTGACTCGATAATAGTGATAAAAAAAATCAGGTTCACAGGCACTTTTAAACACTTAATTACTGGCCCGATTGAAACAGTGAGTTTTGCTTCCCCGACGATCGAGGGGAAACAAAACTCACTGATCCCGAGGGGCTAGTCGTTAACTTCCTTTTGTATGAGTTTTGGAAAACAAATCTTTATTTTCCCGCCTTTAGCTAGCCAGTGGCGCGCGTGACACATCACACCGCCTTCTGTCACGATGTGGTCACGTGGCGGGATACATTTGAATTATACCCCGCGCGCGTTACATTGGATTTTGACGACTACCACGTGACAGCGGATCAACCAATGAGCGCGCCCATTAGAACTCACGAAATCGTTTGGAGTAAAATCACTCTATGGCCAATAAGTGCTCCCAACTGTCTCATAGAAAAGGGCCGTTTTAAAGGGTAGATTCATCTTTATAATACAAGAAAAACAATGTCAGTGAAGAAAGATAAATATTAGATCAAGGTGAATTAGGAAAAACAAAGAACGATAGCAAATTGTTAACTTTTAAGTTCTGTCATGTTTTTACTCTTTATTTCAGTTTAATTTTCATTCCTACATTAAAAACTCGACAGGTTACACTTACATTTATGAAAACAAACTTGTTATATTTCATTTTTATTTTAAAGTGCATTTGAACCCAAATTTTTTATCACTAAAATCGATTCTATATCAAGTGAATAGTTCAATAGTACAGTATTTCTTGACTCGGGTGTTGCGTCTATGAGTTATAAGGTTTATATTTCGAATATGGTAATGATAAGTCGTAAATCAGGGCATCATTTATTGTACAAAAACAAGCTGGTAGAGATAAATGATATTTTATAAACATCCATGTTATATATGAAGCTTATATTAGTGATTTTACCAAATATTTTGTCTAAATAAAAAAAAAGTTTCATTCACAAGGAGAAAGAAATTATAGAAAATTCCGTTTACGTCACAAATTAGCATACCGGAAATTTGACCCGCAGCCCTCGTGGGCTACGAGTCAATAAATAGCTCATTTGGCGCAGCCGAATGAGTTATTCAACTCGTAGCCCACGAGGGCAAGAGGTCTAATTGTTTTAGTATAAACAAACTAGTCGGACAGTAGAAAATAATAGAAATAAATAAATTGAAGTTGAACATTATTTATTTCTTCTTGAAAATGCGTGCGGTTTTTCTCTACCATGGGCTATCACAAATAGACCTACAGTAGGGTAGCCAATCAGAATACAGGATTTGTAATAGTCCACTCGTAGACGCAACACTCGAATCGATTTTTTTTTTACTATTCAACTATTTACTCGATGTAGAATAGATTTGAAAGATAACAAAATGGGCGTCTAGTCACTAAGTTTTACACACGTGGAACCAATATTATTACTCACTTTGAAATTATCGCCAAAAAGTGAGTTTTAAAAGTGCTGAAGCATACTTGTGATATCCTGCAATGTAATTGCACATAACACAACATAAACCATGCAATAGTGTGCGGAACATTTATTTTAATGTGGCGATACATTATTTTTAAACTAGTATACTTTACAACAGGGCTTTCGATAGCTTTTTGAGTAGGCGACCATGAAAGGAAAGTAGGTGTCTGTATTTGCTTTATTTCAATAGTTTTATCAGCAGTGACAGATAGAGTAGGCGGCTGTACGAGGATGAGTAACCCGGGGAGCTTTGGTGGGAACCGGGTCCTATTGAAAGCCCTGAATAGGTATTAGAAGAAAACCTACAGTAGCTCTTTGGCAGGAAAAATATATTACTGGGGAACAAAAATGTCAAGTTGTGATATGTGTTAGATGAATCTATTGTGTAGCTTTGGAGCGATCTTGCGACTGAAGCCTGTTTGAGCTGTGGTTTGTAAAATTGTCCCGATTTATTTTCGGTTTGTCCCAATATATCAATAAATTCCCTGTAAAGTCCTCGAGTCTAACAATTTTCGACATGTTCTTAAGATTCCCAGTAAAAGAAACTGCTGTTCTCCTGAAATAGGCATGCATATATTAGAGTCCGACGAAGCGTAAGCACCAGTTTACGGCGCATGCGCAGTTGTACAAATCCTTTGTTTATTTGGCGGGCAGGCAGATGTTAGACAATGGTGTTCCACCAGTTGAAACAAAAGACTTGAACAACTGCACATGAACCGTAATGAATTATTCTATTAACAGTATGTCTGTCGAGGGCCTATCAGCTGATCGAAAGTTGTCCGCGGAAATATGATGTTCTTAAAACAAATATAAGCCCAAGTGGGCCATGAAGTTTTTGTTATACCATGGTGTTATTTAAGGTTCGAGACTATCGCGTGTGTTGACAAATACAGACACATGCTGACTGTACGATGAACGAAAAATAAGAATACTGTATGGGGCCGAAGAAGAATTTTGAAGAAATTTTGAGTTCATCGTCCAGTCAGCAAGTGTCTGCATTTGTCAATAAACCACAAACATAATATTCCAACTGAGCGCACATCACCTGCTTGGAGTTTGTTGGAATATAGGTCATTAGTATATACCACACCAGTGAATATCACTTTTTGCACGCTCTGATTGGCTACTCAAACAGTGAATATGATTTCATATTCACCTCGCGATCACCTCGCGCGAGTTTGTGTCCATTTCACAGAAAATAAAATAACTATTTGGTGCTGGCTATTCACCTGCAGTGTGATATATACTAAAACAAAAAATCAGTGTCGGTGAATGGTGGTGGATCGCCGAAGCGGCTCAGTAAATATCCACCACTATTCACCGACACAGAGGTGAATAATTACTCGGGCCAGGCCTTTGGCAGGCACGAGTCATAAATCGCAAGTTGTTTTTTTTCCAAGTCGAGCTTTTTCGCAGTTAACCAATCAGATTACACAGGAGCCCATTGTTCGATGGACAACTCAACACGTGACAGGATCAACCAATTAGATTCGACACCCGCGGGGAGAGAGGCAAGATCCCCAGGAACGTGAACGGAGCTAAGATTTGAGCCATACTTAACTGAAATAACAAGATGTTCAGTTATTCTAGGACTGACAGGACTTTTAGGGACTTTCGATAGAAAATTCTCACATTTATGAAAGGACGCACAGCTAGCCAGTCTGGCCGGCCGGGTCAAACACTATAACCGAATTGTATAAGTATAAAGTAAACACAAACTTTTAATACGAGCTTGCAGTGTTGTGATTTATTAGGATAATGGCTTCAAATAGAGTGGCCCGATTTCTCAGTTCTTGGATCGTAAAGGAGCACTTAAATTCTACGGGCTAGGAGTACTTTTAGTTTTAAACATTCCCACAATTTGGTGTGAAGACAGACGACTCCAATGTCAATTATCCAAAAACCGAGTCAAAATGTTTATTTCTGAAATACGAGACATCATTTGGTATCTATTATTTATTTAGTCTATTATTTATTTGAGAACTAATAATTTACTTTACATTTCAGTTATATGTGTATCATTTTATGTATAATTTCACTCATTTAATTTTATCTGAACTAAGTTTGGCCCACAGACTCACTGGCTCCAGTTTGCTAACTACATTGTGGTAAGCTCAGTGGTTAAGTGTTGGTCTGTTGTGCAGAGGGAGTGGGTTCAAACCCTGGTGTAGCCACCGTTGCATCCACTCTTACTGTTGGTCCCTTCCCTCCCCACGTTCCCCTGGTGGGACCTTAAAAGAGCTGGGAGAAGGTACTGCCTAAATGCTCTAGCTGACATCTGCAAATGGTTAATACACGGATTAGACCTTTGTGTTTTCTTGGATCAGGATGTTAAATCGTAGGCCGACACAGAGCGCAAACGAATCTCTGGCAGTGACCACCCTCGAGTGGAGTGGATATAGTCTTACATAGAGAGAGTTTATGAAAACAGTGTCCCTCCCCAATTAGCAATACCTAGTGGTAGTCTTTCTTTTCCTCTCCTCCCTTGGTGCTGCTATATATATGAAGCATGTTAACACGAAAGGACCTTCGTGTCTAAGGCTGTTTTTGTGTTAACGTGCTTCATCTTGTGTAACCTACTCCTAAACCCTTCAAAGTGGCGCCATTTCTCGAGCTTTTAATAGATTTCGATGTACACGTCAAAACAACGGTATCTTCCAGTACTTCAAGACTAGCGTGCCAGTTTTGCCGTATTTTGAAATACCCGAAAATGTGTTTTTTCTAACCTTACCCAAAATTACTTGTGCAACCTAAAATTCAAAGTGGCGCCATTTCTCGAGCTGTTAATGGATTTCGATGTACTACACGGCAATACAACATTCTCTTCCTGTAGATTAAGTTTAAAGGATGGAATTTTGACGTATTTTGAGTAGAAATACCAGAAAATTGCGTTTTTGTAACCCAACCCTAACATCTAGCTCTCAAATAAAGAAATTATGGGATAGATCCGAGACAAAGGCATTATGGGATCGAAAGGCCAGAAAAGTCAGATTAAAACACTGGAAAGCGCGTTATTACTTCTTAAAGTGAACAAGCACACAAGATGAAGCGTGGTAACACGAAAGGAGCCTTCTTGTCTAAGACTGTTTTTGTGTTAATGTGCTTCATATATATATATTATATTAATATGCAGGCTAAATCTAGTAGATGGTAGCATACATACTACATAAAATAAAATAATGACTGTTACCTTAAAATATTTTGTTGTTGTAAATAGGTGGGTAAATATTGCTTGTATCTGTGGCTTCCCCCAGGGGTCGACCCCTGGGAAACCCATGGGAACCAGGGGGCGTTTGTCAGATGTTTGTTTTCCGTCGGTGAGGGGTAAAAGCTCACTTTGGTTACATGCACAGGAGCTTGTGTCTAATGTGCTGTCAGATCTCACACTGGTACTGGCTTTGTTGTTCGATGCAATTGCACTTCAAGTGCCTAGGCGGCTATATAAATGTGCCAAGATTTTGAAATGGTTTTAGTTTCCATGGCTGAAAAGAGCTTCGATATTGTATAAAGCTATGACAGGAGTGAAAATATGTTTGCTAAGATATTATTTCAGCAGCATTTTGAGTGTTTGCGCATCTTAATTTATCCTGTGTTTCTTGTCCCTTGAGTAATGCGATTTTTTTTTTTGTAACCCAAGAGGAAATGTACCAATTTCTATAATTGGAAAACAAAGCACTGAATCCTCTGGAGAACTATCACATGGTCTGAAATGGGGCAACAAACAGGCAAGCACAAACCATATATGACACAAAAATATGCCAGAAATCCATAAACTAAATGCATTCACATATTCCTGGGTGGCCCGAGTTAAGGCCACTCAGGGCCTCTTGTTGTTAATTATCTACCAAGGCACGTTTGCTTGACATAACCAGACGAAAGCACAAGTACGATTTACATATCATCTCCTGATGTCAGTTTTCTATGCCACGTCGGATAAGATACAAAAATAAATAAAATAAATACTTGCTCATCCAACTACATGTTTAACAGTTTCAGCGGTTCGTCCATAGCAAAATTAATCACAGAAAACGGACTGCTAGGCTGGTTTTCAAAATGAAATTAGAGTCATTCTTTTAGTTTTATCCACGACGTAGAGGGATAGCATTAACTTAAAAACTTTGACCTCGGAGATTAACACTACACTCAAGAAAAAGTATCGATATCTTCGTCCTAAAGCACGTACACAGATTTGTTACGGTAAACTAAAGAAGCCGAATATGAATACACGATGAACTAATTTGAGAGATTATGAATGAACAACGAGTCTTGTGTCTGTACAGTTAAGGTTAATTAATCGGCGCAGTATAAACCACAATTACAAAAGGAGATAATATCACACTTAAATAACCATAGGCAAAAATCAAAAAGTTATAATAAACACAATCCACAACTTACTGCGAACAGCAGCGTCAACATGATGATAGTAATATTGTAGTTAGAGAATTGAACTCCGATGGCTGTTGCTTGCGAAAGAGTAGCGCTCGACTAGTTCGTGAAACGAATAAATTTAGGGGGTTGCAGGATGTAAAAACATTGCATTACAGGAAAGGGCGTAGGGTTACTCTGATATTTATTCATTGAGTCACAGCGCAATCGGGCGTGGAAATAATACAGTTTTTGATACTGGCCTGGTCTATGTCAACATATTAAGGAATGTGACCTTGCAATTTTGTCTGTGAAATTTTAGGCAAGCTTATTACTTGAACTAACCACGTACTTATCTTTATTATATCAAAAAACCTATTTTTATTAAATTCGTTTATTTTGCTGTTGTAGTTTTTTCAGTTTCGTAAGTAAGTAGAAGTATAATTAGAACAAAAGGCTGAAGCTAACACGGAAGATAATTTTTAAATGAAGAATTCATTATGAAAGCAGTGAGTTTATAACTGGGGATCACATCTTGTAAATTCACGACCAAATTCACTATACCTAACATTTGAGGTAGATAAATAAGTGTTTTACTTCATGCTTCCAATATCATTGCTATTAGATAAAATTGTGTAGGTAGGGCATTTTATGAAGATGCGAGTCTGAAGAAGCGTGATCGACAATGTTTCATAATCGCACAACAAAAAAAACGTCACAGCACATTGAACACGAGGATCCGGTTTAAAAGGGCTATAGCAGTGAAGTAAGCAAGCCAGCATATCAGTCTCCCTTTAACATGCTAGAATTTTAAAATGCTCGAGAGTAATTGATGTAAGGACTGTGGTATGTGTAATAGCACACCGCGGCAAAACGGTATGCTCCGCTGGCCAAAAGAACGAAGGTTCTGCTATCAAATACAACTTTTACCGAGGGCTTTAACTTTTTTTAGTAAATAATTTTATAACTTAGTAAACTCACAGTGAATGACAAATTAAGAAAACTTCAACCTGTTAAAGTCTTAGGCTTATCTTTTAAGTAGTTTTCTTATTTTTTGACAAAAAAGTTCACTTTAAGCAGAAATTCTAAAATCACGGTATGTAGTTTCATATCAGTTTTCGCGGGAAACTGGGGGCGGCCGCGCGCCGACAAGAAATAGCAAATACGCATGCGCGTGACATTTTGCCGCGGTGTGGTGTAATAGATAATAACAGCTAATAATGTAAATTCCAAATTTCTTTTTTAGACCCTCTTGATGTAAGCTCACCTTATATTATTATTATTATATTTTAGTAGCATTTAGGATATTTAGCATTAGCACCATTATTAAGCCTTTATCTGTTGTCATTTAAATTATTAGAATTAACTTAGTATTAAGACTGTATTATGACTAGGACTTTTTTAACATTTGTATATATTAATTCTAGTGTCCCCGATTAGTAAAGCACTTGTGCTCCGCTATAAGCCTTGACACCTAAATAAAGTTTTAGCAGAAGGTGCTGCCTTTGTGAAACAACTGCAAATGGTTAGACCTTCGCGTCTTCTCGGATAAGGACGCAAAATCGTAGGACTCCCGTCGGCCTCAAGTTTATCAGTCTCACCAGACTGTCACGAGTTACCGACATTAAATAAAGCTCACTCCACAAAGGCTGATTGACAACTGAAGGTGACAAACCCCTGGCCGGGTTCCCCTTTTCATATCGGAATTTCGTGTTTAAAAAGTTAAACACGTATACATCTCATCGCAAAGCAGTCGTAAACAGGATGCTTATTCAAGCACTTTCTTTCCATCCCAAACCCTAAACTGTTACAATTTTGTTAGCGATCATAGGAATTCTTATTAGGATTATATTAGAATATGTATATAATAAACCGTTTAGGCCAACTGCTTGTTTACGTATCGATATTGTAAGGAGAAGTTAGATGTTGATAATCACTCGAGCTGGAACGGTGAAAATTTGCTACACTGGCTATCACTACCACACGCAAATGGTACTGTACAAATCAATAAGCAAAATTACGTTAGCATGATCACACTCAAAATCACGATCACACTGTCAGAATGATGGTCACGATCACGGTCACACTGTCACAATCACAATATCATGTCATGGTCACGATCACACTAGCCTGCGAATACAGCCGTCTCGCATCGGGAACCACAATCAAAACGTGGCCCCCGAGAGAGACGTCTGCGTCTTGAGACGGAAAATTGCATACTGATGACGTTATGCGGCCAGGATCTGGTCGCGTTATTTGATTGGTTAGTATGCCTCATTATCATGTACCAGCCAATCAAATGACGCGACCAGATCCTGGCCGCATAACGTCATCAGTATGGCATTTTCCGTTTCAAGACGCAGACGTCTCTCTCGGGGGCCATGTTTTGATTGTGGTTCCCAATGCGAGACGGCTGTATTCGCAGGCTACGATCACACTGTTACGGTCACGATCACGGTCATGATCATGGCAACACTGTCACGATCACAAGATCATGTCACGGTTACGATCACGCTCACGATAACGGTCACGATAACGGTCAAGGTCACGTAATCATGGTCACGATCATACTGTTACGATTATACTGTCACGATCATGAAATCACGATCATAAGTTAGAACCAGTTTTCAATACAGCGTGCTCTATGTGTATACCTTCTCGTTCTCCTTGTCTTCCAGCGTGATGTCCAAATCCAGAGTAGCATCAGTCTTCTTCAGGGGAGGTCTGTCCTGCGACTGGTACATATGTCTTCCATATGAGGTACTGCTACCAGTGGTAGGCGCACTGTTCTTTGTATCTGCGACCACATCTTGAACAATACGCAATTCTGCTGGCCTATGTGGAAGTTAAAGTACCTCTTAATATCGTCTGTAGCCTGTAACACTTGTCAAACCGATAAACTATCGTCTGTACCCTTCTAAGGCAGTTTATTGGGCGGCGATTATTTTAATCATTGGCGTGCGAGACGAAGACGGTAAAAACAATCGACGCCTAAAAACTGCCTTAGAAGGCCCCAAATCGTGGGTTGGAAAACACCCAACCAACTTCATTAAGTATAAATCTTTTATTTCTGAAGATTTGTTTTGTAAGTATTGGGAAAGACCATTCGCACAGGGTGAATATTGAACTTTTCTCAACTTTGCGGTAAATACCATAGGTAACCCAAAAGACACACGTCGAGTCTGGTAACCGTGTGACAACAGCACTACACATGAATTGAGCAAGACCATACTGCACGCAATCACGATTTAGCATTGGCGTCAAACGTTACCTTTTAATATCGAGATCAACTGTAGTGGTTATTTTTCTCAACATTCCAATCACTCGTGCGTGACTCAGCCCTTGAACATCCTCCCCGTTAACCTGCAGTAAACATATCTCAATTGAAACATACTTCATGTAATACGATAATTATTGCCAGTGAGGCGGCAGCTTATATATAGAGCCGACGCGCGTAAACTAAGGCGATCTCGTTGCGACTGCAAAGCAAGCCCGGGGGGGGGGGGGACTGGAACTCCCTTATATGAGGGGTACATGGATGCTCGTCGTACCTTTTAGGGGTCAAAATCAGGAGTCTGGTACCACTTAGGGTATCCACCATCAAACACAGGCATTTCTATGTAAAGCGGTACCTTTTAGGGGTCGGGTGTCAATTGAACAAAAAAGCTGTTATCAATTTACATTTTTATTATCTTTTAGGAGTCAAAATAAGCTTGAGCCACGCCCATTTTAGTACCTCTTAGGGGTCAAATCGAAAATGTCCGACGAGCATCCCTACCCCTTTTATATGGGAGTCACCCCCCCCCCCCCCCCCCCCCGGGAAAGCAAAGCGTTTTTACAAGTTGGGCTATTTTTAGATTATTTCCCCCGCCAATTGATAGATTGCACCGTGGCGGAACAAAAGATACCTCATTAGCTACTTTTGTTATACCAAACAACATGGCTGCTGCGCTTTTGTGATTTTATTCCCTTAGGAATCATTGCAACTCAACAATAACGGGAAACCGTTCTAAAAATAACCTTACTTGTGAAAACGCTGTGACATAGGCCAAGTATGTGGGATGGACACTCCTAAACAAACATGTCCGTCTGCCAGTTTGAACTCAATGTTCGAAGGCATTACATGAATTATTGTTTGAACCATCCAGGCAAGTTCTCATGTCGCTGTTGACTCAACTATATTTATCAGGGATTCTCTACAGAATATCAGCCGGAATTCTTTTTGAAACATTATTCTAGGCATGTGTACAGTTCAGTCTAAGAATCCGTTTGAGTTAGGCTATAAAAACACCATTGTCTGTCTTTTGCTGCTATGTCTGCGAATGGCGTGTTTTATGTACTGTTTAAAACACGAACAGCAGTCTTTTATCAAGTTTAAAAATTCGAGAGCGAACCCCTAGAATTTTTAGACTTGATAAAACACGTGCTGTGAGTGTTTTGAACGGCTTCAAAAACGCTTTAAGAATGCAATGAAAGAAAGACGCACATCTCATTGAACCTTTGTATTCACAACGCCATGCAAAATATTCGAGTAATCACCGCCTGCAATCACAGGTAGCCCAAGCTTGGGATCTGTATAATATTTAACAGCATTTGTATGGGATTTTTTAGTTTTCCATGTACAACGTAAATCTTGAATAAAACTCGACAAAAACCTATACAGTGTCTTCTTGTGTTCCTTAACTATGTCTGTGCCATGTTACAGCGAATTTCAGCAAAATTTTCCCTTAAAACCCTAAAATGAAATTCGCTGTAACATGGCACAGACATAGTTAAGGAACACAAGAAGACACTGTATAGGTTTTTGTCGAGTTTTATTCAAGATTTACGTTGTACATGGAAAACTAAAAAATCCCATACAAATGCTGTTAAAGGCGCTGTGTCACGGTACTGCGCATGTTACAGTCTCCAGACATTGAATTGACAGCTGTATTGTGTAACATCCAATAAGAATCAATCAAAATAAATTGCCGGAAACGCCACACTGTACGCCACATTGCCGTGATTCACAGATTGTAGTTTTACACAGTATATGGCGAGATTTACAAGGATTTTATTCTTCCTACATCCAAGGTAAACAGCATTGAGTAAAGAATGGTATCTATATTTCATTACTTGCATGTATTTTTTGCTGTTTCCAGTCGTAAACAGTCCGAATTTGACCAAAGTGAAACGAGCTGCTCGCGTCCGTAGATATATATTTATTCGTTATGCACTTTTGACATGATATAATTCTTCAAATGGTGGCACCATTGTTTTATTTCTACATGTTTAATAATACAGTTCGCTGCTGTAAAAAAAATAGAACATTCTATGGAAGATTTCTTGTCCTAAAGTTTGGAAACGTAACACATGCATTTGACGCTAGAAAGTTCAGTACTCGCGGAAGTACGCAAGGTTAATTTACTAGTGGCAGTTTACTAGTTTGCACTATCGGCTGTGGTATGGAATGGAAATATACTTTAACAGCTTAATATGTATGTCGATTGGTCAGAAGGATATCTTGTTTAAGATGCTACGGTCCTTTCGGCATCAGGAAATTTTTAAACGGGAGTTTTCGTACAGTATTTCAAGCTATGCTGAAGCGCGATTTCAGTTATTATAAAGTCACAAATGTTCGTGAAACTATAAATACCGTGTTCATTATTATCGGTTTTCTCTATGGGTTCTCATGTATTCAATAATTACTTCTGGAGCTTCATATGTATGTCGATTGGTCACAATGATTTCCTCTTTCAGTTTTTTCCTTTAGTTTGGACATTAGGGATATATCCTTGGAGATTTCGTACAGTTTAGCGACCGCGTGTGTCGAAAGTAGAAAAGTTCGCTTGTCATGAAAGTGCGTAAACAAACTGTCACAAGCGGTTTCAAGCAGCTCGATGTTTGACTCTCATGTAGTCGATGATAACTTATATAGCTTCATATATACGTCGATTGCTCACAAGGATTTCCTCTTTCAGTTTTTCCCGTTAGTTTGGACATTAGGGATTTATTCTTGGAGATTTCGTACAGGTTAGCCACCGTGTGTCGAAAGTAGAAAAGTTCGCTAGTCACGAAAGTGCGAATACTGACAAGCAGTTTCATAGCAGTTCGATGTTTGCAGACTAGTCTCACGTAGTCGATAATATAAACTTCTATAGCTTCATATGTACGTCGATTGAGTTCATGAGGTTGTTTTGCCAGCAAAGAAAGGTTTTATCTAACTTTTCGTACATTCATTGCACGGCTCCGGTCGGTTCATATCATTTCAGCCTCGATCGTTTCTAAGCCGCAGATATATATTTCTTCGTGTCGCTGTTGAAAACTGCCATATCATTTATAATATGACTTGAAAAGTTTCCATGTGTTTCGTGAACTCTACTGGACATCCAAGCCCTCTTCGCTTCTGGTTGGAATGCCAAAAAGCTTCCAATTTCTTGCGTTTTTTCGGCTGCTGTATTCAGAGTACTCAGTGGCGGTCTCCCGCCGGTTAGCATCACTTTGCTTTTTTGTTTTAGTTGTGTTGCAGTGTGCAACGACTAATTTTGAATAAACAAATAACTAAAACTTATTTAAGCACATCTTACATTTCCATAAATGACCAAAGGAGGCAAGGATGAGTTAAAAAAGAACACTGATGGAAGTCGATTTAAAAATCGGTATTTCACCGCTCTGAGAATTTCGTTCCGGGCTAGAACATAATTCTAAAAATCATTAGATTTTCACACATGCGCAGTACCGTGACACAGCGCCTTTAAATATTATACAGATCCCAAGCTTGGGCTACCTGTGCTGCAATTACGAACATCTCAAGGGAATGACATGAAGAAATTACCATACTATGTTGTTTGAAGCGGCGTTTCGCAATGCAAGAAGAAACTGCACTTGAAGGGATTTGGTGCCGTGGTTTACCTCGATAAAGTTCAAGACTTGAAAAGCGATGTGACTGACATGACGGCAGACTCTAAATTTTTGACTCTGGCACAAAATATGTAAGTTTAATGTACGTTTTTATTATTTTACGGCTTTGAGTTTGGTTTAATAATTGAAACTAAACAGTGGCTCGGTAAACAAGTAATGGTAGTTGGATAACTTCATTTAAAAAATATTATCTGTGTATCTCGGTAGTCTGCTGATATTAGTAAAATTGAGTGCAAAATTTATTATCTAGGTACTTTATGTTCCGTGTACTTTTTGCTATCTTTGGGTCTTTATCAGTGAATTCTTAATAACATGAAATTATATATAAAGTTTCATCCTACATTAGATTATTTATGTAAAACGTTCATTCTAATTAGCAATTCAATGAGAAAGCTCAAACATCAATAGAAATTCCATTGTCTCAATCATTAACCCCGTTTCCCTCTGGGACAGAATTCAAATCCCTCCGCGGGCCTTTTAGAATGATGAGATTTTATCAGGTATAAAGGAGCATGCACGTGACTGATTTGCTTCATCTAATTGGACAAAATGCTCATTAATTATTCATGAGTTTTTGAACTTTAGATTGAATACTGTTGTGGAGAAATAACTAAAAAAATGAAATATTTATTTCCTTTTGTCTGACATCAAAGATGTCAAGAACATTAATTGAGATCCAATATAATGTCAACAAGATCAGGTCATCACAAAATTTCACTTTAGTTTTGTCTGGTGACATTTGTGTTATCGATATGGCAAATAGTCAGTTAATGAAGATTGTACACATTATTCTCCAAGTTATCAATAAAACAACTAAATTACAGACAAATATGAAACGTTGACTTGCATTTTTTCTCGTTGGCACTTTACCGATAGGTACAACTAGTAATATTAACTAGAGGTTTCTAACAAAAGTGAAGTGCTGCAAGCAGTAGAGTATATGAAATTGTAGTTTAATAATCTGACTCCTAGCTAGAGCCGTGTGATATTAGTGCACAAGTAAATAAATTGCCTGAATTTGCCATCGACACTTCATGTAGGGGAGACAACCATTTCCGAGGTTTTCTCAAAACCCTTTAGTTGCTTAATTATTGATAATGTATTTGACTTCTTAAGTTATAATCCGCTGAACGTCCGTGGTGCATTGAATAGTGTATGTTTATACGAGGCCGCAGCAGTACATTGAAAAGTAGCGAGGGATCGCTATCGTCGACAGCGCGCATTCAGTTTGTTTTTCAGTGTTTCTCATTAAAAAAGCTTGGCGATTGTTATATAAAACAAATAGATATTTTCCCGTTTGTTTGTTGTCATATGTCACAGCGTGTGAAGATCGACAGTCACGACTGTGTCTAGTGGCGTAAGGCCACTGTCACTGAGTACGACGACCCAGTTAATTTGGGATTGTTTCAGTTTGATCATTTGCATTAAATGCGTGAACACAATGGGTCAATCAGCTGTTCTTCAGTTCGTTAAAGCAAGGAAAAGCCGTCAGACAAGGCTTTAATCCTTCTAGCCTTCCCACAGCACCGGGAAAACATCTGATCGTATCGTCTGTTACTTTCTCGGATACAAGCCGCATTCACCGAGGAAACAGGGTTTTCTTTCACAACCCAAAGCAGTAAACAGCATCCTAATGTTTTGATAGAATGTTTCAATAACCTTTTGTGCAATATCCTACTTACCTAAAGCGATAGAAGCGGGGATTATTGTGGTTATATAGTTGAGATCTCATTCGCTATCCAAAATGGCGAAAGGCCAACGTGATTGTAGTTACCAGTTCTCTGCTCCGATGAAATGATAACGAGGCACAATGTAGGTCGAGGAACCCAAAAAAATTCATACGAACTCGGTATCGGCACATCAAAGACGTTCGAAATAGGTTGCTGCTCGTTGCGCAGCAGCAATAATAACTTACTACAATGCTTATTTTAGATTTATTTTATTAGTCAAAAAGAACGTACAAGGAAAGAATAGAAAAATAACAAAATACTAGTAAACAAACTCAAGAAAATACGGCAGGGGATTCGCAACAGCATTGAGACAATTACTGCTGGCCCAGGACTTAAAAATAGTAAAAATAAGTTCAGTGGTGAAAGATAAGTATGGAAAAACCTTACAATCACAATAAAAATACTAATTTATGTTTTTGTGGCTAGGTTTCATGAAGAAAAAAAATATTACTAACACAATTCCAAACGTTTCTTCATCCCAGTTAGAACCCCATCCCCGGCTACGATTCCCTCCGCTTATAAGCACCCCAAACCCATAACGAAGTTGTATAAGCCCATGGGTTATACCCGGGATTTTACGGTATATGACCTTGATATAACTACCTTGAGGATTTGATCTCCTACTCTCAGTCTGCCATCTTTCTCTGCAACACTATCAGAGCTTATCGTCTTGATGAAGATCCCCTGCACCTAAAGCATAAACCACAACACCGCCGCATTAGATCAGAGCGACTCTCGAACGCGTTTACGGTATTCGTCGCGTGGGGAGTCCGGCGTTGGCCCTAAGCATTATTGATATTGATATTGTAAATAGTATATATATGTATATACATACGTCTCAATTTGATAGTGTTTTTATTTAATTTTATATACATTTCTTTTACACGACCCCACAAGCTTTCAGCTTTTACATTAATCGTGTTTAAATAAAGGTTATCTATCTATCTATCTACATCTTTTACAGAGCTTTTCGTATACACGCGACCCGTCATGTTACTTATCCTGGCGGTTTGGTTGCTGTCATGCACTCAACCCTGCTCGATTCTGATTGGCTGCTTTGGCAACTAAACCATTTAAGTGCTGAAGAAATCTACAGTTTGTCTCGTCTCGATTTTACATTTTAACCAATGAGAATCGAGGTAGAGTACAAAGGTACGTTTAATTGATGGACGACAAAACTACAACTGAAGAAAGTCTGGGTTGCTTGAATCTGATTGGTCACTTTGGCACCTAAATCATTCAGGTGCTGAAGAAATCTACAACTTTATCAAATGAGAATCGAGGTAGAATATAAAGACACGTTTGAAGAAAGCTTGGGTCGCGTGACTGTCAGTTTGTCCTCAGATGAATGGGGCTGATTAGGCCTCTAGTAAGATATGCTAATGTATCGAGACTCATCCAACGCACACTCCTTACTACATTCATATTTTCTCTAGTAAGATATGCTAATGTATCGAGACTCATCCAACGCACACTCCTTACTACATTCATATATTCTCTAGTAAGATATGCTAATGTATCCGAGACTCATCCCACGGGGCGGCCTTCACCTCCTCGGAACGTGGAATAGCACTGGCTATCCAAACAATGCCTAACCCTGAAACAATACAAACCCTAACCATAAAACAATGCAATTCTTTGTCAGTGCAGTCCAAATGGGGTCCAATAAAATGCAAGGTTTTGAGAGGTGAAGGGTGCTGCATCCCACACACTTCTTGCTACATTAATAAATGGGCCTTTCGCAGTTAGGCATTCACGTGATTGTTTAAACTTTGGTGTGAATGGGGTATTAGTTACTGTTCATAACTTCTACGTTAGTACTAATTACTCATCTTACATTTGGTACTGATGAGGGCGCTGCTACCAAACTAAATCCAAATCCCCTGGTTCCTTTCTGAAGCTGTACCACAAATACTTCATCCTGGGAATATAAACGGTAAAACTGGTTACAACTACGCACGCTAGTTTCAGGGTTTGTACTGCCGAGAGATGATGAAATTCCAGGAGGTTTCCAGGGCACAAAAACAACATTTCCAGGACCATGAACTCTGAGATTTCACAGTGGGAAAACATTTCTTTTCAAAGCCATGTTTACTTCACGAATCAAAACTCGGGAAAAATTAAAATTTCAGCAGCTTGCCCTGAGGCAATTTTGAATTTGGCCACATTTTGGTCAACATTTTAACAAACTTCCAGCAAACATGCCTATTGGGCAAGTGACTGATAAAAAGTACTTGCCTGACGTGAAAATCTACTATTTCGAGCCCTGGAAATATGTCTATAAAATTCCAGGAGTTTTTCAGGGCCCTGGGAGAAAATTAAAAAAATCCAGGAGTTTCCAGGAAGACCAGGAGCAGTGCGAACCCTGTAGTTTGTTGCTGTTGTTATTGCTTTATAATTAGATAACATCCATTTCAATTACTAGTAAACTATCACCAGTAGATGAACACGATGGGTAGAGCAATGCCGACGGAAACCACCTCTGGTGCAAAAGCGTAGGACGTAACCATGGCAACCGTGCAACAGTCCACCCGCATCCATCACTGAATTATTCAGCGGAAATAACACACTTACTTACTATTACTGTGTCAAAAGGTGAGGGAGGGGCAATCAGCCACAAGTGAAGCCCGTGCGAAGACTAAGCCTCTGGGTTCACCCTGCAGATAGTGCTTGGCCTTAGGGGGGAGACCACTGGCCAACGATGTCTCGCATTTAGTCCCGTAAAAATTGGGATCAATCACGGTTTCACCCTAAACTTAACGGTTAATCATTAATTACATAAGTATACCCAAGGGAGGGGTGGGTGGATAGTTGAGCCAAATAGGAGGAATTGATTGGATCAGAAGCAAAACCATTTCAATGTCACGGCATACCGTCCGATGACCGTGCGTCGTTAACGTCACTTTCCCACTCAAGCGAAATCCGCTCCATCTCCTACGGGACATATACAATAAGTATCTAGGATGACACGTACCTTTGGCTCCTCTAGATCAGCATCCTCTTCCTGGTCAGTAGCATTACCAGACTCATCTGGGATATCCTCTGATAACGAGAAGCTCAGTTCCAGTGACGCTCCCATGCTGTATTTAGACTCGACCACCCTAACAGTCCTCTCTACGAGGAGCTGGACCACGGGTCGAGCTGCGTCCAGATACTGTCTGGCAGCCAGGAAGCCAATGCCATCGACCTTGTGACCACCAATCTACATTAAGAGAGAATGGTTATTAATCTACACACTCAAAAACATCAGGAGGAAACATCTCCCCTCGTCCACTTCTCGTCACGTTGTTCTCGAAATATATTGACGTCATCTGTGCACCTTAGGTGCGTTCGTTTGACCGTACTCCGGAATAAGAATAGACAGAATGATCACTACAAATCACTTGTATCAGGATTATTTAGCCACTGGAATACTAAACATTTGTCAGCAAGGGAATTTTCTGGTAAAACCTCGGCTTGTTCGAGAACCTGAAAACTAAATTGTGCTGGACTCTTTCACAAAGATTTTGTAACAGGTATCGCAACATGATTCTACACTTTGTAAACTGTCTGTTATGCATATTTGCTTGTTTTGAACTTGCTTTTCCAAGATTTTCCCTTCGCACTTCCGGGTAAACATGTCCGCCATTTTTCTTTCCACGACATGTACAATACTCGTTGCGGATCCTCGTTGCGTGTTTTCCAAATGTGGCAAAAGCTACCATATATGGAATAGGTTTGTAATATTTACAATTACGCTGAAATGCCACTGCTCTCAACCAATCAAATGACAGAAATTTCTTAGCTTGTATTATACATTTATGTATTAAATGTATTGAAGGTATTTCACATGATTTCATGCAGTAAAACAGATTGCAGACTTACCTCCACAATCATGTCTCCATGCTTAAGATTACCCTCTTGTGCTGCCGGTTCCCCTGGAACGACATCATCAACTAATATCCTTCCATGTTCACCTTCTTTTAGGATAAGACCTATGCGACCTCTACTGGTGCGAGTCAAGTTTATAGTCTCCAGCTGTCCAGACTCGCCGTTGCTCACAATCTGAGGAACGAAATAACAGGCCTTTTACAGGAAACAGTCACGTGCTGATACATCACTTTAATAACAAATCAATGGATCAGGAAACAGTCACGTGCTGATACATCACTTTAATAACCAATCAATGGATCAGGAAACAGTCACGTGCTGATACATCACTTTAATAACCAATCAATGGCGCTCGTATTCCCATGGGAAAAGCTTTACTGGAAACAGTCACGTGCTGATACATCACTTTAATAACCAATCAATGGCGCTCGTATTCCAATGGGAAAAGCTTTACTGGAAACAGTCACGTGCTGATACATCACTTCAATAACCAATGAATTGACTTAAGATCCCATGGGAAAAGCTTTACTGGAAACAGTCACGTGCTGATATATCACTTCAGTAACCAATGAATTGAGCTCGTGATACCATGGGAAAGACTTTACTGGAAACAGTCACGTGCTGATATATCACTTCAATAACCAATGAATTGCGCTCAAGATCCCATGGGAAAAGCTTTACTGGAAACAGTCACGTGCTGATATATCACTTCAATAACCAATGAATTGAGCTCGTGATCCCATGGGAAAGACTTTACTGGAAACAGTCACGTGCTGATACATCACTTCAATAACCAATGAATTGAGCTCGTGATCCCATGGGAAAAGCTTTACTGGAAACAGTCACGTGCTGATATATCACTTCAATAACCAATGAATTGCGCTCAAGATCCCATGGGAAAAGCTTTACTGGAAACAGTCACGTGCTGATATATCACTTCAATAACCAATGAATTGCGCTCAAGATCCCATGGGAAAGACTTTACTGGAAACAGTCACGTGCTGATATATCACTTCAATAACCAATGAATTGCGCTCAAGATCCCATGGGAAAGACTTTACTGGAAACAGTCACGTGCTGATACATCACTTCAATAACCAATGAATTGCGCTCAAGATCCCATGGGAAAGACTTTACTGGAAACAGTCACGTGCTGATATATCACTTCAATAACCAATGAATTGCGCTCAAGATCCCATGGGAAAGACTTTACTGGAAACAGTCACGTGCTGATATATCACTTCAATAACCAATTAATTGCGCTCAAGATCCCATGGGAAAGACTTTACTGGAAACAGTCACGTGCTGATACATCACTTCAATAACCAATGAATTGCGCTCAAGATCCCATGGGAAAGACTTTACTGGAAACAGTCACGTGCTGATATATCACTTCAATAACCAATGAATTGCGCTCAAGATCCCATGGGAAAAGCTTTACTGGACGGCAAACAAAACTTCCAAACGCTGTTTTAGAAAGATCGATGATCGTTGGAGGGGGAAAATAGCATTTACAAACGGGTTTTGCTAATAACACTACCTATCTCGTACAAGTGCCTTTAAATAAATAAAGTCAGATTTGTTTGCCATCCAGTACAACAACGTGATTGCATTCCTGCAAAAGGCCATTACCCCATGATAATTATAATTAATTTGAATAATTAATTGAGATAATTTACAGTCCGACCACACCAACCAAGGCCACCCAAGAAAATTTGAAAACAAATTAGCCAATCACAGGCAAGTATTTGAACAATCTGTACAATTTCCAACAACCTGCCATGAAATGTTGATCATTTCATTCTTCGAATACTTGAAAACGATTGGCTAATTTGTTCTTAAATCTGATTGGCGGGCCTTGGTTTTAATACAAAATCCAGGTATGAACATATTTCTAGCGAACAGAAGTGAATGTGCCTTTTGCAGGAATACAATCATGTAGTTGTACTGGATGGCAAAAAAATCTAATTTCATTTATTAAAAGGCACTTGTATGAGATCGGTAGTGTTATTAGTAAAACCTGTTTGAAAATGCTATTTTCCATCTCCATCTTCCTAAATACAGCGGTTTGGAGATTGTTTGCCATCCAGAGGCCAATTCAATAAAACTTTTACACTAGTGTTTTACAAGTCTGCCCATTGTCTTGAGGCGACAAAACAATAGCGAGACTTGTAAAATACACGTGTAAAAGTGAACTAAATTGGCCCCAATAATTCATTGGTTACTGAAGTGATATATCAGCACATAACAATTTCCTGTAAAGCTCATTGGTTATTGAAGTGATATATCACCACATAACTATTTCCTGTAAAGCTCATTGGGTATTGAAGTGATATATCACCACATAACTATTTCCTGTAAAGTAAAGCTCATTGCTTATTGAATTGAGATATCAGCACATAACTATTTCCTGTAAAGCTCATTGGTTATTGAAGTGATATATCACCACATAACTATTTCCTGTATAGCTCATTGGTTATTGAAGTGATATATCACCACATAACTATTTCCTGTAAAGCTCATTGGTTATTGAATTGAGATATCAGCACATAACTATTTCCTGTAAAGCTCATTGGGTATTGAAGTGATATATCACCACATAACTATTTCCTGTAAAGCTCATTGATTATTGAAGTGATATATCACCACATAACTATTTCCTGTAAAGCTCATTGGTTATTGAATTGAGATATCAGCACATAACTATTTCCTGTAAAGCTCATTGGGTATTGAAGTGATATATCACCACATAACTATTTCCTGTAAAGCTCATTGGTTATTGAATTGAGATATCAGCACATAACTATTTCCTGTAAAGCTCATTGGGTATTGAAGTGATATATCACCACGTGATTGTTTCCTGTAAAACTCATTGATTATTGAAGTGATATATCACCACATAACTATTTCCTGTAAAGCTCATTGGTTATTGAATTGAGATATCAGCACATAACTATTTCCTGTAAAGCTCATTGGGTATTGAAGTGATATATCACCACATAACTATTTCCTGTAAAGCTCATTGATTATTGAAGTGATATATCACCACATAACTATTTCCTGTAAAGCTCATTGGTTATTGAAGTGATATATCACCACATAACTATTTCCTGTAAAGCTCATTGGTTATTGAATTGAGATATCAGCACATAACTATTTCCTGTAAAGCTCATTGGGTATTGAAGTGATATATCAGCACGTGATTGTTTCCTGTAAAACTCATTGATTATTGAAGTGATAATCAGCACGTGACTATTTCCTGCTAAAGACCTATAACAAAGCTGGGTAAACGTGTTATGTTTGAATTCCTTTCTATTTATTACTTATCATTATAATGACTCAGTTGATTTATAAAGTATATAATTTAGAATTTTATTGCATTTCATTTAGTACGGTTATCTCACTTGACAGAACTAATAAAATAGCATTTTTATAATGTTAAAAGTTAAAGCTTACTCATCAACGCAACCGATTAGTCTCCTCCGCAGGTACAAATGTAACTACTCAGTAAACTACCAAAAAACGGAATTGGGTTACCTGTGGCGAGGAAGAAGGAACTGGGGCCGAAACCTAATTCAGATTTTTCGGGAGTTGACTGAGTAGTTGACTGAGTAGTTGACTGAGTAGTTGACCGAGTAGTCGACTGTTGAGGAGGCTAGTTATCAGAATAGTTATGATATATTTTCTTTCACGATTTACATATTTACAACCAAGCAACAATACCAAATCCACGGGCCAATTCAATATAACGTTTACACGTCTATTTCACAAGTCTGGTCATCGTTTTTAGGTGTAGAAACAATGGTCAGATTTCTGAAATACACGTGTAAAACTCTTACTGAAAATGACTCCAGGTCATCATGGACGCTTGAGTAACTAAGCTGTTAGGATTACGTTTAAATATTTCAAGAAAACAAAGTCTTACAGGGCCACTGTCAATCGAACTGAACCTTCAAGTTTCTTTAAAACAAAACTACGAAAATAACACCCTGAGATCGAAGAGAAATACCATGTGAATGTCCTGGTATGGTTTTTAAACTTTTACCGATTGAGGATGGCAAAAAATAAAGTGGATTACAAAAGCTTATTCTAGAAACTTGATTTTGGTTACAGTGAACCGATTATTTCTCTTAAAAGCAGCAATTTCCATCCAGTCGAATCTTTGCCATCCTTCATCAAAACTGTCTCAGATTTTCTCCAGTATACCTGGAAAGCATACTCTGCTAATCTGAGTAGTTATTTTTGTTTTTCATCGCGAGTAAGGTGATCATTTGGGGGTTGACAGTGCCCCTTCAATACACTGGTGCTCAGCTACTATGCCTGTATGTTTTCAAGAGTGAAACTTATTTTTACTGTCATCAGACTGTTCTCGGGTTAAGAGTGTTACAGTAAAACATGGTTGAAGTGAACAAGTTGCACTGTAAATATGTGGTTGGTAAGTGGTCGGTAAGTGGTTGGTAAGTGGTCGGTAAGTGATCGGCAAATGGTTGTTAAGTGGTCTTTTTACGGTGCGACTTGTTCACTTTATCCGTAAAACTTGCATTTTGTTTGAAGTAGACCAACTAATTTAAAAGCTCTGAAGAACATGTCACTCCATAGTTTCCTTCTAGCAAGTTAACTCAATGATCCGAAAGGATTTATACTTTTTGAATGCGAATTTTAAATGTTTAAAGCATTTAGTAGTGTTGAGACATATGGACGTCGGATCAATCACGGTTTATGGGAAACTATCCACCCACCCCTCCCTTGGGTATACAAGTGTAATTAATGATTAACCATTACATTTAGGGTGAAACAGAGGGGAGGGGTGGGGGTTTCCTAGAAACCGATGGCACACTCACCAACGTAGGTCTTCTTAGGACAACGAGTTTGACGTTCTTCTTTGTAGCTCTCAGTACATTCACAGCTGCCATGTGCTTCATATTTCTTATATCGACATCATCAACCTTTGCAAATATACGTTTATTTTACGTCACTTTTTGCCACAATGAATTTACACTACTTCAACACAACATTGGATACACAGAATGGAGAGATGAAAAGGCAATACGCTGCACCAATAAGCACTTAATTCCTTTTCCTTGAGTTTTGGTAAATAAATATTTCTTTTCTCGCCTTTATTAGGGATCATTTTGGTACATAGGTTTCTCATGGATATAGCTCTTATTTTCCCCAATTCACAATAACGTTTAATATGTACTCTGAACCGGCTGAGGTAACCAGTAACCTTAACCCAGATCAACTCTGTAGCCATTAATGATTATTTCTTTATAATTAGATACTTTAGCTACATATGCCGAATATAAGGGTGCGTTCCCTTTGGTTGAATCTAAATCCGGATTAGGAATCCTGATATGGATTTTATGTCCCTTGGACAATTCCAAACCCTCCAATCCACCCTGAGGAAAGATTCAATCCAAACCTGGATTCCTTTGATTTGAAATCCAAGCATTCCATTGCGAAAGTATTCGAAAAAAGTAGATGGTCAGCGGTATTCAGCTGATGTTCTTGCCACTTTCGAAAGTCAGTAATATTGCACATTGGCACAACGTTTTCATAGTATTCTGCAATGTGCACTCGCGTCTTTCTTTGCATGCTCTGGGCTAGCAAAGCCAGAACAGGTTCATCTTCTGATAATTTGGCTGTTTCATTTTCAAATATATTATCTTCTAAAAGTTCGTGAAATGCGATAAACATCGTTGTTCCTAAAGGTCTGCGTAAACGAGAAACCATTGTAGCTGATAATGTTTCTTGGGCGAGCAAACGAGGGAAGCTTTATTTTTTTTGCTGCCTGGCTGAGCAAACCAAGAAACAAATGCTGGCGCATATGCCTTGATATGTTACGAAGTGTGTGCATCGCAGCCAAAAAGGAAACATTTTGGGAAACACTGAAATTCACAAATGTTTCCCGAGTGCTCACCGAAACAACACTGAAATTCACAAATGTTTCCCGAGTGCTCACCGAAACAACACTGAAATTCACAAATGTTTCCCGAGTGCTCAACGAAGCAACACTGAAATTCACAAATGTTTCCCGAGTGCTCACCGAAGCAACACTGAAATTCACAAATGTTTCCCAAGTGCTCAACGAAGCAACACTTAAATTCACAACTGTTTCCCGAGTGCTCAACGAAGCAACACTGAAATTCACAAATGTTTCCCGAGTGCTCACCGAAGCAACACTGAAATTCACAAATGTTTCCCAAGTGCTCAACGAAACAACACTTAAATTCACAAATGTTTCCCAAGTGCTCAACGAAGCAACACTGAAATTCATAAATGTTTCCCAAGTACTCAACGAAGCAACACTGAAATTTGCGCAGGTGTTAAATGTTGTCTGGCAGCCACCACTTTCTTTCACTAGCTTGCATGACACTTGCATGGCTGTACAAACTCATTCTGGATCAGTCTAGCGTTTCTTTGAAAATCGCAAATCCAAAGAATCCTAATTGATTATAAATCCGTTTTGGGATTTGACCAAAGGAACGCACCCTAAATGTCATCTTTTCAGTGATTTAGTGTTATACGTTAGTGGTTATATTGATTAATAATCATTACATTCATTACTAAGAATTAATTTCATCAGAATTACATTCACAATTAAGAATTAATTTCATCAGAATTACATTCATTATTAAGAATTAATTTCATCAGAATTACATTCATTATTGATGATACTTAGAGCGCTTTCCATTTACACGAACTGACTGGACTGATGGGCCAGTTCTTAAATGGAACGTATCAGTTCTGAGAACTGGTCCACTCAGTTCCTAGAACTGATGCGTTCCATTTAAGAACTGGCCGGTCAGATCAGTCAGTTCGCGTAAATGGAAAGCACCCTTAATTATCATTCATAATTAAGTTAATTATCTTGGATCTACTCAGCGTGGCCTATTAGCTCAGGTGGTAGAGCACTAGCCATGTATGCGGGAGGTCATGGGTTCAAATCCTGGCCACTTCCTTGGGCAGGGACGTAAAAGCTGTTGGCTTCGTCTCCCAAAAATGTGGGACGTTAAATAACCTGCTATTCGTGAGGAGGAGATTGTTACCTGGTACACCAAACTGTCTCCCTTTCAGGTACCACCACGTCCTTGGGCAAGACGTTATAAAATCGTATGCCTCAGATTTAATTAATCTTGGTCAATTAGCTAAATACAGCTAAAGGACTACTAATCCTCAAATACGAGAATAAACTACCTTTTCTAGCTCTTCTGTCGCGACAGTTAACCAGAAGAGTCGGATTTCAGACTCCGACTCAGATTTCAGACTGAATAAAAGTGTGTACCTGTAAGATCTGATCTCCTTTCTGCAACCTCCCATCAGACTTTGCAGGGTCTCCAATGATCTCTCTTACGAAGCACCCTCCCATTGTGTCGGCACCTCCAGCAAGGGTGAAACCAAGGCCACCAGACCCTTTTACCAGCTCAACTATCAACAACTGAAATTTACCATAATTTATTATTAGAAATCTTCGTGGGTGTCCAAAAATAACACCTTATGTTATTCAAATGTTTTCGATAGAGGATGGGAAACATTAAAGTGGATTACAAAAGCCTATAAATGGTTTGCACTCAATCCCCAGAGATTCAAATGACAAAGGGTATGGCGGCCATGTTGATGTACAGAACAAAAGAAGCTAACGAAGAATCTATTGTTAAAGGTACACCAACATGGCGGCTATGACGTCACGTGCAAAGGGTATATTCCAACTTGATTTCTGTTACAGTGAACCACTTTCAAGTTGCTCTAAATTTCTCTTGAAAGCACCATTTTTCATCCACTTGAATCTTTGCAATCCTCCATCAAAATTGTCTCAAATTTTCCCAGTTCAGGAAATCTGTAGGAATGCTATAGCAAAATTGCAGAAACTATAGGGAATCTTTATTACTATATTCCTATAGTTTCTGCACGGATTCCCTACAGATTTCCTACATGTATAATTATAGAGTTTCTACAGATTCCTTCCAGATTTCCTTAGAGTTTGTACATATTCCCTATAGATTTCCTACAGATTTCCTATAGATTCTCTAAAGATTCCATACACATTTCCTATAGAGTTTCTATGTGTATTCCCTATACATTCCATATAGATTCCCTCCAGATTCCCTATAGATTTTCTACGGAGTTTCTACACGGATTTCCTACAGATTTCCTATACATTCACTATAGATTCCCGAGAGATTCCCTACAGAATTCCTATAGAGTTTCTATACGGATTCCCTAAAGTGAACAGCTGCATTAAAGGGTCAGCCTCACCTCTTCTTTAGGAGTCAGACGTTTTTCTAGGTTGTCTTCTATTGACTCGGCAACCAATGTTTTATCCCCTTCTTGTTCCTCCTCTTCACTTTCCTCACTGCTAGAACTCTGCACCTCTATGGGTGATGGTGACTCCATGGTTATGACTTCATCAACACTGACCTCCTCAGCATCTGGTATTTCTGGAGAAATGTGCTCATGGACTGCACCAGTATTATCATCAACACCATCATCATCGCCATAGCCATCATCATCTTCATCATCATGAGTTATCTCGTTATCATCACTATCACTACCATCATCCTGGGTTACCTTGTTAGCATCAACACCATCATCATCCTCCTCCTCATAATCATCACTGTCTTCCAGCTGTGCCAAAGGAGCAATGGGAGACATTGTCCTTCGTAATGAACCTTCCTGAACATTCTTTGATAAATAAGGAAGTTCCTTCTCATTGAAATCCTCTCCTGCATCTTTACCTTCATTGTTACCATTTTTAAAACGTCCACCACTCATCTGCATAATGTCAGGATGGGCTACTCTTTGCTCATACTTTATACCTTCATCAGTTCTTTGCTGGAATGCTATTTTACTAGGCAATGAATGCGATATAGTAATTGGTTCATGTTCTCTGTTCCTAGAGCTTCGCATAAAAGGATCAGAGAGCTGATGTTGTAGGGGCTTCTCGATCTCAAATGCTACTTTATCATTTGGTTGTTTCCCGGCCATAGATTCTCTATTCACTTGAGATGCAAAGAACTTTGGTCTCTCAGGTGAGGCATACTGCTTGGATGTCTGAGTGGTCGTGATAAGTTCTGGCTCATCACTGCTGTATAAGCCACTTCTAGACTTGCTTTTACTACCTCTTCTCTCTTGCAGCAAAGTGCTAGGTGGTGAAGTACTTGGTGAATCACTCCGTAGCTTATTCTGAATATCTGTCAGTAACTGGGCAGGGTCCACATCACTGGCAGTTGAGCTAGCTCTGCTGAGTAACACAGGAGGCATTGTCAATGGTTCTCTCTTTACAAGTAGTTGAACAGTTGATGTTTCATGGCGAATCATGTTTATTGCCTCCTGATGAGTGGCATTTTCGAGGCTGTTGCCATTTACTTCAAGAATTATGTCCCCAACTTCAAGCTTGTTACTTAGAGAGGCTGGTTGACCCGGGAACATTTTCTTGATTCTTAGCAATCCTAAAATGCAATAAGGAATAGCATATGTAACACTTTTATTTAATATATGACCACATAGTACGTAAGCTATGATTGGTCACGGGGTTTTACTGCATCGAGACAATGGAACAGTCCTGTTTCGTATTCAAAAATTACTGCTGAGTGCGATGACTACAGACTCATATATACAGGATTGGTCTCATTCTGAAGTTAAACATTCATAAATACCAGTGGCTATTCACAACTGTGTACTGTTGGAGTTTCGAGTCTTACTCCTTGCTGGTACTTATGAATATTTAACTTCAGAACGAGACTAACCCTGTATAAATGCATCTGTAGTCGTCTTATTCAGCGGTAATTTTAGAATACGACACTGGACTATTCAAGGACACAAAAACAACATTTCAAGGACCCTGAATTCTCAAGATTTCACAAATAAAGTAAAAAAAAAACTATTGTATGCTATGTTATATACATTCACCTACGTTGTAAGATGTCTATAAACTTCAATGAATTTTCCAGGAGTATGTGGAGAAAAAACGATTTTCCAGGAGTTTTCTAGGAATTCCTCGAGTAGTGGAAACCCTGTGGTCACTTTGCAATCCATACAGACCACACAATTTACAGCTAAGCTGGTTTTCATGAAATGGGCCATATAATGCTAAGTACATACTGTAAGTTATGGATCCACAGTTTTCTGCAGTATTTAACGGCTCATGTACTTCATTCTTGGATCATAAAGCAGGGGAATACTCAAACTTGTTTCATAAGAGGTGTATACATGACTTTAGTATATACAACAAAGGAACCTACATACATGTAGATCATGCAATTTGATTGGCTTGCTATCTCGGAATAATGAGCAATAGCCACCTCCAAAACTCGGGATAATTTTGAAACAAAATGGCAGGCGTAAATTCACGTTTCGCAATTGTTTCCGATGCGGAAATTTTAGAAATTCAACAAAATGCAGGGCACAAAAACACTAAAAAAGCTACAAAATATGGCCTTTGAGTGTTTTAAGGTAAAATGTTTGCATAAAATGTACAAAAGTAACTGTTACAACTTGTTTTGCCGTAGAAAAAGCTTTGTTTACAAAAGTTACATTTATCACGCCTTCTATTTAAGAAATAAAACTAAAAAACACTATAATTCTCATTCTGCGTTGAGGTTCCCGTGTTGTGTATACTAAAACAATTACCGTATTCGCCTCAGGCTCAGTCGATATTGGTGATTATTCCCCTCGACTTCGTTGAGGGGAATATTCACCAATATTGTCTTCACTTCGGCGAATAATTGTTAAGTAATATCTGTATGGCCCTTATTCATATCTCATGCCCACATAGAAGTCTGATAAATTAGTTGCAAAACAGAAACTTTTAGTCTAAAAAATCGCGACTAGTTACGAAAATTTTGTCGTAAAACAAAAACTTGCTCCCACAATGCAGTTTGAACAGAAAATAATATCACTAGCTGGTGGATAGTTCAGCGGTATTACCATAAAATACTGCGCCCACTCTAAGAAATGGCGGCCAGTTTTGCTTGTGAATGAACAATGGAAGAGTAAGGTAGGATTTTGGGCGATATCATGAAAAATCTCATTCTTAATCAAGAGAAACAGATCTGTTTTCATTATACTTGTGATTCAGTCGCAACTGGATGAAAAATTATCGTTGCAAAACAAAATATTTTTTTAGTCGCATTTGCAACCATATTTTTCACAATTTCCAGCCCTGTTGATATACATCGTACACCACATTCACACCTAATTTCCATAATTTGGATAATGTCAAAGTTTTAAAGAGAAATAACTCTTTCCTCTAAAATATGATGTTTAGGTACATGTAAGTAAACTGTACAAGTTTGAAATAAAATTTCTCTGTGTAGTTATCAACGTTTTTGAATCTGGAAAAACATCAAAATGAAGCTCTGTACGCATGACTGCAAAATTCCATACAAAAGTCTATAAACCCCATCCTTAATATATTATCGGGATTTCATCCTACACTATTAAAACTTTCCAAAATTGTTGATCTATAGGCGCTCTTTGATGACAGTGGTTATTTCCATGTTAGAGATCCCATTTGGCTGATCTCAAAAATCATCAAGACAGTGTGAATAAGGTAAATTTTCAACATCAACATAATTAATAGTAATTATGCAGAGTTGTAGAGCCGGCAGCTGGTGAACGTTGCCTCCTACTCTGTCGAGTTTTGCTGGCTGCTTTTTTGTATAAAGGGAGACAAAAATGTAAAGATTGTAGGATTTCAGAAGCTATAATTATCCACCTACTCATGATCAGAGATGTAGCTACTTTTTTAGGTGGCAGGGCAGGCAGAATTATAGAGAGGCCAACCATGGTCTCACAACATTTATGTTCGATATTTAAAGCTGGTCTATAGCTGGTTCAGAGTTGAAAAACTGGTTGGGATGGAACACGCCAAATAGTACGGTAAATCCGGTACAATGTATTGTTTTAAGTCATCTATTTTGTTTTAAGTCATTAAAATCTGCTGGAAACCTGGCTGCAGATGGACATTGAATGAGTAGGTTAGTGCAAATGGTACAAAAAATGTTGATAACTGCGGTTGGAATGGAAAAAGAGGAATGCATCTGAAGGTATTCCCTCCTTACCAACAACTTTCTAGTGGAATGAACCATTCCATTTGAATTCCCAACCAAAAATACTGGTTTTCGGGTCAAATGGTAAGTCTCCAAATCATATCTACAGCTCTGAATTATGTCCACAAGTAATAAAACCTTACCACCGTGCTCGGGTTCAGAATCTCTTCCACCAACCAAACTCAGGCCTAGTCCACCAATCCCCTTCAGCAGATCCACTACAAAAGGTCTGCCACTCGGTTGAGTTCTTGAATTCTTCTTGACAGTAGAGGGCACATTAATGTGGATAGACCGGTCCAGAACCAGTTTGCAATGCTCCGGCGCACGCTTGATTACTTCCACCGCCTGTTTATGGGTGACTCCTACTAGGCAGATACCATTCACTTCAAGGATTCTGTCACCTACTCTTATCCTCCCATCCATGTCAGCTGGACCATTAAGCAAAAGGGACTTTACGTAGATTCCGCCAAGCTTGACTGTTGTGTTGATACCTCCCTATAGAAAGAGTATACATATTAAATGAATACTTTTAATTATAATAAATACATTGATCTCAAGTCAAGTAATTTATGTGATACTTGCACAGTGTTGTCCAGACATTTTTCAGTAGATGGTAAAATAGCAGAAGTCCATGTAACTGGTACCAAGACATTGAAGAGGGATTGAATGGGTGGCCTTAACTAGCGTTGTCAATTTACTGTGCGACTACTGTAACCCAATGAGAACCAATCACATTGCAGGATGTGCCTTAACACAACTTTCCCCAGGGACCTTCCCCAGGAGAGGAGATTAATGAATATTAACGAATTATTTGTGACACCATCAGTATTCATTACTTACTAAATAACTAAAGTTAGATTTAACTCTCACCTGATTGAGTCAATTTGGCTTAAATTAACAAGATACAGAGTGCTAACACACGTCCAAGTTTGGGTAGCCCTGGCTAATTACGCACCACTGACCTTTTAAGCCAAGGGCTAAAGCTTTCCCCACAATGCTATTTGGCAGGATTTTATGGGTATCTGTCACAGGTAAGTATTGATATGCCGTAGAGGTTTGCATGAAATCTGCTATAATTGTGGACAAATAAGCCAACTGCAAGAGATAGAGCCAGAGGACATCATAAAGACCTTAGACAGCTGAAAACTACTTGGCTTGCTTTTAGCAGGCTTTGTAACTAGATTTCATGGGATTTTTTCTGTTGTGTTTCTGCTTGGAGTCACAGCAAAAAATTCTTCAATGATATCTTTGAAATTCTTTCAGTTGGTGTTCTTTTTCCCCTGCTAACCATTGGAATGTGTTTTTGGTACTTTAAGGCCTCTGCTTTTGTCAAAATCACCATTCTTGGTTGTAGGGGAAAAATACTTATATGGAAATTCCCTACAGTAGTCCAGAGGGGGGACTACATGTACATGCAATTGGAGGTGTGTGTAGAAAATGGTAGTTGAGTGAGATGCACTGTAAATCGTGCCATGGTTCACAGTTGCTTGACGCTTTTTGTGCAAAGAAACAAGGTGGTTGGAGAGAATAAATAAGGTGCTGTAAGAACAGAGTGCTGATTTTGTGTTTGGTCTTGATTTCAAGTGCACATGAGTAGGGTTTTCCGAGACAATTTTCAGAGCACCGAAATTTATGAACTCAATGAAACAAGAATATGTCTCAAACAAATGTGTTTTCCTCCAGAGATATTTGCCAATCGATCAATATTATGGCTCAGCGTCTCCCATCCATGAGATTATTTTTGCAATATTAGATTCCAAGCTCATCTACAGTTAATTTTAAGCGCATCCATGTGCACGGTTCTTACAAGGGCAGACTGGAAAGAGTTAAAAGGTTACAAATGTATGCCATGGCACTACATGTACATGTGTGGAGTCTACAATGTATGTTCGATTCAGTGGTTGTTAACTGACTACAAACAGTTAAAGGCCCCACCCTCAATGCTTGATTAAAATGATATGCAATATTTTCCTTGAAGACCAGATCTACACTCAGTTTGTTAGTCATATTTGCATTGATTTTAACCACCTCACATGTGCACAAGGCTCATCAATTCATATGGCAATTGCTGAAAATTATTTTGTTATGGACTGGAACATAAAAACGTGTCCCTCAACATGAAAGCATTAAAGTTAAGCTGTTTAGTCAAGAACTAGATGAAATTAAACATGCATCTATTGACAAAGATGTTTTTGAAGCACTCCGTTTGGACTCGCAGCAGAATATACTGGTGGCCTCTATCCCAGAGCCAGCGCAATCTAATACATGTAGGAGGTAATACGTCATCCATGGCTGTATTATTCTTTCCACTGTTTGTGATTCTCTCCCACAGTTTACGATCTCTGTTGGCTATAATGTTGGTTATACAATATTGCTTTTTTTAATAGCCAGATTTGAAAGCTCTTGTTTATAAGCAGTATAAGATTTATAAGTACTTGTTTTACCTGACTTAAAATGTGATGAACACAAATGACAAAAAACCATGTCATCAGCAAGAAATACTTACGCTAACACTAATCCCCAAAGTTCCGTCTATCTTGTCTAGTTCAATGATAAAGCTTTGGTCCTGAAGAAGAAACAAATGACAGCTATAGTGTGCCACAAAAAAAAAGATTGCTCTAGCTTCTTCTTATCTGGCATTTAGCAAATCCAAAATGTAACAAATTGAATTGCATACATTTTCTATTGTCTGTACTCTTGATCATAGAAATGACGGCATAAAATGTTCAAAACTCAAGTGGAACTCCAAATGTGACAAACTGACAAATTCCACCACAGGCTAAACATCCTCTCATTTTGTGTATTTGTCACTGATATTAATCCATTATTTCTTAGCAAATTGTGAAATAAAAATACCTTTTTGTGTATGTGATGATTTAGCGCGTGCTCATAATACAGCTCAGGCTTCCTGTGGCTCGGGTTTGTTTACATATAACTCGGGCTTCCTGTGGCTCATCTCGCTAACTACAGGAAGCCCGAGTTATATGTAAACAAACCCGAGCCACAGGAAGCCCGAGCTGTATTATGAGCACGCGCTAAATCATCACATACACAAAAAGGTATTTTATTTCACAATTTCCTAAGAAATAATGGATTAATATCAGTGACAAATACACAAAATGAGAGGATGGTTAGCCTGTGATTCCACCAAACATTTTTTATTTTGTTCATTCAAGGGAAAGCTCAAATTTTGATAAATGGCAGCACACAAGGAAGTTTGGCTCACAAATTAACTTCTATCACACTTACTGTTTCATCACTCTGCATGTTATTTTCATCAGATAACAAACGACTAAGCTCTGGCTTAAACAAATCTGTTTGTGAGTTCCCCGTAGCTGCTGATTGTGCTGACCCAAACTTTTTGCGTGGTGTCACCTGTTGTGTCACATCAACAGGCTGAAGGTGTGGAGAGCCCAAACTTTCAGTGGTTGCTTTGGAGACAGGTTTGGGGATATCCTCACTGAGCACTCTGAAATCCTTCCTATCTGGTTGTTGTTTTTCTTGAAAAGATGTAATGAAATTATGAAGATCTTGGTCGTTTTTCTTAGCAGTAGGAGCACTCTTAGAAGACGATGCAAGAGAAGAAATTGACTTTGATATCATAGTGACAGGTTCGTCCACTGATTGGAAGTCGAAGGTGGATAGGTGGAGTTCTGTGGGCGACTGAGGATTTGATGACCATGGTGAATCTACCAAAGCTTGGGGACTAGATTCTTGTTGTGGCTGGTAAGATGGAGTAATCAATGGCTTAACTTCAAGGGTTTGAGGTTCCTCATTTGTGGAGCCTAAACTTGGAATGCTTGAGAGATCTGTCAAATAAACAAAAGATTATCATAAACATGCAAAAAAAAAAAAAAACTACGCCTCGGTTAATTCGAACCTAATAAAATAATTATCATTCAAATTACTTTTACTGTCGTTTTGATTGGCCAAGAGAACTGCAAATAACTGCTGGAGTACACATAATGGTCTGCTCATGTGCAGTAATATTGCATTTGTCAACATAGCTCGCTTTTAATTTATTCATTTGTATTTTGAGCTCTGAAATGTAAATAAAACAGTGAACTGGCTTCTTTGTTATTGTTTGACGCGTGCATCCTGCACCATCAAAGGTTGCAAAAAATAATCCCAGTGACCGTGAATGATAAAACAATTATTGGACTCTGTTATCGCAAAATATCGTGATTTGTTAGTATCTCGCAATAAATTATTTGTCTCTGCCTTCGGCATCGGCAAATAATTGATTGCTCGCCACTAACAAATCACAATATTTTGCTCAACCTAGTCCAATAATTGCTTATTATCAGCTAACCTAGCACATTAGGTATCATCATTAGTATAGCCTGCATAGCCAGGCGTTCTAGGGGAAATAGGGTGAGAGGAAAAAGAACACCTGCAACAGCTCTATTGTTCTTTGCTAATTCAGTGGCCAAAACCTTCAACTAAATTCTCATTGGATGAAACCATTTGACATGCTGTGGCATCAGCAACAATTTTGTGTTAAATTAATAGACAATTGGTGTGACACATCTATAGACATATTAAGGGATCAGAAAACAATACTTTACTGGTTTTCATAGTATTTTGATTGGTTCATTTGGACAAGCTGTCAAAGCTGAGATGGGGAAGTGTTTACTAGAATGCCTGGCTACACAGAATACATCATTATAGTTTCATTATTTTTGTTAACTTCTGGAGTACTGATTTTGGGCAAAAAACTTATTCATGGCTCTAACTAGCAACAGTTAGAGATCTATGATTCTTTCCACCATTAACTTTATTTTATATCTTTTCAGTTTTTGGTGACCGTGTTACAGATTTGTTGCAAATATCAGACTGGGGAATAGTTGTAGTTTTTCATATCGGCAGAGTACATTAGCACAGTATGTGATTGTATTTCATATAGTGTGTAGATTGAAGTACTTCAGTACAGTATAGTATGATAATTATTAAGTACAATACTAAATAATAATTATTGTGTGTGCGGGTATCTGTCAGGACTGCCTCTCGCATGTACAAGTATGTGTCTGTTGTCAGTTAATTGAGTTAATCTCTTCCAGTTTCAAAATCGGACATCATGCATACATTGTAAATTCATTGTTCACAGGGGGTCAATCCTGTGTAATAAACTTCCTACAAATACTCAAGAAGATTCCTCTTACAAAATGTTCATGAAAGAACTAAAAAAGACCAGCCTGTTGGATAAACTCTTATAGTTTGTGCAGAATAATTGACCCTAATTAATAATTAATGTTTGGTCATTTATAGATTCTGTTCAATTTTCGTTTCCTTTTATTTAATTTTCATTTCATTTGTTTTTTTTTATTCACACTTGGTTATAGGATTATGTAGGCTAAATCACATAATTTTATTAAAGGGGCTGTGTCACGGTAAGACTTTACATTCGTTTTTCCGGGCCGGAAAGACCTATTTCCACTGATTTTGATATGAACTAACGAACCTCTCGGCCATGTGGGATGCTTAAAATCAAAGCAAATATGCAAAAATGACTAACAAACAGTGTATATAAACAGTCTCCAGGGAAAATATTGAAAATCCTTTCAATCAAGCATTGAGGGAGGGAAGTTTAACTGTTTGTATCCAATTAACAGCCACTAAACGAGCGATTACTTGATACATGCGCAATACCATGACATAGCCCCTTTAAATATAGTATTATTAATAATACTATTTTTATACAGAATGATATAGATTATATAAATCATACTTAGGTTTTAAATGTAAAAACTTATTTTTTAGCTTCTTAAATATTAATATGTATACACAACATTTAAAAAAATTGTGTTGAAATAAAGGCTTTTGTATTGTACAATGTATTGTATTGTAAACCAAAATTGATATAGACTGTATTCCACCAACTGAAGGTGAATCTTGTTTGCATAGTGTAAACAACAGTTGAATGCTACCATGTCAAAGAGTATGCCAAGATGGGTCCGATTGGTTCAAGCAACTAGGGTAAGCGCTACCTCGGGGTTAAATCGCTAACCCTAGGATAAACTATACATATTACAATTACAGATTTAGCGCTATCCTAGAGATAAAGTTACCCTTGCTTTGAACAACTGGGCCCTGAAGTTTAGGGGTGATAGCATAAGAAGGTGCTAAGTTAACGAGATTTCAATATTAAATAACATTATTATAGAGATTTGCAATTGTGTGGGTGCCTAACTACATTGTAGCCTCGTGTTGGTGACTTTTCCTGTATTTAAATGTCAATAACTTTGCAGCAATGATCAGTATTGATCAGTATTTACTGGTTATTTCATGGTTTTCTATGGAATACAGGCAAATATTTCACAAGAAATTTGTATTATTTGGTATACAACAGGCCTTTACATGTAGGTGAATTGTATACCAAAATATGAATTTTTAGTGAAATTTTCACCAGTATTTCATAGAAAACCATGAAATAACCATAATTTATTATCCTATAAATAACAAATTTACAGGAATATTTATCACGAAAACAAAGTTACCAGACGATAGACTGCAAATTTATTCGCCAAAAACTGACAAAAATTTCAAATGGCAGATGCGTCTACAGACTAATTATGTATTCAAACTCTTAATTTTTTATTGGCTGACAAAGAAAGGGCAAAAAATTTCATGCATTTTGAAAGCCATGAAATGCCACCTTGTATTTCATAGTAAAGCTGAGATGATTGGATGAAATAATATTATATGATTTATAGGATAAAACCTACTATGCTTTAATACATGCAGCATTCACATCACCTAAAATCCTATGTTTTTTGGCTTTATGCAAATTAAAGCAGACATTGAAATAGCCGGGTCTAAATTATACCTACCAAATGCAGATGCATTGTGGGGGCTCTGTGACACAACCAGTTCAACTGTTGAAGATGTAGTTTTCAGTATAGAGACTGCATGTTCGTGATTGACTCTTTCTAAGCTTTGGCCATTCACTGCCAAAATCCGATCTCCTGAAGAGAAGAGGGGAAAATAAAGAAATGAAAACAAGAAGAATGTTTCAGATAATTATATAGAGGATATGCGCGAACGAGTGAAATGTTTTGGACTTGAGAGGATAAACTTCATATCTTCAAACCACCATGCAATTTTCTTTTTATTGTATGGACAATTAAACTGCTCTAAGAACTATTATCTATTCATTTTACTTACTGTCAGTACAAACTTCTTTGTGATCTTTCTACCAGGTTTTCTTGTCTCTTTAGAGTTTGAGATCTTATTTGGATTTTTGTGCCTTGGAATATTCACTGTCATGCAGCTCATTAATTTTAAGCTGTTTATATCTACCTCTGTGATTTTCACAAACCTGCCACCATCTTTGTAGTTCAAAAGGCGGCAAACGTGATGTCATCAATATTTTCACTAGCGAAGATATGGAAAATACGCCACTCAACACCCGGATTTAGTTTCGTATGAGTGGTTTATTTCTCAGTAAAACACTATTGTCCATATAATAAAATAATTATAATTTTTTAAATGTCATTTACTGACCAACACAAAGTTTTAGACTGGAACCTACATGTACTAGGCATGGTACTACGAAAGCCACTTAACTGTAGTCATGGCAGAAAAATAATAATGTGCCATGGCTCTGCCCACAAATGTAATAACTCCCAAACATAAAGGAATGTGTTAGCATTCCTGAGCATCATTCTGGTCTCTTGAAGTTTACTGGGTAGCTCTTGATCTGCACAGTTTTAACTCAATACAATAAATTATTTCGCTTTATGTCATTTTTCAAGAGCTTTTCCACATTCATACAAGCTCACTAAATTGTGCCATCGGAAACAAACTCTGCTCAAAACACTCACAAATACTAACACATTCCTGTATGTTTAGGGGCAGGGTAGCAGACGTTTGTGGGTGGCACCATGGTGCATTATTTCTGGCATGACCACAGTTCAGTGGATTTCGTAGTGCTGTATGTGAGCCTACTGTATTCTGTCATCATTGGTTCGAGTGCAGAAGAAAATCAGCCATTTGAAAGAACTGGAGCTGAAATTTTATGTGGCCTGCCTTATTCACTGGCCTTTCAACTGATTTGTGTGGCTGTTTGATTTGGGATTAAAAACCCATTGTTTGATGAGAAATGCGTGGTACCTTAATTTCTACTTGTATTTGTAGATTAAAGACACCTTTTTCCAAGGGTGCTTTCTTTTGGGACACATTCCTGCTATTCAAAAATCAGAATACCATGAATACCAAACAGATATTCATCTCCCTAATGGAGCAGATCAAAACACATGCCCCACATAGGGACCCATTTTTTTCAACAGACACAGCTGTCAGCGCAGGGTACCACCCCTTCCCCATTTTTGACCATCTATTTTCCATTCTGGGGGGACTAGTGGTAATTTTAACACAGAAAATGAAATGATAATGTAAGACATAACATGCAGTGCATTTATTTCTAGATTATGCCTTTTAGTTTTGAAGATATTTAAGAACAAATTATTTTTAATATTGAGTTTTCTCTCCAGAGGAGATGGCTGACAGCAGCCCCCACCCCCCCCCCCCCCCCCTCCCCCCCCCCCTACCCCAAAATGGGTGCGTCGAGAGGGCATGTGTTTTGACCTACTCCCTAAATGTTGAATTAAGCAGTCACCACTTTTAGTATAAACACATTTGTTTTCTTTTGTTCGATAATATAAGCCACACTGTTTTATTGGTGTATTCCTTTATCGGAATAGATGGAATATGTCCCACAATGTGCCCTAGCTAAGAAAACCAAAATCATTGGTTACAATTTTATCCTGGGTCCAGTTCAATAACACTTTTACACATGTATTTTGCAACTAGTCTGATCATTGATTTTTGGTACGGAAACAATGGCCAGATTTATAAAATACACGTGCTAGGTAAAAGTTTTATTGAATTGGCCCCATGATTAATGCTAACAGGGCTTCGGAGATTACTCAGGCCATTACATAACTGTGAAACTTCTCACCAGGTTTAAGTCTCTGGTCTCTTGCTGCAGCTCCACCCTCAGTGACGGCCTTTACATATATGCCAAGATCTAACCGCTTGGAATTTTCCCCTCCAAGGATAGTAAAACCTGAAGGATTAAATTAATGATCTCTCAGTATACATGTGAAGGCCACACAATTAATACTTGCAAATTGCTTGCAGATATCTCAATTTCCTTTGAGTATTTTTTATTTATTTATTTATTTATGAGGTTCCAAAGCTGGTTTAAATGGAGTCCTGTGTCAACTAAATTATACAACATATAAATGAAAAATATTACAATACATACAAAATTAATCATACATATCTATATAGAGTTATTTCTTCTTTTTACCTTAAACTAAAGAACTGTAACCTGGATTAGCTATAGCTCTAGATTTAGATAAGAATATGCATGTTATTATTATTTACTTTTTACTCATACATGTATAATTTTATTACCTACATGTACATTGTAATAACACCTTTTTACCATTCACATAAACACATTTTTAGTTCTTTTTTATCGCGGAGGGCCACATGTACATTATCTGTAGATATCAATGCTACCCTCAATAAAAATGCACTGCTATTATTAATTATTATTATTATTATGAAATGAAAACCATTTTCATTTGCAAATTTCTGCAAGTTGATCTTCTTTTAATTAAGGTACAACTTGGGGTCTCAAAATCTCGAACACATGTGACATATTTACAAACGTTAACAAACTAACTTGATATTGTGAACATAACAGAATATGAGAATATGCCATAACTATTTCATTTCAATAGTACCCTCATGACTTTTACTACCAGAATAAAATCCTACTAGCAGACATATGCTAGTGGTATAAAAGTTCAGTTCGAGCTCTGTATAAATGAGTTTTTCAAGCTTAAAGTGGTAAGCTACAACTTGCGCGGAAATGGTACCAGACTAGAACAGCCTCATTTTAATTTGCAATGGCTTCATAAATTGTTTTCATATATAGCAAGTGTTCTGTGGAACAAACTACCTATTAAAATAAAAGAAAGCAAAGCAAAGCAAAGCAAAGCAAAGCAAAGCAAAGCAAAGCAAAGCAAAGCAAAGCAAAGCAAAGCAAAGCAAAGCAAAGCAAAGCAAAGCAAAGCAAAGCAAAGCAAAGCAAAGCAAAGCAAAGCAAAGCAAAGCAAAGCAAAGCAAAGCAAAGCAAAGCAAAGCAAAGCAAAGCAAAGCAAAGCAAAGCAAAGCAAAGCAAAGCAAAGCAAAGCAAAGCAAAGCAAAGCAAAGCAAAGCAAAGCAAAGCAAAGCAAAGCAAAGCAAAGCAAAGCAAAGCAAAGCAAAGCAAAGCAAAGCAAAGCAAAGCAAAGCAAAGCAAAGCAAAGCAAAGCAAAGCAAAGCAAAGCAAAGCAAAGCAAAGCAAAGCAAAGCAAAGCAAAGCAAAGCAAAGCAAAGCAAAGCAAAGCAAAGCAAAGCAAAGCAAAGCAAAGCAAAGCAAAGCAAAGCAAAGCAAAGCAAAGCAAAGCAAAGCAAAGCAAAGCAAAGCAAAGCAAAGCAAAGCAAAGCAAAGCAAAGCAAAGCAAAGCAAAGCAAAGCAAAGCAAAGCAAAGCAAAGCAAAGCAAAGCAAAGCAAAGCAAAGCAAAGCAAAGCAAAGCAAAGCAAAGCAAAGCAAAGCAAAGCAAAGCAAAGCAAAGCAAAGCAAAGCAAAGCAAAGCAAAGCAAAGCAAAGCAAAGCAAAGCAAAGCAAAGCAAAGCAAAGCAAAGCAAAGCAAAGCAAAGCAAAGCAAAGCAAAGCAAAGCAAAGCAAAGCAAAGCAAAGCAAAGCAAAGCAAAGCAAAGCAAAGCAAAGCAAAGCAAAGCAAAGCAAAGCAAAGCAAAGCAAAGCAAAGCTTTGGAGAATACAGCAAGGGAGAAAATACTTGACAATTTGCTGTAGTGGTAATTTGTTTTATGCTTGAAATAATACACCTGGCACCGGCCAGTCAATCTATGTCAATCAAATAGAACCTTCAAGTTTCTTTAAAAGAAACCTACAAAAATAACAGCCTGAGATTGAAGAGAAATACCATGTGAATGTTGTTATGCTTTTCAAACATTTTCTATCAAGGATGGCAAAAATTAAAGTAGATTACAAAAGTTTATTCTAGAAACTTGATTTCAGCTACATGTACTAACAGTGAACCAATTTCAAGTTGATCTAAATTTCTCTTAAAAGCAGTATTTTTCATCCACTCGAATCTTTGCCATACTTCATCAAAATTTTCTCAAATTTTCTTCAGTATACCTGGAAAGCATATTAGTTTAAGTAATCAAGTGGGGACGAGTGAAATTAGGGATAAATTTCACGCGTGTTTGTCAAAATCGAAGTAATTTCCCGAGCCACTTCGGTGAGGGAAATTATGTAGATTTTGACAAACACAAGTGAAATTATTCCCTAATTTCACAAGTCACTATTTGATTACCCATTAGTATTATGGAGGGCAAATTACGATCCAGAACACATTATGTTAAGCACAAATAGGCTGCGTTTGAAATTTCACATGTGAAATCACAAATTACATGTGAAATTTCAAGTTGAAATTAGGGAGTAATTTGTCCTCTATGGTATTACTCTGCTAATCTGAGTATTTTTGTATTTCGATCATCATGCAAAAGTTATCATTTGGGGGTTACCATTGACAATTTCAAAATATTACAATACTGGTATATTTTCTGCTACTAAATAATTATACATCTCTTGGGTTTGACAATAAGCTCAATCAACTTTATATACAGGAATGATCAAATAACAAATCCAACTATAAGCTTCTATAGTTAACCCTTTGCCCCTGAGCACGTCAATTGGCGAACTCCCATATTTGGTATACATTTTGCAGTAGAAATGGCACTAAACAGCCCTTTACCAGCACCAGACCTCATCAGTTCTTCATATGCACATCATTTAAAAAAATGGTGGCATGTTGATGTGGTTTTGGCTTTACTTTAATACTGAGTTTTTCGAGCCTGTTCTGAATTGTTATTGAATCGAATTGTCTGGGCATTTAAATATGGTGGCTTTCTACATTAAAATGTATGAAATTCACCATGATTGTTATCTTCAACACTCCAAAAGATAGCTATGTTTCTTCTGGAGGAAGCTCAGCCAGGGGAAGGAAGTATGGATGATTCTTCCTCGGAAGATGACCATAATCATGATTTGAGAAATAATTTTTCCCAACGAACAGGATCTTCAACTTCCAGAGGACGTGTTGTTCTAGAGGGAATCATGACTGCACTGAAAATCGGAATCACATGCAAAGAAATACTGTTGGTGTTGCAGTTATTGAACCTGATTGGAGTGTAATTCCTACTGATGAATGAGTTGAGATAAATTATGCACAATTCATGCTGCTACCAGTTACTGTATTCACTCACGGATAAGCCGCACTTGCAGATAAGCCGCACCCCAAGTTTAGAAGCTTGAGTTTAGGAAAAAAGTTTTTTTGGAAGAATATCAAACGTACATATTTGTAACCTTCATCGGACTTTCAAACTGGAAAAAACTCCAAAGGTGTATCTGTAATTTCAGCTCTGAAGTATAAACTTCATATCTACATACAAAGATACATGACCTATCTTTCCATTGTATTTGTTTACTGAGATCTTTTCATTCGGGTCACTTTTTAGGTTCTCGAATTTTACATGTCAACCAAACCAACAACGTGCTCACGTTCGTCCATAGCTTAGTAACCAGGCATCTGTTGGAAGAGAGAAAACTGGACACTAGAAGTTTTGTTTTCGCTGAACGAGAGTAGATTGCTTTTTCATTAGCTGTCCATTCATACATGTATCATGTCCAAAAGGATATCTGGAAGCCAACTATTGGAAAAAAAATTAGTTAGTCAAAGAGGTGGAAGATCAGTTCGACTAATTTGCTGTGAAAGTTTTGAACAATGAAGACGCTGTGAGTGTGCCATTTACAGCACGAATACTCAAGGATAGCGTGGTATTTTCTTGCTTGTGGTGGAACTATAACCATTGAAGTAACAGGCCGACAACAACACTGCAACAAGCTTTGTGGTGGAATGGAGATCCCATGTGTGTGGTGACATTTAGTTGCTCCAGAAAAGCAACTATAAACCATGTTAAAGATCTTTTGATGAAGAAGGTTTAATGGCAAGAATATAACTTACATGTACATCAAAACGGCTCTATTGAGAGCCACCAAACTTGCAAAGGTAATGACCAGTGCTTAGTTTCTTTTGGTTTTGTGTGGTGTTTAGTAGTATACCTTAACTCACTTAAGCTAATAAAAAATGTTTATTTGAAAATTTTAATTTACGTAAATTTACGGAACCTTGTACGGATGTTCTCGCAGATGCCGCACCCCCGATTTCAAATGAAGATTTTGGGTAAAAAGGTGTGGCTTACATTGTATCCGTGAGTGAATATCCGTGAGTGAATATGAGGGAATGCAGATTTTCCTTTAAAAATCCAAAATAATTCAGGGGTCAAAGGGTTAAAAGATATTAACAATACCTATTTTCTTTATTCACCAAGCCATGACATACTGGGTTTTAAGTGCAATATAAACAGGGTTGCCACAGAGATCATACTTCAAAATTCCCTAACTTTTACTTTATTCAATTTCCTGACCAAATATTCAAATATCAGATGCTGTATATGGTAGCCATCTTTAATATTTTATTCACCCCAGTCTCCTATTTACAACTGCACTCAGAAGAATAAACAATAAAGGTGAAAAACCTCCCACGAATTTGCGAATGTACATTTTTGTACTTTCTGGCATTCAAATTCAAACCCCAAGACACTAAATTGAGTATGTGTTACCCCGTTTTTCCTCATAACATTATCTTCAAAATTCCATTTTTTTTCTGACCAATGACATTTCCCCCTGACTTCTAATCAACATGCCAGTTGTCCCTGGTAAAGATCAAAATTCCCTGACTTTTCCCTGACCTTGAGAAATATATATTTTCGCTGGCTTTTCCCTGACCTGTGGCAACCCTTTCACACTCATGAAATATATATAAACTATTGCACATCTGTAACATGATTACTTTCATGTCACATGTTCATGTACAACCCAGTGGTTAGCTCAACAACAATATTCTGAGGTACTAACAATCACTCATAATTGTAAACTGCACGGCAGCACATTGCACCACAATAGCAGTGCCACATCACAAACATAACCTAGTGAAACGCATTTGAATACACCCATATAGACTTTGCACTATATAAATGAATCGCTTAGTAAATAATAAACAGAATCTTACGTGACAGCTTGGAGATGTGGATCATTGGTCTTATCTTCTTGTTGTTAATTTGTTATATAATACACTTCTTTGCTCTATCATAATATGACACCACTAAAAGTTAAGAACCCTATCCCTGCACAGCCATGTAAGATCCTGTTTAAATTAAATAAATATCTTGAAGCACTGTTTTGTGTGTTATTTCAAGGTGTGGCACTTCATAATTAGAGCAATATAATCTCGATCCTTACTGGTATTTTAATCTAAAAACCGTGTTATGTTTGAAAATGTCAAATCAAACCTTTAAAATGTTTAGGGAATTATTCTAAAAATTAATTTTCAAGTCAGGCAAAAAGTAAATAACAAAAGTTGTTATGATTAGGTGCAGACTGGACCTGATATATCGTTGTAACAGAACCCTCTGGGCTTTTTCCCCCTTTCATAATAATATTATGTTAGACATTTTGAGAGTGACTTAATCATATTGCCCTGTTCCAAGTATTGTTATGGTAAATAATTTTACACAAAATTGTGTAACTTATACATGTATGAGTTGGCACTGCCTTAAGACTGGTCCAGCTGTACAATCACAAAGTGTAGGTCACATATGCATGATAAATTTTATCACATACATGTATGATAAATTAATACACTACGGCTATAGTCCACATAAAGGCATTACAGCTATCAGCTAAATCCACCACAAACTTCTTAGTATGACAATATCAATATATAGACCACAACTTCTAAAACCTTCTACTACATGTAGTTCAAATTATGAGAATTTTTTTTAAGTGAATGCAGCAGATGATCCAAATACAAAACAATGAATGGAGATATAGGGTAACTTAAATTAGCTGTATTCTGTAGGAAGTCCAGTTGATTGTAAATAACATAACACTGTATGGTATTAATTAAGCCAGACAGACTGAAAATTAAACCTGATATCTGAAAATGCACTACTTGACTACCTGACAATAATTTATTGTAATTGTAACTTCTTAGCATAAATAGCGAGTTTAACTTTAAAGACAACATTAATATTTGGAGTTTGTTTAAAAGAGAAGTTTTTCATCAAAGAATTCAGAGTACATTTTGTAACTGTATATTTCACATCAGTCTGACAGTATCTATCTGAAAGTCAAAATAACTTTTAATCAAATTAGGCCATGTTTGTTTAGTCTAAACTTCTCAATAAACATTGTTTTATGCAAATGCAGGGATTTTAGTTTCTTTCATACAACATCATAGAATATTTTTAGGAGTAACCAGCAATGCAAGAAAACATCTTGTCAGTCATATGGTCTTTGCAAAGAATAATGTCATTTCTCTTTGGATGAGTAAACAAGCGTAGCGAAGTGCACGAGGGAAAAGATAAATTAGTTCCTAATTGATAGGAAACACTGTCTATTGTTGTGCTGTCAAGTGCCAGCCAATCACATTTCGCTAGATTAGTTGAATATGTAATGAGCGTCTTGTTTATAAGGGAATGTGTTAGGATTATTCAATTATCGTGGTTCTGATCTGACTCAAATATATGTCTAATTTTAGGTAAGCTGGATATAAAGTAAATAAAGTAGACTGGGGCTAGCTGATTAGAACCATTCCACTGCATATGTGCATGTGTGTTGATCTTAAGATTAGGAAAAAGTATTCAATGTTACATATGTATGAATGAAATTGAAAATTTCAAAAAAATCTATTGCATACAAAATTTGTTAAGTTTGGCTAGTGTTTTTGTATATTTTTTGGGCCTATTAAAAATGGATTGAAACTCTATAACAACAACCCGCTGCTTTCAAAATATTACAAATTAAAATTCATTGGAACTTCTCAACATTTGAAAAAGTATTCCACAACAAAATATACCTCTCATTTTCTTGGCCAGTGTTCATTCTAGGGAGTGATTTTGCAATATTTTCACACTTTGTCTGCCCTGGTGTTTATCTTCACAACAGGTGGGGTCCATTATATTATTTTGTAAACTCTATTATCTGCCATAACTTTTTTACTGTTCTAGAAGAAAATAATGTTGTTTGTTCTCGTGAAAAAAAAGTTACTGAAAAAGTTCACAAATTTTGTATAATAAAGATGAATCAAAATAAACTTGGAAAATGTTCCCCAAAAATTAATATTAAGTATGGGAAAAAATATCCCCTTTGATGCAACAAATGTCCTCAAATCTAACAAGCAATGGGACACAAGTCCCACTTCGTTTGATTTCGAGAATGAAAACTGCTTAGCAAGACCTACGTTATTGTAACTCTCTGTTTTCTTCATAATTTGAGACAAAATTCAAGATTAACTTATTTAATATATGAGTATGGACTCCATTACAAATGAACTCACAGCAAAAATGAAAAAAAAAAAATGAATGCATAATCTTCCCAAAGGTGATTTTTTTTTCAAATTTTATAATGGTGCAATGTACCAACTCCGTGAATGCTCTTATGATTTAAACACAAGAACTTTTGGATATAACCAGAAGAAATAAATACATTGTACATGTAGTATGTGCCTAGTAAATATAAAATATTAATATAATTGCTAATGAGTACATAAAATGGAATATACAATAAACATGAACCTTTGAGAGAAACATTGAACAAGGGATTCAGATTGTTGACAGACAAATGTTTGATAGATTTTAAACATCGCAGGACACTGGTCCAATTTCTTTCCATTTCAGGTTTTCATGAAAAGCAATGAATTACTGTCCTTACTTTCCTAGTATTGTCCTTAACCCTAGCTAGACAGATAGTATAAAATTCAAATTCCTGGAAATCCCTGGAATTATTTGAGGAAAACATCTTAAATTTAGTGGTTCAAGTGTAGGTGGATATACATAGTTAGCAAAAGTTGAGCACTGTTTGATCTTATTTTTCAGCAAATTATGTAGCATTTTAAAGATAAAGTTTTCTTTTATTAAATATAACTACAAATTAAAGCAGCTATCTGTCATGTATTGAGGATTTAATTCAAAGAAATCTATTTCTCTGAGATACGAATACTTAACATCTATCAATCATTGATAACATTTGAATATTCCAGTTGGTAATATAGGAAGAAAATGTTTTTAAATTTATCAAAGAAAACAAAAACAAATGAAGACCTTGGTCCAATTTTGTTTTCTTGCAAGAATCATGGAATTTACACACACAATAATATTCTCAGTTAAGGTAAATTAAGAAACAGATTTCTGTGGTTTAGAATCTGTGTAGATTTCATGATTCTTGCCAAAAAACATATTGGCCAAACATACTAGTTATTTAGGTCGTTCTTCCACCAAGGTCTTCAAATGTTCATTGAACTCTTGCACTGCTCACCTAGGCCTTTCCCTTGTTCCTTCCTTAGTTTTATTACTTTAATTTCTCTATCAGGTGATGCCAAAATGTCTTGATGATCTCTACTCTCCAATTCTGTAAAATAGAATGTCAAAGCAAGTCAGTCAGTCAGACAATATATGCTGCTTTGAAATCAACAAGTAATATTATAATTACATGTATGACACTATGAAAGAATATGCAAATTGGTCTTAATGCTGAGAAACTGGGCCAAACATAATTAGTTCAAGTGGATCTCTTAATGGTTTCAATTATAAACAGAACACAATTTCACTGGTGATACATTGTACATTGACCTAAACAGAGTCTGAGTAGAAGTCTTAAATTTGATCTTAATGCACAGAATAAAAAGGCTAATGTTGTTATAATGGTCAGATTGGACCCCAGAAGTAAGTATTTTTAGTTTTAAATATCATGGACTTAAGATGTTTGAGGGTACATGTATATTGGCATTGCACATTAATTTTCTTATGAATGAAATCATGCAAATAAATGTTGAATCTCTCTTTTCCAAAACTTCCGATTGCATTAATTTCAGTATTCACCTCCATGTTTCCAAATTATTTTGTTCACTTAAAAAAGAAAAATAGCCTTGGAGAAAATTCCATTCAATTAACAAATCAAAGATGGTTCACCATGTTCTTTGACAACATAATGCACGCTTGAGGTCTTGAAAAACTGTGGATGCACGAGCGAAATGTGAGTGCATTTAGCAGCTTTTCAAGAACTCAAAAGTGCATTTATTTATTTTCTTTTATAATATAAAACTCGACCTATGCAGAAAGAAATTCTCAAGCATGCATTATAAGACAATCAAGCACGATGAGCAGCCAATGATGATATTATAGAGAATAACTGGAGAATTCTTGAAGAAGACAACAAAAACACTGTAGATTAATATGTTTGTCTAGCTTGAGGCCATAAACACTTGGAACCTAACATGTTTTAGTATGTTTTGTTGTTAAGGGACCATCAACATGTTTAGTGTTCACTGGATGTTTAGAGGGGGGGGGGGTCCAGGCGTAGACATTAGTGTGGGGCATTAATAAGACCAAAAGAGTTCTGGGAACGAGACTGGAGCAAAAATGTGGACGTTAAGGGGGAGGAGGTCTGACCCTTAATGACCAGTGGACGTTAAGCTGAGCAGTAAGCATATGTGGATATAAGTGTCTATTTAAGGTAACTGGATACCTTTAGGGTGTGTTACCACTGTAAAATATGCAGTGCCTCGAGGAAACAGAATACTGTAGATACCTCAACCACATATAATTTTAAAGCTTATTAAAATTGGCTACATAATTATACAGTTTAAAAGTTTGAAGGAGTTATTCAAAGTTATAATGCTTTATGTGACAATATGAAAGCATAATCTGACCATAGATACTCTGGCCGTCAAGAGCTCTGTTTTTAGAATTCTCAATTCCCAGACAGTTTTGTAATACTAACAATTCCTCAAAACGCTGGAGCTTCTGAAAGCTACCTCACTAGATCAATGGTACTGTATATTTTGTGTTATGTTTCATTTAACATGAGAACTTTCAAAAATCAAGCCTCGGCATATTCATGTTAGTTTTAGTGCTATAAAAATACATAAGAAAAAAAATGACCTATTTGACTGCATAAAGTGCCCCAGGGGGAGGGGTTTTAATTGATAAGTGCATTATCTGAGAAGACGTGAAGGTCTAACCATTTGCATTTCAAGAACGAGATTGTTTCACAAAGGCAGCACCTTCTACTCAGTTATTTTAAGATCCTGAGTGTCAGTCCAGCCAGGGTTTTGAACCCACAACCTCCCAGCGGTTAAATTAATACTAGAGACTGGCATGCATATTTATTGACAAACACAAGCACACACTGACTGTATGATGAATGAAAAATAATGAATACTGCATTCTGAGGCCAAATACAGTATACTCAGCTGAATGCAGTATGAAGAAATTTTGAGTTCATCCTACAGTCAGCAAAGTGCCTGTATTTGTCAATAATGTCTCTAACTAATTTAATATTCCAACTGTCATTAGCCAGTCACCTGCTTTCATTTTCTACTGTGCACAAAGTTGGAATATTAATTATTAAAGTATATACCACACCAGTGAATATCACTTTTCGTGAGCTTTGATTGGCTACTCAAACAGTGAATATGATTTCATATTCACCTCCAAGCAAAGCAGCGATCACCTTGTGCGAGCTTTTGTCCATTTGACAGAAAATAAAATAAGTATTTGGTACTGGCTATTCACTAATGTGTGGTATAATTATACTAAAACAATTAAGGTTTAATTTCACTTGTGTTTTAAAAGTTTCAAAATTGCTCAAGTTGACTATGCGATTATTTGTTTATAATATTAGACAGGGCTTCTGACAGGTTGCACGGTTGCGGATCCGGACAATTTGGTCAAACCCGCACAATCCCGCACAATTCCTAAAAATCTGCTAAATCCCACACAATTTGTTGAACATTTTAATTAAAACAGGCATTCCTCTTGTTTACTGTGATTTTTGGAAACATTTAAGGCCATTTTCACCCCATTTACCTTCCAAAACACGTCGAGAAATCCCTTGTTTTGTAAAAAAAAACCAGCAAGGCGTTCAATCCATGGCTGTGCGCCAGCCTGGGCTCTAGTTTCTATTATATTGTTTTTCATTGGTGGATTGTGGTAATTGTTTTGCAAATACCAAATCAGAGTCATTGTTAAATAGCGCCTCGTGGCTCAAGATTTCACAATCCAAACCAAATTATTCCTTTTCTATCGATCTCGACGCACGACATGGAATTTTTTTTAACAACAAAAGAAAAGAAAGATAATCATACGTCTGTCAAAATCAGTTCAAACTAGCTAGAGCTCATTGGCGACAACAAAACTTTATCCTGAAAAAGAAATGCGTGAAAAATCGCAAGATGACTGCACGTGGGTATGTAACGCTTGAATGATCACGACGGTGATTACCATACTGATGGCTTGATATGATCGTACATCCTTTTTATGAATTGCCATCTGAAAAGAACGTTCATTGTTTTCTTAAAATAAGACTGGTTTACTTATTAGTTAATTTTTGTATACTATGCATGTGTATGTAAATCATTTGTCTGAACAGGGAGGTGGGAGGGATGGAGACGCAACTGCATAAATAACAATACTAATTAAGTGATTTTCGCGCTTCTATGATCGTTTCGCTCTTGAGCGGAGTGTAAACAACACTATCACATTTGAGGTCTGTTTTTGGGTCGATTTTGCGAGTTTGAAAGAAATCAATCAAAGGAATACCTTCTCTGATATCTGTTTCTTCAAATTAAAGCGATCTGGGCATTTTGGGGTCAATTTTCTGTGAGAAATGTGTACCGAAACGATAAGCGTGAAAGTATTCAAGCTAGTCACCCTGTATCTCCTCAGTTCTTGTGTGATAAGAGTCTTAGTACCTTAGTACGCTAGTCACCCCGTATCTCGTCAGTTCTTGTGTGAAAGAGTCTTAGTACCTTAGTACGCTAGTCACTCCGTATCTCCTCAGTTCTTGTGTGAAAGAGTCTTAGTACCTTAGTACGCTAGTCACCCCGTATCTCCTCAGTTCTTGTGTGAAAGAGTCTTAGTACCTTAGTACGCTAGTCACCCCGTATCTCCTCAGTTCTTGTGTGAAAGAGGCTTAGTACCTTAGTACGCTAGTCACCCCGTATCTCGTCAGTTCTTGTTTGAAGTCTTGAGTCTTAGTACCTTAGTACGCTAGTCACCCCGTATCTCCTCAGTTCTTGTGTGAAAGAGGCTTAGTACCTTAGTACGCTAGTCACCCCGTATCTCCTCAGTTCTTGTGTCATAGAGTCTTAGTACCTTAGTACGCTAGTCACCCCGTATCTCATCAGTTCTTGTGTGATAAGAGTCTTAGTACCTTAGTACGCTAGTCAGCCCGTATCTCCTCAGTTCTTGTGTGATAAGAGTCTTAGTACCTTAGTACGCTAGTCACCCCGTATCTCGTCAGTTCTTGTGTGAAAGAGTCTTAGTACCTTAGTACGCTAGTCACCCCGTATCTCGTCAGTTCTTGTGTGATAAGAGTCTTAGTACCTTAGTACGCTAGTCACCCCGTATCTCCTCAGTTCTTGTGTGAAAGAGGCTTAGTACCTTAGTACGCTAGTCACCCCGTATCTCGTCAGTTCTTGTTTGAAGTCTTGAGTCTTAGTACCTTAGTACGCTAGTCACCCCGTATCTCCTCAGTTCTTGTGTGAAAGAGTCTTAGTACCTTTAGTTAGTACGCTAGTCACCCCGTATCTCCTCAGTTCTTGTGTGATAAGAGTCTTAGTACCTTAGTACGCTAGTCACCCCGTATCTCGTCAGTTCTTGTGTCATAGAGTCTTAGTACCTTAGTACGCTAGTCACCCCGTATGTCGTCAGTTCTTGTGTGAAAGAGTCTTAGTACGTTAGTACGCTAGTCACCCCGTATCTCGTCAGTTCTTGTGTGAAAGAGTCTCAGTACCTTAGTACGCTACAGTCTCAGTGCATATATATACAATAACCTATTTGTGAAAGAGTCTTAGTACGTTAGTACGCTAGTCACCCCGTATCTCGTCAGTTCTTGTGTGAAAGAGTCTCAGTACCTTAGTACGCTAGTCACCCCGTATCTCCTCAGTTCTTGTGTGAAAGAGGCTTAGTACCTTAGTACGCTAGTCACCCCGTATCTCCTCAGTTCTTGTGTCATAGAGTCTTGGTACCTTAGTACGCTAGTCACCCCGTATCTCGTCAGTTCTTGTGTGATAAGAGTCTTAGTACCTTAGTACGCTAGTCACCCCGTATCTCCTCAGTTCTTGTGTGATAAGAGTCTTAGTACCTTAGTACGCTAGTCACCCCGTATCTCCTCAGTTCTTGTGTGAAATTACTGTCCTATTCTGGGCATGGTATAGAAAATTGATTTTTATGATCATGTGATTGATCATGTTCTCCTATGCATATCTGTCAATGATCCAGATTTATAGTCTTATTTTAAGTTTTCCTGTTTTTGAACCTCTATGAAATTATAGTAAAACAATTAATTTGCCTCAGTCTCAGTGCATATATATACAATAACCTATTTGTGAAAGAGTCTTAGTACGTTAGTACGCTAGTCACCCCGTATCTCGTCAGTTCTTGTGTGAAAGAGTCTCAGTACCTTAGTACGCTAGTCACCCCGTATCTCCTCAGTTCTTGTGTGAAAGAGGCTTAGTACCTTAGTACGCTAGTCACCCCGTATCTCCTCAGTTCTTGTGTCATAGAGTCTTGGTACCTTAGTACGCTAGTCACCCCGTATCTCGTCAGTTCTTGTGTGATAAGAGTCTTAGTACCTTAGTACGCTAGTCACCCCGTATCTCCTCAGTTCTTGTGTGATAAGAGTCTTAGTACCTTAGTACGCTAGTCACCCCGTATCTCCTCAGTTCTTGTGTGATAAGAGTCTTAGTACCTTAGTACGCTAGTCACCCCGTATCTCCTCAGTTCTTGTGTGATAAGAGTCTTAACTAGTACCTTAGTACAATGTTTTTTTTAAAGAAATGCTGATGTTGTTAGTACGTTGTTCAGCGGTACTAAGAGAAAATTACGAAATTACTGTCCTATTCTGGGCATGGTATAGAAAATTGATTTTTATGATCATGTGATTGATCATGTTCTCCTATGCATATCTGTCAATGATCCAGATTTATAGTCTTATTTTAAGTTTTCCTGTTTTTGAACCTCTATGAAATTATAGTAAAACAATTAATTTGCCTCAGTCTCAGTGCATATATATACAATAACCTATTTGTGACATTGAAATTAAATTATGGTTTTTGTCTAAATACAAAGTAAAAATTGATTTTTATGATCATGTGATTGATCATGTTCTCCTATGCATATCTGTCAATGATCCAGAAATAAGTAAAAAAGTTAGTAGATTTATAGTCTTATTTTAAGTTTTCCTGTTTTTGAACCTCTATGAAATTATAGTAAAACAATTAATTTGCCTCAGTCTCAGTGCATATATATACAATAACCTATTTGTGACATTGAAATTAAATTATGCCTTGATATTTTGTCTGTAGACATTATCTGTTCCGAGAAGAGAACAATGCCAGAGAGCATAATGTCCAACGACAAATATCAGGGCATATTTTGACACCACAATGAAGGTTGTTGTTGTTATTTTCTTTGACATGTGCTTATACGCTCACAGGGGGTGTATTCGCTGATATTTCCTGCTTATGGAGAGAAAATATTGGGTCATGTGATGCATTCAACCAATCATGTGCAAGAGAAAATATTTGATGGGTTATAATGGAGATTAGTATATACCACACCAGTGAATATCACTTTTCGCGCGCTCTGATTGGCTACTCAAACAGTGAATATGATTTCATATTCACCTCCGAGCAAAGCAGCGATCATCTCGCGCGAGTTTTTGTCCATTTGACAGAAAAGAAAATAACTATTTGGTGATGGCTATTCACCTGGAGTGTGGTATATACTAAAACAATTATTCACCTCGGTGTTGGTGAATAGTGGTGGATATTTACCTGGACTGCATCTCGGTCTCAGCCTGAGGTGAATAATTGTTAAATATATTGAAATACTGAGTTATAGCAATAATTATTTTGCTGATCCCAGGAGGAAGTGCTAGAAGATTAATAAGAGTTTTTTTGGGATGCAACTGGTAATAAAATAATAATAATAATAATGAGTTATTTATGGCAAATCAGTTGAAAAGTCAGTATATCATAGTGTAACCAAAATATCATACTATTTTCTGCACACAGCAATTATAATTATCGCTGTACATGATGTGTTAAACATTCAATACATGAAAATATTGATCATAAACCTATTGCTCTCATTGTCAAGTTTTTAAATCTTGAGGAGAAATGAATAGTACAATAAAATAATATTGGAAACAGGATAGAAACCTGGTGTTGTTTGATGTTCTTCGGTGTGTTGGTCTTGTTGACTTTCTTGTTTGTTCAATGTAGGATTATTTAGTGTAGAATCTGTGATTGAGAAATGTGAAATAACAATAACTATAATGCAGAAGTTGGATATAGAGCTACAGGATTATAACTATCTATAAGTTGCAAACAACAAGTACATACCCTTACTCAATAGGCCTCTTAAGGAAGACAAAATCCGGAGTTCTATTTAAAAAACTTGATGCTTTAAATAACCAGATAAGAAAAAGCTTTTACAATAAAATCTTCTATGACTAAGAATATGTGCTTATCAGAAGTATTATCAGTGAGATGTGAAACCCTATGAAGTTTCATAATATGATTCCACTTTAAAAGAGATCAGAATTACTTTCCATTCTTTTAAAAGGAGTTGAAATTAAAGTTGTAGAATGATTTTAAACTCCTGCAGTTAGAAAACCAAAACAAACTGCCAATAATGACAGTTAAATATGGTTTGATTTCTCTTCATTTGCATATCAATAGGGAGAGGAGGAAAAACAAGATTAAGAAAGCCACTAAAAAGGAAGTATGTCTGTTTGAATAGCCAGAGACGTAAGTGATAATAACGAAGCTGACATCATTTCAATTGTCTCTTCTGATAAGGGATAATCTCAATGAATAAGACTGGGAGAAAATTCACACAGAAAACTTTTTTTCTCAGATATTGCAAAACAGTTATCAAAATGAATGAAGGATATTTTTAATATGAAAATAATTAAAGTGAAATGAAATTATACTCTAGGAAGATTTGCATGTACAAAAAAGGCAATTTAATATTCAATACATTGCACCAGGTGTTTATACAATAAAAAGAATCTTGAGAGAGAAATGTAAACAACAGTTAGAAGTGAAGGCCATTAGAAAAGAAGCTTTCTTGTTATGAAAATTACTATTGAAATTTTAAAGCTTTTTAAATTAAATTTACACAGCTTTTTTCAATTTAAAATTCAGTATTCAGACTTTTTATTTAACAAAAAAAATTAACATCATAATGAATAAGCAACAAAAGAAATGTATTCACCATTAACGTACGCTTGTAATGTGACACATTAGATTTTAGTTTACACTTAGCACACACATATCAAAATGGAATCAATACAATTCACATACTACAAGTCTGGTCTAAATAAAACCTCTTATAGTGCTTTCTTATCGATCTACACTGACAAAAAACTCAAAATATAATTATTAAAACCTTAGTTGTCTCAGCACTATATACTAGAGAAATCTTAGAGACTGGTAGGTTAAATGTGCAATATTCTGTTACATGTACATATTGATCTATCATAAATTGATTTTGATATGCAATAAATAGCACTTGTGTTTATTTTTAATTGGAAGTATGATCTAAGTCTCAGGAAAAGTTATTGATCACACTCAATATAAAATTCATTTTAAAGGTATGTAAGTGGAGGACCATAATATCCATTACTTAAATTCATTTCTAGAAACTGTGATTAATATCCTAAAAATATTGGGCACCTTTTTAGATGTGTTGAAATTTATATTTCTTGATTTTTCTTTTAACATACAGTTTCATTATCCATAACCTGATGTATTTTTTTCTGAAACTGGTTTCTTTTGCAGCTGGATAATATATTTTGAAGGGGAACTGAACCCTAAATCCGCTTTAGATCTATCGATCAATCTAAAAGTATATAATTATGAAGAGCCTTATAGATTCATTCTAATGATTGTGTTCCACATTGGAGGAAAGAAAATATGAAACTTCCTCCCAACCTCTGCTAGATGTACAGATGGTTCAAGTCTGTTAAATTTTGTAATGTCAGGTATATGGAATAAATTAGTTTTCTCCCCAGATTTGAAAAGCTGGACTAATGGCTTTTACTTTATGGACCATTGTGTTTTCTCTTTGTTGGAGGTGTAATTGTTTTTCCTTGGTATGTGTGAGGTATGATATGGCTAAATTCACACCGAATTGAGCTGCAACACAAGCTAGACTTATGAACAGAATATCTGTTAGTTTTTGAACTTATTTTCATAGGAAACCGCCCTGTGTTGGTTCTCCTGGCCTCCATATTTAGTTTGTTGCATATTTAAAAAATTACATTATTTTATTTTGTATTGTATTGTTTATTATGGCCGTAAATAAATAAACATCTACGAAATTACGGCCTACTTCTCAATATTAATAGATAGTGAGTAGATTATTAGCCAATCAGATTGCAAGTTTGCCAATAGTCAGTGGCTTGTTTGGTTATGCTAATAGATATTAGTATATACCACACCAGTGAATATCACTTTTCGCGTGCTCTAATTGGCTACTCAAACAGTGAATATGATTTCATATTCACCTCTGAGAGAAGCAGTGACCACCTCACGCAAGTTTTTGTCCATTTGACAGAAAATAAAATAACTATTTGGTGCTGGCTATTCACCTGCAGTGTGGTATATACTAAAGAATGATTCACCTTGCCGAAGCGGCTCGGTAAATATCCACCACTATTCATTTTCCACTTTGGTGAATAAGAATTATTGTTAATTAGACTCACACTTACTAAAAATATAATACTATATTTAGTATAGTACGTAGCCTAACGATATGCCTTAACATTGAAGGATTTCAGGTGGAGTCTGTCAGGGTTGCCACCCATTAGGAAAACAAATTTTCCCTGACCAGAAACCAATTTTCACTGACCATAATAATACTGTTAGCAAAGTAAAGAACATTCCCTCTTCCATAACAAAAGTCATTATCAAAACTGGTAGCTTCCCCTCGCATATGTTTTGAGGGGCCATCGTGCCAACCTGAAAATAAATTCCCTGACTTTGACAAAAATAAATAGAATTTCCCTGACCAGATGCAAAATTCCAACTTTTTCCCTGACTTTTGCCTGACCGTGGTATGCAACAACAAAGGTTTTTATTCTCCTTGGATTAAACATGTCTGCCAGGTGAATAAAGTGTGTACTCTTAAAAGGTTTACTATGCTATCATAAATAATGGATCAAAAGTATAGTACATGTATCTACAGTACTATTCAAAATTATTACAACACAGGAAGTGAAATTTCATCTAAACAATTGAAATTTCCATTGTCTTTTAGGGGACATTTCACTTGTTCAGATGAACTTTCATTTCTCCTGTTGTAATATTTATGAACAGTACTGTACAACATTTACTATAAGGGAATGCTTTTAATTATCAATTAACTTAATATGTTGATTCCAAAAAAGTCATTTAATACAAAAGTAAAGGAATGAACAAACACATACATGTCTTCACATACTCGTTCCCCACAGTGGTTAGCATACCTTAATCAACTTTATTTGATTATACCAGTGTTTATCTTCCTCGCCGATGCAGACCAACACTAGTTTTTACACGAACTAGTTACCCATTGTATTCACGCAAAATGTGTTAGCGTATTTCAGTTATGGAGTGACACTCCTAATCCACGCAGAGATGGGTACTACACTCACCAGAATTGTCATGCTTTGAAGCAGGTGACTTTTATTGGAAGAAAAAGAGAAAGAACAAGAACAAGAAGAAAAAAAGGAAAAGTGAAAATAAGAGGATGGCAAGGGAAAAAAGAAAAAGTAAAACAATAAGAATGAATATTGTTCATCTTACCTTTTCGTGTCACTGAAGATAATAACTTACTCACAGTGTGTGTCAGCTTTCCAGTGATTTCACAGATTTTTGAAACAGAATTAAAGCATTTCTTTAATTCCAATCAACACATTTAACATACATGTTACCTGGCATATGAGTATGTGCCAATGAAATTGAGAAACAAATGAAGTTCAAGAGTTATATGCATGAAAGGCATTTAAGTATGGTTAGATCAGTGTCCAAATTCTCCCTTCATACATACATATGTAAATGGGGAGCACTGAAAGGATTTTGTTATTTGATCAGCTGGTCTTCTAACAAAAAAAGACCTACATTGTACTGATGGAATTAAACATGCACCAGTCACAGTAAAATGTTGATTGAATTCCATTTGAAGGACAGAGAGGAAGAACAGTGGTAGTGATGTGTGATCAAACTGTAGTTTCTCCCTTTGAAAACAGAGAATATAAAGGAGAATTTGGGACTTGACCAGTCCCATCAACACACTTAACCTACAGCACTACAACATGAAGATAACTTTATTTTGAAGAACACAGCAGTAAATTAAAGAGGATCGAGTTTACTTTCCAAGCAGTGCAATAGGATAATAATTATCTTCTTTTTATGCAGGCTGATTACATAAGACATTATAAAGAGGAAGAGCAGTTGGGAAGTCAAGAAATGTTTACCTTCCACTGCAGACATGCTATAGGATCAGAGTTTTTATTTTGAATTATGCAAAGTCATGTTAATTAGACATTACAAACACGAAAGAGGGTTGGCACTGTAGGATCAGAGATTTTTAAAGCAGAAGTCATGTTATAGATATTATAAAGAAAGACAGGTTGCAAGTCAAGAAATGTTTAGTTTCCACTGTCAGCAGTGCTATAGGATCAGAGATTTTTATTTTGAAGTACATGTATGCAGAAGTCAAATACGACATAGTTTATGTACAATGTACGCCATATACAAAAAGAGAGTTCATGGGAAGAGAAGTTTATGTTGTCATGTTAGACATTATAAACAAGAAAGATGGTTAGAAAATCAAGAAGTGTTTACTTTCAACTGCAGTGCTATAGATCAAAACATTTTATTTGAAGTATGCAGAAGTTAAATAAGAGATACATGTATGTACATCATAAACAATAAAGAATGTTCAAGGGAAGAGAAGTTTACTTTGTCATGTTAAACATTATAAACAGGAACAAGGGTTTACAAGTCAAGAAATGTTTACTTTCAACTGCAGTGCTTACAGAGATTTCTATTTTCAAGTAAACTATGAAGATGTTAAGTAAGACATACGTACATCATAAATAAGAAAGGAGGTTTGAGGAAAAAGAAGTTTACTGAAATCTCATGCCAGACATTATAAACAAAAAAGACAGTTGGGAAGTCGAGAAATGTTTACTTTCCACTGCAGTGCTACACAATGACATTTTTATATTGAAGTGTGCAGAAGTTATATAACACATACATCAAAAACAAGGAGTGTTCAAGGCAAGAGAAGTTTACTTTCAACTTTAACTTCACAGTATACCAGTCTGTTATTAAGTTACCAGAATTTTCACAATAAATTTTATGTTAGCATATAATGTAAACATCCATAAGTAAGATCAGAAACACAGGTTCAGAGGTCAGTACATGACTGTACATGTTAACAAAGACTTAATTACAAACTCAATAAACAAAACCTGATTCATGCACAATCTACTTGTGATTAAACTGGATGCAATCCAAACTAAAATTGTTTTATGAAATTGAAAAGGGCGTGCAAATAATAAAATGAATTATCACAAATTCTGGACATTGACCAACTCTTAATTTCTCTTACAGAGGAGTAATTAGCTTAATGTAATTACTATGTTACAAGAATATATTAATAATATTTTTTTATACCAGTAATCAATATTTTACCAGGGTAACCTTATCAGCAACAAGTTGCTGTTATTAAAAAGGCCTTGGACTATTAAACATCGAAACTACTAGTAAAAAAAGCTATAGTTGAGAATTTAAAAGAAGCTAAATATAGATCTATACACTTTACATTTATTTACAAGATCTAATTTAAACTTAAGTTTAAAAAGTGCTTCAAGGCTAGTCTGATGTCTTAAGAGAGATTAAGGTGCCACATTTCTTGATGTCCACTGGCAGTTCATTATAGGTAGAAAGAATTGAGGTATATGTGATGGCATGCAAATACTGTCTTGTTCAACTCACAGACCGGAGTATTAATGACATGAGTTCAATGTGAACAGTTTAAAGCTCATAAAATTAAGGCATTTATAAGTAGACTAAAGTGCATATGAATTGAAAAAAATCGACCCCAGTTTTATTTTATTTCATAAAACTAGTTTCCCTAAGTCATTTTGTGCAATTAAAAGAATTTTGGACAGCACAAACATTGTTTTTCGTGACGAAGTCAGACATAATTGCCAAAATCGTGTGACAATTTTTATGTTATTTAAAGATACATGTATGCTAATCGCATGCATGACATCAGTTGATTTGGACATTTATATTCACAAAAGTAAAAATATGGCTGATGGCAAGGTTTCTTTGAGAAAAAAATGACAGATGGCAAGGTCCCTCTAGTAAGACACAGTTAGAATGAAAATTAGCCCCAAAACTCGCACTGTACATTTATTTAGTCGTATTTACAGAGACTAAATAATATAGATGTGCAAATCAACCGACGTCATGCATGTGATTAGCATATCTTTAACGGCATAAAAACTGTCGCATATTATGCCTGCTGACTTCAACATGAAAGACATGACTTCAACATGAAAGACAATGTTTGCGCTCTCCAAATTTATTTTTAATTGCACAATATGACTTTGGGAAAACTGAAATTTCATAAAATAAAATAAAAACAGGGTCAATAAAAATATTGTTTTCAATTCATAGGCACTTTAAAGGAAGGTTTGAAGAGAACTACATAACTGTACTCTGAGTTCCTGTAGATTCAAGTGCAATTTTTCATTATGAAGTTTCACTTGAATGTCTAGATTTCATTACAACTTCTTTCTTTGCTTAGTGAACAGAGAGACACTTCTGCTCACATTTCTAACATCATGAAACGTTACATTATTTTTGCCTGTCACACCACTAAAGGTAGAGTGCCTTTTTAGCTTTAGTATTGATGGTCCACTGTGAACCATTCTATTCCTATACAACGACTGACCTAGTACATATGGGGACTCATCATGCATGCTCTCTTCAGAAAGCTGGCTGTGGAGCATGCGTCCTTGCTTGTAATTAGGTTGGCTCTTTTCTGGTTCGTCAACCACAGAGTACTGCTTCATATCTGGCTCATCGAATTCACTGGAGAACTGTTTTGGTAATTGTTGGGGTACTACTCTTCTGGGTGGTTCATAAGAATGTCTTGGGACATCCAACGAGGTTTTAATCATTTGAGCAGGTTCGTTTTGAAAAGTTCTTTTATATGGGGAATTCCTGTATGGGCCATTTCTCATTTGTCGTCTTTGGTCATTCACCACTGCAACAAAATATAATTCATAATTATTTAGATACAGCAAGAGGCAGAAAATTATGAAGGGAGTCAGAATTACCCTACAGTTTGTAGTTCACGTGTTGAGAGTTTACCTTTGATAACTCATGTTTGTGAGTTTGTAGATCTAGCAGTTTTTAGTGTCTCCAATTCAAAGTCCCTCACTCCTTGACCAGTATTTAAACTTCTAAGTTACATAACTATCCCAGTTTCCGATATATATATGCTTCAAATGTAATGGAATCTTTATCATTGGTTTCCTATTCACTGTGTTAATGCAACCGGACATCTTATAATTGAAGGGCTGTGTGCAAGAAGGGCATTAGTGTATCCTGATCACACTCTAAATTCTCCTTCGAATTCTTTGTTTTCTAAGGGAGAATTTAGAATGTGATCAGGAGTCACTTATGCCCTTGTTGCACACAGCCCTTCAATGATGCTTGGGAACCCATGTGGGAGGGGTTTTCTAGTCATTGTAATATACCTTGATCTACTTCTTGTTCAATGGATGCAAGTCTTGTTCTCATCTTCATTTGGAACCGATGAAATGCAGTGCACATCGACAGCAGGTATTTTGCTCTAAAGAAACAAAAAAAATCCATTGCAGCATTTATTAATTATCTACATGACTTGTAGTAGTATACTGTGTATATACATGTACTGTGTATCTCTGGGACCTATGTCAAGCTGGCCACCACAACCTGACATTTACAATGGTATTAAACAACAATTCCAACAAACTCAAATGTGAATACTCTAGACTACTAATGCAGGGTTGTGGGCAGGGGTCCCCTTCTCCAAGCAACTGCCTTCCTCCCCCAAGTACTCCCTTCACTCTCATCTCAAGGCTCAATGGGATTGGGATCAATGTAAAAAAATATTGTTTAAATATATATAAAAAAAAAAAAGTCTCAATTAAATTTACTGGGTGTCACTCACTGGGTTACAACATAAATATGGTCACAGGTCTCTCAACATTTCTTCCCCATTTGTTTTCTGACTTTGCCTGACCTTATACCCAAATCCAGGTGACAACCCTGACTTGTGTTACAACAGGTGGCTGACTGTAAAATTTATAAAGCCCACGCTAAAGTGACAGAAGACGTCCTGGCCCATTCACAAGTGGGAAATGAGGCTCTTTTTCTCCATCACAATAAACTGGCACATACTCTGTTCTTTGAGAAAGTGCTGATTGAAGCTCTCATCAGACTTGATGATGTCCTCCAGCACTCTATAAATGGCGAAAAAGGCTTTAAAAAGCCGTAAATTCTGTATTCCCCCAAACAAACTTCCCTCCAGCTTCGTAGCACTGCGACGTCAACGTATCCAAAATGGCCGACAAAAAACTTTGAGCCCCCAGTATTATTGGTCAGATGAAAATTCCATGGTAACAATGGCTATAATTACATGTATATTATTTTGGGGGGGAGGGTTCATTTTAGTGTAGAAACAGCTAAAAATCAGTTAAAATCATGTAGTATAATAGAAGCTGTCTTAGCACAACAGGAAACTGGAATTTTAAGGTGGATGGATGAGAAGGTGTTTGACTAGATTAGCCCCATATTACGTTACTTCAAATACCCTTTACAGTTATCTGTTATAATCATTTCTGTTTGGCACTGTAATCTATATAGTTACATTATAATGTAGTTGTAATAAATCTTGTTGTTGTTGTTGAAGATTATAATGGTGGACAACAACAAAAGTAACTAACCAACTGACATGTCGCATGACTGTATAAATTATATGTATTCAGCTAGATTTAGAAAAAGCAGGCCAGGGTTTAATTAATTTTGAAAGTAGGCAGTAAAAGTTGCTGTATTAATACTAGAAGTTAGTAAAATGAAGTCATTAACCCACTGAAGAAATAGCAGACAGTACAAGATCAAAATAGACACAGGATCTCTGGCAGTAGCTAGATTCTATTGAGACCTCTGGGTTGGGGGCACTTTGAATTGCCCAATCCTTCCCCCAAGAGGATAACAGACGTTTTGAGACTGCACAGCTACATTATTTTGTATGTAGAGACTTTATCGATTGCTTTTAGGTACTAGCTAGGCTAGTATGATGGATTTAACAAATTGTTTGCCATCATCTCATGGTCAATGCAAAACATGGAAGATGACATACAACAGTAATAAATTATTGATTTTTTTTACAACAACAAACTAAAAATAATGATGCGGGCATGGGCCAATAAAACATGGAAAATTGCAAGAGAAAAGTGACTTTAGCATGCATGCTGTCATGCAATCAATCTTCAGTTTTAGTGTGTGAGAGATCACACAATCTACTGTGGTATTTCCTCTTAGTTCCAATGGGAATCAGCCAATCAGTAAACAAGAAACTGGGCAGTTGTTGTAAAATACTTACTTTTTATAATGACTGGTACAAAATGTGAGCTTCACTCCATCTGCATCTCTGGGCTCAATGAAAAACTTCTTTTTCTGCAAATTAAAATAAATTGTGAACAATAAAGCACAATGTACACTGTCTGATTGCTTACTGGAAAATTAATACTTAAAAGCAAAGACGTTTTTGTTATTTGAGCAGAGAGCAGGCCACAGGTAAAAGGGGGTCCACAGAAATAGGTACATGTATGAGCCTCTAGGGAGTTCCATAACAAAGTCATGCTCCCAAGGACAACTTGACACTTTTGGATTAAAATAGTGCCGTTTTGAACATCAAAAGTGATTGTCCCCCAGGGCTCGAAATAGTGACCTGCGAATGGCCAAAAAGCAGGCCAATTTTTAGGAATGGCAGGTGAAAATATGCTTGGAAATGATGTAAAACACTCAATGGCCTGTCAAAAAAAATTGTCAGGTCATATTTTATTTCTATTTCGAGCCCTGGTTCCCCCACCTAAATAAGCCATGCCTCGAAATTGATCAAAGACATATGCATACATCCCAGCCACTTTTTGGACAAATTTGATAGGAAATATAGGCTGTGCAAGTTCTAAATAAAATTATAGGAAAATATAGTTTTTTTTCTCCAAAATATAGGCACTTTATAGGAGCTAAAATAGCTTTCAAACAATAAATAGTAAACAATAAACACACAATTTTTAAAACATGTGAACTTTTAATGTGTTTGATCAAACCTGTTTTTTTATTGATAGGAAAGAATTTTGCTTTTGTTAATTCACAACAAAAATGCTAAAAAGTGCAAAATATAAATGTATCACCCAGCATACATCCTATTTATAGGAAATATAGGAGGATTTCTTGAAATATAGGCTCTTTATAGGATCCTATACAAATTATAGGATATATAGGAAATATAGGAGGTCTGGGATGCCTGCATATGTTTTGGATGTACAATGTATATGTACTGCATGTAGCCTTGAAACAACAGTTATGTACAATGTATATGTACTGCATGTAGCCTTGAAACAACAGTTGTATTGACACAAAATGAACAGACATGATTTTTAGCATGCATAGAATGACTGATTCAAATGTGTGTTGCAGTTTTCTGCTTCAATGGAAGTCATAATTAGCCATCATGTTTGGACAAAGGAACCTATGAGCCATTCCCTCAAAGACCAATGTCATGACCTATATGGTTCATACAGACTTCAGAACTTTTTCTTCAAGGACATTTCAAGGACTTTTCAAGAACTTATTTTCTACAGGTTCACACATTAATGACCTCAAAATTATATGCAATTTAGACCTAATGTAAGGCCCTTCCTCCGACTTGTTTGCATGACAAATCATTCAGTGCTGCTCTAATGGTCTTTTGGAGGCAAAATTGAGGCTGTTTTCCTGTCTTCTCAAATATCCAAGGAGGTTTCAACAAAATTCAAGGAGTTTTGGTAAAAATTCAATGACTTTTCAAGGAGAAAACTAAATGTCAAAATACAGGGACTTTTCAAGGACTTGGCATTATTTAAAGGACTTTTCAAGGCCTGTGTGAACCATGTATATTTACTACAGGTTTTGCTGTTTGTGACATTAATGCGTTGTTTTGTCACCGCTCAATGCCTGAGTGTTGGGACAACACGATTGAGTGTGAACTCTGTCAAGAATGGTTCCAGAGGGCGAGTGGCAGTGCAGTGAATGTCGACCTCAGTGTTAAGTAGCTTCTAAACAAGCAGATATCAGTTCTGCAAAAGCAGTTGACAAGACCCACCGGTTAAAGTGGCTGAGTGCTGTTTAGCCCATGCAAGGACCAGAAACGTTTCTTTCAAATGCATCAGTTGAATGTGGTTGTTTGTAAATTTGAATGAATAGCAGTTTAAATTGATTCAAAAAGTGTCTGATTTATTGAGTTCATTGATTTGCAATCATCAGTCACTTATAATTAGATCACTAGATCGACTCAAAACAACACAGAATTGTCTTTATGTCTCGTCAAGGGAATCAAAGGATCAAAATATGGGAGATCAAATTTGCGTGAGGGGATCAATAGTTTCTGCTAGTGGGTTTGATAAAGGGGATCAAATCTGTGGGGAGTCAAATCTGCTGTGACACCGGTCAATGTCTTGTGTTTGTTCTAGACTAAATGCAATTTAGACATGGTTAAATACGCCAGCGGAATCGGTCTACCTGTGGTGCAGTTTGCGGGGCCTGTGTCTCAGTCTCATACAGGTCTTTTGTTGCCGAATTTGGCGGGCTGTTTGCAGTCGCTCTTCGTATCACTCTTTGCATCACATCGCTCTTCGCATCGCATCGTTCAATGTTTGCTGTTGCCGGGATTGATTAGCTTTTTTCTCGGGTAGATATTATCCCGTACGTGTTCACAATTATTTTAAACTACACTGTTCAAAACAAGTCATGTTTTTTTCGTAGTTTCTGAAGGAAATGGTCATTGCCATAACACTCTTTGCAGAAAACATAAAGATACAATGTACTTGCACAAATTTACAATATCACCCATTTTATACTGCTGCTGTCCCTATTAAGTCTGTCTATATCCTGTTATTCAGTTCTGTCGAGTAGAAGTAATATGTGTACATACCTTGAAAGACAGTTTCTTGGTCATCTGCCATGAGTGCTTGTGAATGGGACTTTTTATGTGTCCCCTTGCCTTGGAAAAAAGAATCACAACAATATTAGAACCAGAACTGTTTGAATTTTTTATATATTTCTCACTGCTAAGATTGACCATAGTCAGTCGGTCGGCCCAGGAAAAACATAAGGCCCCTTAGGGCAACTCGTGGATGGTCAGTGAGCTATTTTGTCATAATTATACTAAAAATCATATGACTGATGATGTCATCGTTACATCATCACCACTATGTGAATTGTGGGGACTCACTACCATGTCTGCCCAAGTTTGAGCTGCCTGGCATTAGAAATGAGGGAGATATGGGCATGTACTTAAAATCGTGTGACTGGTGATGTCATTGTTACATCATCACCACTAAGTGAATCGTGGGGACCCATGAATATCATGTCTATCAAAGTTTGAGCCACCTTCCATTAGAAATGAGGGAGATATGGGCATACACTAAAAATCATGTGACCGATGACTTCATCATTACGTAATCACCAGTAAGTGATTGATAGGGACCCACTACCATGTCTGTCCAGGTTTGAGCCACCTGCCAGTAATATTAAGTGAGTTAGGCATGAAAATCTCATATCCTGAACATATTCCAAACATTTTGCAAACATACATCTTCGGAAAAGGATACAGCATTCAGAAATGAAAATCTACCTAACCACAATAACTCACATGTAACCACAATAACTCATTCCTGCACATGTGTGCATCCACAAGTTAAAAAGCCCCGAAAAAATCTAGAATGGAGCCAAGAACATACTAGACACAGTAGTTTCTACGCCTACTGTATTACATTGTATGTCATTTATATGGGTAGAGTGCAGAAGAAATTCATCTATTTGAAAGAACCTGCAGAGCTGAATTTTTATGCGGCTTGCCTTATTCACTTCAGTTGATTTGTCTTCAATAATTATAAGTGCTCACTTCCCACTTTTTGTTTTTGGTCCTTATGCATTTCACAACAAACTGATGAGTAAACAAAAATGTCAAAACCAAATCTTTATTCAAGATGGCAGACACAACAAAGGCATACATGTCTGCTGCCAACTAGACTTGTCAGCTTTATAGACTTCTGAGCCCATGAGTCGAGCAAGACATACAATGTATATCATATCGTATAAAAATTATCATATTGTGATAACTGTATCACACTTGCACTATAGATAAGACTCTAAACTACTACTCTCTCTATTACTCTTTCTCTCTCCACTTTCCTAATTTCTATACCAACACACGCACTATAAGACTCTAAACTATTACTTATCTTTCTCCCTCATTAACTTCATAATGGTAGTGGCCAACTTGAAAGCTTCTGCTCCTTTGGCCACTACACACTCTTCAACTAAAAATCTACTTATACCTAACTCCATCTTTTCTAATTTATATTATTTGCTATAGTGATATTTACTTTTAAAAAATAGAAATAAGTGTGAATAAAATGAACTTGAACTTGAACTTGTATCGTGGAAAAGTGTGTTGTTGCAGGCCTATAAGTGTTGATTCAGTATTTTGGGTCATAACGCTAGCTGCAGGACACACACCTCATATATAGTAACTCCTCTCACACAGATTCCAAGGAAAATAATATCTGCATCTGCCTTCTTTCCCTGAAAAGCATGAATGGTTTATGATCCAACATTGAGTGTAAATGACTCCTGATCACTTTCTAAATTCTCCTTCAAATTCTGTTTTCTAAGCCTAGGGAGAATTTAGAACGTGATCAGGAGTCACTTATGCCCTTGTTGCACACAACCCTTCAAATTAGTGACATAGATTAAGTGCTAAAACATAATTATGTTGTACAAATTCATTAATAATTCATACAGGTGCTAACCAATCCAAATGCTGCATTCAAGTCACATGGATACCTGTGTAAACCTGATACAGTATCAGTACAGTCTGAATACTAAATTACATCAACTAAACTCCTGTATTGGTACATGCATTGAGATTGTGTCACAAGAATACAGGGTTCACACAGGAAAGTTATAATGAATTCCATGACTTTTCCATGACTAAATAAATATTTTTGAAATTCCATGACTTTCCATAACTTTCCATGACTGGGTGAACCCTGTAATATTATGAGCTGATTTTGTGTACACTTCTCATGTCTTTAATGATGTAAACTACATGCATATACTCCCCCATTGTAAATCCCAATCAGTTCATCCACTCACAAAATAATGTCTCTATTACTTACTGATTGGACTTTATAGAAATGCATGCCGTATTCTGGGAGTTTCTGTACTTCTTTTAGAAATTCAATTTCTGCCTGCTCTTCAATTAAACCTGAAAAGTTCTTGTGGAACTCGGGCAGCTGTTGAGTGGCATAGTCAGATGACACTTTGTTGACAACCTGAAAAACAACAAACATCTATATTGGCATGATTGTAAGTAGACTGCTTTATATTCTTGTTTGCACAGAAATAGCCTGAGAGCAGAGTCTTCTTCGACTCCCCACAAAAAGCAAGACAAAAATAATGCTTTGCTGCATTTCTGTATTATTTCGTATCTACCATGCCTCAACGGTTTTTCTTGTACCCAGAATCACTTGGGCACTCAGTTGTGTCACCTTCGTCTTCCATTGTTGCAGTGGGCTCAAATTTGGTCATCAGGTTAAAACAAAAACTTAGCAGCACCCTGATAAACCAGTTTTAACCGGCTTGTCAAGCCCAGAAGCTTGGACACAAAAACCATGAATGCAGCAGAGCCTTCTTTTCTTCTTGCTTTTCGTGGGGTAGCTGATGAAGAACGCGACTGCTCGCAGGGTAGTAGCACAGAAATAACATTTACAAGAGATAGGGTGTTTGGAACGTTTCTGTCCATCTGTATAGAAATATCGAGGCTTAATTAAGTTTTTACACTGCCTGGTAAAAGCCACTGACATCATTCTTTAAAATAATTTAAAACTATTATACATTACAGTGTGACTACTGGGAACACTTAGAAAACAAGAACTAAAGATACTGCAGTACGAAAACAATCAAAATTGTGACCAACTGGGCCCAGTTGTTCAAAGCAAGGTTAAGCGTCGATCCAGGGTTAATCTGTATAGATTACATATTACAGATTTAGCACTAACCTAGGGTTAAAGTTAAGCTTGCTTCGAACAACCCGGCCCTGGTTGCCAATGGGACTGAAAATTGAGTGTTGGCAACCACAGTTTAAGGACTGATCGCCAGCTGGCTACTTATTTTTACCTCTCAATTTAAGTCGTTTTCTGATATCTTAGCCAGCTGATAAAAAATAGTTTTGAGAAGAAAAAATTGGCAACCAAAACCTACGACCTGGCAACCAAAATTTTCTGTTAGTTGCCAGCTGGAACGTTACTGGAAAAGTTAATTTCGAGTCCTGATAAAACATTCCAAAAGTTAATACCAATCCTAGCATATCCACACAATTTTCAACTTTCCAATAGGTGAGCTATGATTGGTCAATTAGCAGTGATGGCGGCTGTACATTTATTTTGACCACAATCCTTTGCAAACCTAACACAGTAAGACACACATAGCGATCTTTATCAGTGACAGTGTGTATTGGCAACAGTGTATTGGCAACAGCACCTGTACTGGCTTGTTTTAAGATTTAAAAACTCCCTACCACGATTTCAAAATGGATTTAAAGGTTTTCGTGTGCAAAGGATTGTGGGTAAAAGTACCAACCGCCATATTTTTTGGTATGGTAGATTCAAGCTGGTTTTGTATACTTTTGAGCCATATTATAAACATCTACTCATTTGTCACTACCATAAGTTACTGATCCTCATTTCCTCCTATTTATGCCCCGTTTGAGCCATATAGCAGGGGGAAAAATAGCAGTCCATAACTTACAGTATAGACATTTGTATCTTACGTACCCTTTTTGAAAGGTAATGCTCCACTAAAAAGTACTGGTCACCAAGGGACTGATCATAATTGCTTGTTTCGGCCTGCAAGGCCAGACCGGCTAGGATGAATGCTGCCTCCTCGTGGCAGTAAAGCCTCCCTTCAAGAATGTCTTTACGCAACTGGAGGAAAAACTGATGCTGGGTCTTCACATGACTGTTTAGAGAGAAAATGAGGAAGATTGAATTACAAAATATTGATACAGGGCCATAATTTCATGACCCAGATTTTGTTCAGATTTAGTTTTGTTATCCACCAATCAAATATTCCTAGATTCTCAATGGATAAAAATAATAATGTAGACTTACCAAAGTCAACCTCTTTTTTCCCAGGCAAGCGAAGTGAGCATTTATGGGAGCGAACAAGTTGTGAGTGGTCAACTTGTTTCCCTTGCAGGGATTCGATTCGTGTTTAGTGCTATATAAACTGCCAATATGACATCAAGTTTCTTGGAGGTGGAGCCAGATAGAGAGGCTGCTTTGTGTGGCATACTGTATGATTGACAGGTGTGCCCGAAAGTTGTTTTGATTGGCTACTATTATAATTTATTCACCAGGTGAACAATTTGTCAATAAATTTGGCATGAAACAAGGATGAGAAGTCCCTTCATCCCATACCAATACAAATCGCAAAAAAAGGGGTGGAGGACTTTGAGAAAGTCAAGGTGAAATGAAGATAGAGACGAGACAATGTATTGGCATTTGAATGGTTTAGGCACAAAAGCGACCAGTTACAATTATCATGATAAAGAGTTGAGTGACAACAACCATATTGCCAAGTCATACCATGATTCACTTAAAACATGAAAGGCTGTAATGAATAGATACATAATATTAGGCAATGATATGAATTCCAGATATAATTATAGTATTTTAATAAATGGACTTTTACTGGAAGCTACTGATGTCAAACCAACCATGGTTGTAATGAAATGGCTTTTGTTGCTAATTCAAATAACCTTGCCTGAGACCAACTGAAATAAATATGTGTGAGGTTTCCTCTCTAAAAACATTCTACTAGCAGAACAAACTTCCACATAAGTTTGAAAAGCATGCATTTCTAAATACTTCTCGAGTCCCTGACCCATAGACAACAACCATCTACAATTCTGAAAATGACTAGATACTTAATCTGCACTTAATTTAAACAATTGTAATACTGAACTTGTAACTAACTCTTATCTTGTTGAAAACCAGAACCTTGCTGGAGCTGACTCTGTCACTTGACATAAATATACAGTACCTCATTATCATAACAATGGCTCCAGGCCCTCTCGTCCATTTACACTACTTAGTCATTGCATTCATAGTCCATTACAAGAGAAATACATTGCCCATACTCACTGTAATAATGCCATATTTTCCACATAGAACTTGACTCTGAAGTACAAAACGAATTCTACAATTGCTCCTTTTGGCTAAAACAGATAAGGAATGAAAATAAGTTCCTAATCTTAAGATCAACACACAAGCACATATGCGGTGGAATGGTTCTAATCAGCTAGCTCCAGTCTACTTTATTTACTTTACATCCAGCTTACATAAAACTAGACATTATAAACATTATAAAAAAATAGTCAGATCAGAACCACGATACTGAATAATCCTGACAAATTCCCTTATAAGCAAGATGCTCATTACATATTCAACTAATCTAGCGAAATCTGATTGGCTGGCACTTGACAGCACAACAATAGACAGTGTTTCCTTTCGATTAGGAACTAATTTCTCTTTTCCCTCCTGCACTTCACTACACTTGTTTACTCATCCAAAGAGAAATGACATTATTATTAAAATATTACAGTCTGTGGAACATCTGTGAGCATGCAACCACCTCCCTTTATCATTAGATCTAAAAACCTGTCTAGTTTGTGTTTCAGTCAAATAACTTTAAACAGCCACTCTCAACTGTGATCCTTCTCGCATCTAGTACGCCATTTTCCCCCTGGTGGAAAATGCCACTCCAAGAGTTTTGAATAGCTAGCAGTCCCACAGAACAATGGCGGTGTAACAAGCAGTCCCACAGAACAATGGCGGTGTAACGAGCAGTCCCACAGAACAATGGCAGTAACGAGCAGTCCCACAGAACAATGGCAGTGTAACGAGCAGTCCCACAGAACAATGGCAATGTAACGAGCAGTCCCACAGAACAATGGGGGGCATAACAAAATCGCAGATCTACACAATAAAAGAGGCACCCAAAGGATCACAGTTGAGAGTGCCTCTTTATAATTATAACTTCTTGTAGCAGCCACCTCTCTTCGGTGACAACCTTCCTTTGGCATTAAGAGAAGTTTGACTGTAGACCACGTTTTTTATAGAGAAATATGAACTTACAACATACTTTTTCATGTACATTGTACATGGGAAGAAAACATAGTGCCACATAGTTCTGTATAAATATTGTTTTAAAAGAAGGAGTTTGTGCTGTTTTTTATTAGAATATAATTTTAATAATAATCAATCTTAAATGAAGGAAAGCCTGAAGAATTGTTTGTGAATGTAACCCAAGGAATTAAACTCTATTTTTACTCTGTTTTCACATAGCAGGGCTAAAAATAATGGCTGGTCAGTCGCCGGTCAAGATCAGTATTTGGTTGAAACTGTAGTAACATTGACTGGTCAAAATGACCGGCAAGGCAAAGATTTGACCGGACAAGTTCCAATTCTGGCCGGACATTGTCCGATGACCGGCCGTTATTTTTAGCCCTGTATAGAATGTATGTGAGCTGTATTAAATGCATTTCACACATATGGCAGTGTTCAATCTACATGTAAACTGCACCCTTCCGGCATTTACCCAAAAAGAAATCACAAAGCTGCATTCCCAGAGAAGATGTGCATTCATGGAATGCAAAATAATTAGAAGTTCCTATTATTCCCTCGAGTCCCTGAAACACACAGGGAACCTGGGAAAGATGGACTCATCCCATTAATGTCAGATGGGATTTGCCAAAGTCCCATTAATATTTTTATAATGCCCCCCCCCCCCCCCCCCCCCAATACCATCCATGGGTATTAAAAACACAGCCATTTAAAAAATACAATGGGTCCTGTGCTCAACATATAACAAAATCCTAGCATGAACAATGCAAATCGACATGATAAAACTCACCTCATCCTTCCATTTGGGAGGGGCATATTTGGACAACTTTACATCCAGGTCAAGAAACAGAACTTCCCCATCTGTATGACAATAAAATAACATAATCTGAACTTTGCACCCACAAGAATGTCTCTTGAAAGATTCTAGTTCTATCTTATACATGTAGGCAAATCATATACATGTAGTAAATTTAGCCTGTAGGTATTACAATTAGTAATACAGTTAGTAATAGATGTAAATTTATAAAGTGGTAAGCTGTAGTGCTAAGTGTGCACGCCCTACGAGGGAAAGAGAAAAAATCTCTGACCCAAGTGGGACTCGAACCCAACGACCTCCAGGTTACTTGTCTGGCGCTCTACCAACTGAGCTATCAAGTCAGATGAGAGCAACCGTAGGTATTGGTGCGTTATATGGGGTCACGGCGATTATATATGTATATGTAGTTATGATATTGAATCATGTTTGCCGCGTAGCACTAGTAAGTGTAAAGAATGTAATATAAAGTGGTAAGCTGTAGTGCTAAGTGTGCACGGCCTACGAGGGAAAGAGAAAAAATCTCTGACCCAAGTGGGACTCGAACCCAACGACCTCCAGCCCAGGTTACATGTCTGGCGCTCTACCAACTGAGCTATCAAGTCAGATGAGAGCAATCGTGGGTATTGGTGCGTTATATTACATTCTTTACACTTACTAGTGCTACGCGGCAAACATGATTCAATATCATAACTACATATACAGTTAGTAATAGCCTGATGATGAAGGGCTGTGTGAAACAAGGGCATAAGTATGTCCCGATCACATTCTAATTCCCCTTTCAAATTCTTTGTTTTCGAAGGAAGAATTTAGAATGTGATGTGTCACTTACTTACCGTAATTTCCGGCCTATTACCCGCGGGTTATCTGTTAATTTTTCACCAAACCATGGCTGCTGCGGGTAATAGGGTGGTGCGGGTAATGTGTTAAATTCTAAAGACTAAACCTTTGTCACACAAGGTTACGGCAATCGCCTTTTGCCCCTTATTCGCCGGCGGCACATAGCGATCGCCTTTGTCGAAAACAACGAAAAGCGGTCACCTTTCGCTGGCAAAAATTTCGGCTCACTTGTGAACAAAAATCGCTGTTGCCTCTTGAAAAAATTGCTGCCAAACTGAAAAGCCACCGACTCTTTTGTCGTAGAAAATAACAATGATCGCTGTTTGTGTGACCAGTGTTTATTTCGTCCAAATCTTCTCAGCTTTGTTGAAACCAAAAGATAAAATTATATTAACTGAAACTGTTTCTCGGATCTAACAAACACTGAGGAAATAGAAACACAAATTGCGTTACTACGTCATCCCTCTAGTTTGGTGCCTTATTTCATCTGATAAACTATAATTATATACCTTCTGTATGATGTAGTTTCACACTTGACCGTTAAAATCCTTCAGGAGTTTAGCTGAAATCATTGCTTATGTTTTCAAGAAGCCAGCTTATCAAAAGATCTCATTCTTGGACTTGGAGTTGACATGTGAATTCTCTCGACATTGTCTGGTTTTTCACACGTGTCACGCTCTGTGAACTTCGCTGGTAGCATATAAAGTGTGGCTTATTCACCACACAGCTTCTCAACTTATCTGTGAAAATGGAAAAGGCCCACCAAAGAAAATATTCTGGATGGTTCTTTTTGTTAATGTGGAATCCATTTTCAAAGGTGAGGAGGTTCGAGTCTCTCGAATTTCACGACACAGAAGTGTGAATTTTTCCACGAACTTATTTGAATAATCAATTAGTCGGCATGTGTTTGTTTTGCTTTGCGATACATGTACCAAACATTTCTAAAAGACAAATTTTCGTTTAGAAATTGAGAGAGTTTCCGAATCAAATGTTTTGAAAGTTTTTATTTTATATTCGTGTCTGAACAATTTCGCCTGATGCTGGAAATGCTTTGAGTCGAACTCCAAAATACAGAGGTGAGTCGATTAGTTTCTAAATTGCTGTGAAATCGCACTGTATATTTACGACTTCTATTTATCAACATGTTGATGTTCCTATGTCTACTAAGACACAACAATTAAAACCTACTACATGTATGAGGTACCAGTATTGTTACCTAAATTTACACTGAGAGGTGCGGGTAATCTGTTGGTGCGGGTAATCTCTTAATAAAATCAGCGGGTGTGGGTAATACGCCATGCGGGTAATATGCCGGAAATTACGGTACTAAATGCCCTTGTTGTACACAGCCCTTCTATTGAGTCAATAATGGCATTTTTAATAGCAGTTTAACTAAACTAACATGGCTCAGAGTGTAACCAAAGTTTCATGTTTGCCCATGCAGACCACAAATGTCCAGTAAAACTGGTTTCAAGACTTGTTTTGTTCGTCAATGCATGGTTGTGGATGGCGGTATATCAAAGTAAGAGTCCTATACTGGAATAGTCTCCTGCTTCCCTCTCTCCTCCCGACACCTTGGGAAGGAAGACAACTCTAGTTTCAGGGAACCATGAGAAGCTTCCTCTTGATCATTGCCACATTTTCTTGATTAATTGCTGCAGGTGATTATCCAGGCATGGCAATTATTTCAATATCTTGAACTCATTCATTATTCACAAGGTACTTAGCCAACCAGGTCTCAATTTATACCACGTGCGGTACTTTGAATATGGAGGTAGATATGGGACAAAATTCAATGTCCAAAATCGGATATCGAATTATACACTTGAAAACGTAATGCAATCAGTTGAAAAGGCAAAATGGGTGTTCGAACCTGTCGAACGATTGCGAAAACCAATTGGTCGAACGAAAACCCATCGAACAAAAAACTATTGTACGAAAAACAATCGCAAACCCATCATACACGAACCCATCGAACGCGAACCCATCGAACGCGAACCCATCGAACGCGAACCCATCGAACGCAAACCCATCGAACGCAAACCCATCGAACGCAAACCCATCGAACGCAAACCCATCGAACGCAAACCCATCGAACGCAAACCCATCGAACGCAAACCCATCGAACGCAAACCCATCGAACGCAAACCCATCGAATGCAAACCCATCGAACGCAAACCCATCGAACGCAAACCCATCGAACGCAAACCCATCGAACGCAAACCCATCGAACGCAAACCCATCGAACTTCCCTTAGTAACTCAGTAGTCACTCGTCTTAGATAACTATTTAGAACACAGCGTGGAATGTCTTTTTCGAACACCAATATTTTAGTTTTGACCAGGCGTTCTTTCCTCGATCCACTTGGTGCCAGACCCCTAACAAATAATTCCGCACCCCACCCCACTAATATATGTTTTGATGGGTTCGCATTCGATGGGTTTGCGATTGTTTTTCGTACAATAGTTTTTCGTTTGATGGGTTTTCGTTCGACCGATTGGTTTTCGCAATCTGCGCATATGTATGTAAGCAAACTTTTATTTCACAGATTCCTTTGAGAAATCATTCCAAGGCCTCCAATAGGCCGTTTTCACTATTACGTCAGTTCACTACAAGTACCACAATCCTTTTCAAATTATTATTATTATTCAGAATTTTAATACCAAGACAATGGCCTAAATTAGAGGAACAAAAGAATCTGCACAAATAATTCTGGTAGTTGTATTCAACCGACCCAATAGTGCAAACAGCCAATTTGGACTGGAAGGGGTTACAAGTCCTCACAATTAGTTTCAGTCCTCAGCTGCACCTCAGAAACTTGAAACCTCATCCAACCTTCATTATCAGCCTTGAAGCATTACGTCTAATACCCCATCCACATCAACTAAACCTGTTTAAACTAAACTGAGTTTATCAAGCCCCTATATAATCTTGAATGTGTATAGTCAGGGTTGCCACCCATTAGGAAAAATTTTTTCACTGACCAGAAAACAATTTTCACTGACCATAATAAGACTTTTAGCGAAGTAAAGGACATTCTCTCGTCCAAAACAAAAGTCATTATCAAAACCTGTAGCCTCCCCTCACAGACACTTGGAGGCATGAGGGGCCATCATGGCAACCTGAAAATAAAATATCCTGACTTTGACCAAAAAAAATAGAATTTCCCTGACCAGATGCAAAATTCCCTGACTTTTACCTGACCTTGAACAAAATAATATTGTTTTTCCCTGACTTTTCCCTTACTTTTTGCTGACCGTGGCAACTCTGAACTGAAAGTAACTGTTACACTGGATTACAACTAAATTGCACTGTTTGTCTAATTAAGAAAGGTCAGTTTGAAACTAGTTTGGCCCCATCGAGTATGTGAACGAGTATTATAATTTGTTTAATGAAACATCTTTTAAACATGTTTAAGTTTCAATCAACATAACTCTTACCTTGCAGTTGAGCAAGTCCAAAGAATAGCTTGTCTGTGATTTCAAGGTATTTGATGACTTGTTCATATAGTTGCTGGGTTGTTGTGTTAGTCTAATTGGAATAATTATACAATATAAATTACCATATATTAAAATGATGGTATATGATGGTACAGTGTATATGATTCGTTCACTACTGGTATAATGTAGTTATAGTCAAGCCTATACATACAATGTAGTAAATGGAGCTCCATGTTATAGAGCTTCACTATAAAATTAACAAGTAATTCTTACGATTTTACCTAACACACTGCCACCTACAACAGGTCAACTCCAAGATATTTTAAATTCATAAAGCCATCAAAAAGAAAACTTGACATGAGTGAAAATGGTCAGTGGAACCCAGTTAATATGGATACCATGAAACAGGGAAAGTAAAAGTGTCTGTATTAACCGGGTGTCCTTATAAACCGGGTTCCAGAAATTACGTCACATTTTTGTGTTTTATTGATAAACGAGTGATTCATGTATATATATAATGTATCATCAACAGTAAGTAATTAAACGTCTTTAAATGCGTACAGTATTTAAGTTCGTGTGAGCATGTAATTCAATTGCTTATCAACTTTTTGCACTTAAATGGTACAGGTTGCATACTGTAATTCATACATAACGGACATACAGCTGTAATTTATACTGTACTGTACTGTCTAGTTTTAAGTTTTGAAAGGCAATCTTTCCACACAGGAGTCATGACGAAAGGTAATCTACAGGTGACAATGAAAAAAGTGTCTGTATAAACCGGGTTAACTTAATTTGTATGAAAATGTCTTACTCGGTGCAAGAAAAAGTGTTTGTTGTTCATATTAACCGGTGTCTTTATTAACCAGGCTTTTTTTAGAGAAAATGTATGAGCTTCTGCCAGGGAAAAATAAAGTGTCCGTAATAACCAGGTGTCCTTATTAACCGGGTGTCTGTAAAGCCGGGTTCCCTGTATATACATTGTAATTTAGTCTGCACGTCCTTAGATCTAAAGCCAAAGATGATACATGGTTCAACATTAATTTGTTGCCAACATGTAAACATTATTTATTAGTATACCATTTGTTGAATGTTGAAAGAAGCAAATCAACATGTTGAACGATATGTTGCAGGAAATAGACACATGCCCTATTCCATTCAACAAGTTGCAACGTCGTTAAACATGTTGACTCACTTCTTTCAACATTCAACAAATGTTGAACGTTGGCAACAAAATAATGTTGTTTAAACTGTGTATTATCGGCTTTATGTTGAAATTATTGTGTTGCAAGCAGCGAGCTGGCGAGACACGTGCTTGGTGTGAAATTTTGTTGATTTGCATGGGTTATTTTCTCCCCTTTTCTTCCTGATTGATTTTCTATGTGTAAATCTGTCCTTGCATATTTATTCTGATGGTAGTGGCTAACTCGAAAGCTTCAATGCTACTTTGGCCACTATGCACAATTCCTGTAAACCATATAATTATTATAATTACTTCTTGTTAATTTTCTCCTCTCACAGTAATCTTATGTCAAACTTTCTGCATTAAATTTTTTTCGCTGTACACGATGATTGAAGACACCTTTACACGAAATAAACCTGATCTTGGTTTTAAGTAATGATTCAGCTAAGAACTGTCATAGCAAAAGACAATAGGCTGCAGCAATGGGCAAATTCCCACATACAATTTTGCTTGAATATGCCTGAAGTGCTGTATGAGCTGTGTACAGTCCAAACTACACCTGGAAAATATAGTATTTTTTATGCTATAGATGGTTTTGCACTCAATCCCCAGAGATTCAAACGACAAAGGCATGGTGGCCATGGTGGCCATCTTGGTGTACAGAACAAAAGAAGCTAACAAAGAATCTATTGTTAACTGTATACCAACATAGCGGCTATGACCTAAAGTGCAAAGGTCTATTGGCTCTCTTAACTGTGAAAACTCAAAGAAATTAAGCCACCATCCAGCCAATTGGAAAGGGAGAAAACCAAAGATATTTCAATCACAACCCACATACAGTATTCTTTGAAATTAACCCATAATTAGTTTGATCAAATGAAAATTAAAACTTCAAAAATTAATGAATGAAAATGTATTATTTCAATGGTTTCTATTGAACTTATAAGTATCAGCCAATAAAATTACAAGAAAGAAGAATAGAAAATTAATACCTTTTTACATTCCTTGTCATTCAGTGCTATCGTTCTTATCCAGAGCATTATTTAAACATGCTTAGAACATGGTCACACCCACTCGACCAATCAGGGTTCCCCATTTCAGCGGTCTAAATCCCATAGTTACACTACTGACAGAAAGTAATGAAAGTGAATTTCGCCGAAATTCGCTCTTTGTTATATTCGAAATTTCGTACGAATGTTTGGAGATATTTCGATACACAAGAAACGAATTTACCTCGAAATTTCGCACAGCATTTCGAAGTTTCGAAGTAAAATTCGAATGGTTTGTAAATTCATATTGAAATTTCGAATAACTCCGCTCGAAATTTCTTAGTGGAACTGTACAATTCGATGCGATATGGTAAACGTGTAAACAAAGCAAAATCTAACGCAAATACAAGAGTGCCGTGGACTCAAACCATTTTTCGCACCAGGTGGAAACTGTTCAGATACGCAAATGAAGTAAAAACTTTCAAAACGTTTCATTCTGTAAGCATCTCGATTTCTGCGGAGTCATTGATTATTCAAATCAGTTCGCGGAAATTGTCACACTTCTGTGTCGCGGAATTCAAGACTCGGACCTCGTTACCTTTGAAAACGGATCCACATTAAATAAAAAGAACTCCTGAATGTTATGTTTAGTAGACGTTATCATTTGCAAGCAAAGTTGAGAAGCTTTGCGGTGATTTAAACTACAATGCAATAAAATCACACTTCCCGCAAAGTTCGCGGCACTCTTGACGTCTTGTTGGGTGAAAAACCAGACAGTTTAGTCTCCACGGCTCAAAGCACATGTCAACAGAGAATCCTTGTATCTCCAAAAAAGCTGGCTTCTTCAATTGAAAACATACACAATTACTTCAACAAAAATTCTGAAGGATTGTCAGATCTGAGTTGAAACTACAGAAGCTAAAGTTTTATCAGATGAGCTAAAAAACATCAAACCAGCGCTGGGACGGACAGTTTCGTAACGCAATCCTGTATTTTGCTGACAGAATGCACAAATGTCAAGATCACCGTTTATATTTTAATAATAGAACGTTTTTAGTTTTTTAATAGTCCTTTGTGAAAGCTCCAGAGGCTTTGATTGATTGAGTAACAGATTGAGTGCATCATTCGAACGGATTGCTTGAAAAGTTCAAACAGTTTGAAAAGTTCGCTGGAGTTCGCTGGAATTCGATCGCTCGTTACTGAGATGTATTATTCACTTACATGTAACTCACGGAAAGTTTGGTTATCAGATGTACATTTAAGGCTGCCTTTATCGTTAATGAGCAATGAGGATTGCGAAGTTTCACATCTTGCTGTACAATCGATTCGAAAATTCGATCCATCGTAATTTCGATTTAACATTTCGAATCAAAATTTCGCTCGAAATTTTGTCATAATGTTCGAAAGAGTGGAACGAAATTTCGAAGTTAAAGACAAAAGGCAAATCGGAAACTGTTAAATTTTGAAGTATTTCTTCGAAATTCAACGAATTTCAAAGAAATTCGCTTTCATAACTTTCTGTCAGTAGTGTAAGTAATTAGTATCCTCTATATAAAAAATACTAATAAGGCTATGAAACAATAGAAAACAATAGCCTTATTAGTATTCTCTATATATTATTTCGAAATGTTCAGAGTTTGTTACAGTAGTTCCCAAAAATTTCAGGAAAAAATGTCTTGTGGATGTAACGCGCTAGCACGCTCGTGGTTTTCTATCTAAATTCTAGCCACTCTAAATCACATAGAACTCTCGTGCCATTATCTAACCCTTACATAAACACCAGTGGCGAGGTGGGCTATTCACAACTGTGTATTGTTGAAGTTTTAAATTTTACACCTCACTGGTATTGGTGAATATTCAACTTCAGAATGAGGTAATTTTTGAATACAAAACAAAACAATCGTTTCAAAATGTCCCTGCTTCAAAAAGTTAGCCAAATCCTGAAACTACCTGAAAGTGTCACTCCTTGATTGCTCTCAGAAAATTGATTGAAATAACGATTACATGATTTACAATTGAATAACCTAAAATAATAATAACAACAATAATAATATAATAAAACAACACAGCACCTCTGTCATTAGCTGAAGCCTCTGTCCATTCAACACAACTACTGTCACCAGTTTTCTCCCATGTGGTAAATGCCCAGCTTTTTTCTGGGAATACAAAGAATTCTCATTAATAGTATTAAAATTATCATGACGACAACAACGTCAGCGGTGACAACAACTACTACTACTACTACTACCACCATCATCATCATTGTTGTCAACATCATCACTTTAATTTGTCATCATCGTCATCAGTATTATCCTCATCGTTATCATATCATATCATAATGTGATAACAAGACAGTACTTACAGGTGTAATGTTTACTATTGACTTGTCAGGATCCTCACTTATCATCACAAACTCTGGACCGAAGAAAGTCTGTAAAATAATGATAACTAACAGTGACATAATTATAACCATATGATAACAGTAACAACAATATCAGCAGTTAAACAAATAACATTATAATATTCATTAATAATTCATAAGGGTACTAGCCAATCCAGACCCAGCATTTGGGTCACGTGGATACATTGTAAACCCCATACAAATTTGTTTTAGCCTTAGTATTAGTATTCTGTATCAATGATACAGAATACTAATAAGCCCTATTAGTATTCTGTATCAAAATTAATAATACAGACTACTAACTATAAGCATGCTAGCGTTAGTATGAGGAGGTCTCACGACCGATCACTGACTTCCCCTATCCGGGGCCAGGTGAAATGACAAAGTACAACTGCTCTCTTATTGCGTACACACTGTCTCTTCCACATGGGACCTATTTTTCTGCATGCTATTCTCTGCTCTCTTATTGCATACACACTGTCTCTTCGATGTGGGACATGTTTTTTGTGAGAAACTAATTCATCCCACATTGATAGCAAGGTGGGAGAAATCAAAGCTTAACATTTTATGTGGTGCATATCATAAGTACATTACAACATTCGTGGCAATGTTGTATCGGATACGAAGTGGCTCACCATTGTATATCCGATACAACATCGCCACTAATATTGTAATTAGTACTTATTATACAACAAGTTCAATGAGCACATATTTAGGCTTTACATTCTTAATGCAAAAAAATGAAAAATAGTTGACAGAGGTGAATGATCCAGTCTGAATGATAGTTACCAGAAGACATCTTCTCTGTTTGTATCTTTTTTTGTTTGTTTATGTTTTTTTTATAGGAAAGTTTAATTTTGGGCTACCTTGACGGTGGACAACAGGAAACCCAAATATCAAAGTTTGTTGGGGAGGGGTTTCCAACAAGAGCCAATCCAGTTGAATTAAAAAATTCCCTGACTAATCAAAGCAAATACAGCTTTTCAATGGCCGGCCCTCACTCCAGGCTGTTTTTAATTGTAGCTGCATGGTTATTTTGCTGCCATTCTTATTAGATCAAGTTGAATGCTGAGCTATTGTGTTAAAGTGCTCTTAATATTCAGTTCTTTATTAGTTAAACCACTAGTTTGCCGACTTAGCAGTCACTCTGTCCATCATGCTTTGCACACCCTGATCTCCAGTCAGCTAGAGGAGGCTACTATTTTTCTTTCAATGGGTTTAGTGGTGTTTTTTTGTGTGTAAAATAATCAACCCTCTCACCAACAGGTCTGCAAAATGTGCGTAAGTCCAGTCAGCAGTAGAAATTGCAGGAGCAGTTCTAAATGGCTTCTGTTCAGAAAATGTTCAGAAACTCGACACATCGCAGAAAAGATCGGGGGTTAAGAGGAAAACTGCAAGGGTTAAGAGTTTTATTAGCTTAGTCATCAAGCCAATTAAATTTGGGACTGGTCCATATAAAGGACTTAAAAATTGAAGCTCATGCTTTTCTGTAACAATGTTTTGAAGTCAAAATTTTGAGTGAAAATTCAATTAAAATGTGTGATTTCTGGCAAGTACTTCATGTAAATTCACACATGCGCAAGCGTTTTGCAGACCTGTCCCTCTCACCTTAAGCTTTGCCTTAGTTCCCAGTCTTTCCTTGTCTTTCATATTATCATGTGGGTCCACATGTAAGTTAGGTACAGACATATATTGCGGTTGATCCACGTCATCTGACATTGGGAGGCTGGTTACTGAGCCACGGTTCAGGTCTAATGCTGAAAAATACTGCTGGTTCCTGCAAGTTACAAAAATACATATTAGATTAAGTGCACTAGCGATAAGCTAGAGAAATATACAGAAATATTAGTATTAGGGGACTGTCTCCCAGTGCACCAGCCAGGTATTCTGGAGATATACTAACAATCACTCATGATTGTAAATTGCACGGCAGCACTTTGCACCACAATAGCAGTCCATATCCCAAGACCTCCCTTGTGAAGTGCATTTGAATATAATTAATATATAAAATTGAAATGAATACCTTTACCTTTTCCATTATTTTAAGAGGACTACAACAAAATCCCACTCATAAGTCCTGGGTTTAAACAACTTCATTAGGGGTTTTAGGGGGCTTTAAGCCCGCTTATATCCAGGTGGGGCTTATAACTGGGATGACATTTAATACATTCCAAAATGTCTGGAATCAATGTACGATTGGTGGCTGTTAATTGGCATCAAACAGTCAAAGTCCCCTCCCTTACTGATTAATTGGAAGGATAAAAATACAAGTCATGTATGCAATATTTTCCTTGAAGACTAGATCTACGCACAGTTTGTTAATTATGTTTGCACATTGACTTTGATTTCATCTATCCCACATGTGTGCCAGGGCCGTCAGTTTATATGAAAACTACAGGCCCAGAACATAAAGGTGTGTCCCTCACTGAGACACAGCTCCTTTAACAAGGTGAAAGCCCTGCATACATGTACCTTAACAATGGCATATCCCTTCCTGCCCATGTACCTTAACGATAGCATATCCCTTCCTGCCCATGTACCTTAACGATATGGCATTATCCCTTCCTGCCTATGATTGTACCTTAACAATGACATACATGTATACCTTCCTGCCCATTACCTTAATGATGGCATACCCCTTCCTGTCCATGTACCTTAACAATGGCATATCCCTTCCTGCCCTGAAGCCACTGCGAGATACAGAACTTCCAAAGCTGACCAAGTAGGGCTCACTTTCATAACCATCTGTTAAATACGACTCTGGGGCATAGCTCCCTTGGACTATAGACACTGCCGAGGATGACTGTCCATCTGAAAACATTGAAGACCTGGGACCTGATGCCATGGAGGACATACTAGCAACCGAATTCTCACTGCCATAGCGCCGAAGACCTTGAAAGTCTGAACGATTTAACAAAAAATGTGAGCATAACCAGAGGGGAACAATATACCCTAGTATTCCAAAATGGTGAATATTGTTCAAATAGTATATAGAGAGCAATAAATAACAGTTGAATGCTATCATGTTAAAGAGTATGCCAAGATTAGCAATTCTCTGAATTTTAGGGCTGATAGCATAAAATGGTACTGCTCAGAGTGCTCAGTATTACTTACATGTACCATGAATGCAAGCACCATTCACTTCACCTAATATCCTACATTTTTTTTGCATTATGCAAATTAGAGCAGCCCTATTGAAATAGGGTCTATGCTATAACCTTTTTAGCCCTAACTGCCACATTTAAATTCTCCTTAACTGTCTCCGTGCATTTCTAATTAAACTGGTCCAGAGAATTAGGTAAAGTAGTACCAGTAAGATTAGCTTTAAGTGACCAGTTCCTATAGTGTCTCCTATCAATGCATACTGCATTTTCTATCATGTTTATCAAAAGGAGAAATTTGATGTTGATATATCATGGCCATGTTAGCTACTCACCTCCCGGCCTGGAACTCTCAGGCCTGAGCCTCATTTCTGAATCAGGTTGCTGCTGTGTCACTGGCTCCTCCTGATACCCAATGTCGGGTACTTCCTGGTAATGTGGTGAGTCGGTGTACCTGGAGGAAGTACCATTTCTGGACTGCCTTGGAGAGGGCTGATAGGATGAAGGTGTGGTCCCCCTTGTTCCTGGATGACTGGACTCTTGTGGTAAATCATTGTACCTCGAGGAAGTACCATTTCTGGACTGTCTGGGAGATGGCTGATAAGATGGAGGCATGCTTCCCCTTGTTCCTGGATGATTTGGCCCCTGTGTTTCTGGTCGGTCCTGATCATTTACACTCATTTCAGATCTACTCTTGTCTAGATGCTTTCTGTATTTTTCTGTTAAACAACACACATGATACATTATTGAAGGGTTAGTTACTCTAAATCAATTCCTATACTCTCATAAAATTTCAGTTTTTTTCCAAATGCAAGGAGAATATTTAAAGAATTACAAATGTAATGAAGTCTTAAAACTGGCTGCACATCTACATATTATAAGAGAATTGTCTAATGAAAATGCAAGAAGAAGCTGCTAATTACAATAGACAATTAGTTTATAACAATGTCCACTGATTCGTGATCATTTCTAATATTGAATAATTATTATAAATAAAGACATTATCGTTAACCTGTTCATGCGTGCATTTATAAGAAAATCATGCATGCTCAGCTCTTGCATTTTTTAGGCTGCTCCCTTAATTTATATTAAATATTCATAATAACTGTAATAATTAAATGAATCCTAATTATTATATTAGCTAGTAAGTAATTTCGTGAGCTACATTGTATGATTGGTCAATTTGCGGCCCATAACTTCCTGTATGGACCTTCTGTTATGGATCCTCTCTTCCTTTCTTTTCCATTTTTATGGCCTGAGCGCTTCGTGCTTGGGAACAAATCTTGGTCCATAACTTGCGGTACGGACCGAGCAAACCATGTCAATAAGAGGTATTTATATGAGCAAAACAATCCTTTGTTATGACACTGTACACATGGTTTAGAGGGAGGCAAAATGGAAAGAAAACACAATGTTTGACCAATAATATTTTGGACTGTGGACCACAGTTCTTCTTGGGCAGTATCTAGTTAGGAAAATAAATATAAAACATTTTGCACATTACCATTTCTCATTCTCCCACACATGTTTCGATAACTCTATGGGAAGATGGTATTCTATTTCCCTTCCAGAAAAGTGCTTTACTTGATCATCAAAACATAAATTTTCCCAACTAGCTCAAACACACTGTCACTTAACTGTCTCTGTTTCTATATATATTGCTTTCAGCCAATCCAAGCATGTATACTATCGAATCTATTTTGTATTATATAATAATCAGTCCGAAATGCACACTTGAATTGGTCAAGAGCCGTGTCTCATTAGACACACACAAGTACATGTGTCATGAGCATGTGCAACCAATTTCTCAACTCGTCTTGATTGGATATTTTCATAGTTTTTAGTTTGCGATTATTATATAAAACAAAGAGCCCATTTTGCTGTGCATCGATCTGTCCTCTTATAGATGCACAGATGATGCCAAAACAGTCATGTGAAAAGAACATCAGTTATGCCACTCGATTGCATCTTGCGGCACACTTCTTTTCATATTGTGACGTCATCTGTACATCTATAAGAGGACAGACACATGACATAATGTAATCTATTTGTTAAATACCGTATTCACTCACGGATAAGCCGCACTCGTGGATAAGCCGCACCCCGAGTTTAGAAGCTTGATTCAGGGAAAAACGTTTTTTTGGAAGAATATCAAACATACATGTACATTTTATAAACCTTCATCAGTTTCAGTCAGACTTTCAAACTGGAGAAAACTCCAAAGTTTACCTGTAATTTCAGCTCTGAAATAGTATAAACTTCATGTTTACATACTTAGATATATGATTTATCTTTCCATAGTGTTTGTTTACCGGGATCTGTTCATTCAGGTCACCTTTTAGATCAAATTTTACATGTCAACGAAGCCAACAACGTGCTCACATTCATCCGTAGCTTAGTAACCAGGCACCTGTTGGAACAGAGAGAACTGGACACTAGAAGTTTTGTTTCGCTGAATGAAGTCAAAACAACATGGAGTAGTTTGCTTTTTCATCAGCTGTCTGTTGCTATCATGCCTAAAAGAATATCCGGAAGCCATCTATTGGAGAAACACTTGTTACTCAAAGAGAGGTGGAAGATCTGTTTGACAAATATGTTGTTAAAGTGCAAAGCTGCAAAGGATCATTGTGCCATTTAGCGTGGTATTTATCACTTGTGGAGGAACAAATATTCACAACATAAACGGATCTGTTTGGAGCCACCAAACTTGCAAAAGCAATGGCCAGTGCTTACTTTCTTTTGGATTGGGCTAGTATTTATTATTATAGCTTACTATTTCTTTTAAATGTTAATTTATGGAAATTTCCGGACCTTTTGTTCGGTAGATGTTCTCGCAGATAAGCCGCACCCCCGATTTTAAACGACGATTTTGGGTAAAAAGGTGCGGCTTATCCGTGAGTGAATACGGTACTCTTTTTCCTGTACTGGTACATCAGCCTGCATACACTGGGGCTTAAAGTGCCTCTATCCCCATTTCAGTTTTATTTATTTTCAAAGTCAGAAGAAAAAAATGAAATCGGTCCAATCCCTGATTTGTAAATTGTGATTAAAGTCCTAGGAATTTTGTTTCACAACCACTCGGTTTGAGGTCTTGGTCGAGTGACGCAAGATGAGGCAAAAGCCATTGTTCACTAGCTAGCACTTGTTGTAGTTTCTATTGTTATGGATTCCTCATCTTACGTCACACACAATGTCCTAGACCAATGCTTCTATTTTAGGTACTGCTGCTCAGTCATTAAAATAGCCAGGTAGTTTTTTACCTTTTTTAACCAACTTGAACAGGTTGTAGACAACAAATTCATATTAATCAAGGATTCATGCAAAAACAAAACTTTTTTCACAGAATTACTCTAAATATTATGAGGATTTAAAGAAATAAATTTAAAAAATTAAGGTTAGGGGCACTTTAAAACAGAACATGATATTAATTGCAAGAAAAAATTACTTTGAAAATCACTTTACTCACCTAAAATTGGTGGGACATAATTGCTTCCATTGCACTCTGGTGATTTAGCATGTTGTGCCCCTGGTGCAGTCAGCGCTGGCCTGTGATTGGATCCAATTAACTGTGCTGAGGTTGACTGTCCTCTTGAACTGACTTGAGGGGGTGGGGGTGATGGCAAAAACCGAGGGCTCGACAAAAGTGGAGACATGGCTGATGGATACACCTATAACAAAAACAGGCAATAATATTACATTAGTGAAACAAAACATTTTCATCAAGATTCCAGTAGAGGTAGGTTTATAGGTATGAAACAATCTCATTCTCACACTGCAGATGGTTAGACCTTTACATGCACATTGTCTCAAATAAGAACATTAAATCATAGGCCACATCAGTGGATGAAGAGGCACTAATTAATTCCATTTTTACTTCTATTAATGAAAATCTACCACATTTGAGGGAAGGATGTCTAAGTGCATACGTAGAGGAAATCGCATGAACGTGAGTGCTATACGGGATTTATAGGCATTGAGTGATATTTTGAAAGTTCTAATAATTGCACAAGCCTTTAGGCAAGTGCAATTTGAGAACTTTCAAAATATCACTCCGTGCCTATAAATCAAGTATACAGTAGAAACCCGTGTGTAAGAACCTAGATTTTTTGAAGTCTGGCAAAACAGGTTCTTGTATTTTGGGGTACTTGTTAACAATTTAGGCTAATTAGGTTCTTAAATAGGTTCTTAATTTTTTTAGAGATGTATATAGTACAGTGTAGCTGTTGACCATAGTATATAACAACCAAGCATGGGTGTGGTCCTCTAATACAGTATATTATCATAAATCATCTGTATTATACTTATCAAGACTTAACTTGTTTTACATGTGACAAAACTGATCCTGTATGATAACTTTTTTATCATTCAAACCAAACACAACAATTGATAGACGTCTCAAATGTACAGTGTAGAGCTACCTATCATAACTCAAATGACTCTTTCATATAAGAACCTGTTTAACTTTGCCTGGCTAAACAGGTTCTTATATTTTTGGGTACTTAAATGCCAAATTTCTGCTTAAAGGTTCTTAAATCACTAGGTTCTTACACGCGGGTATCTACTGTAGCACAAGCACTTCATGTGATTTTTTGTTTATAATATACTAAGCAAATATTTGCTGAGAGCATGCAACTGTGCACTCAATAACCTTTAGATTCACTCGTCATTGACCAATCAGAATCCATATATTTTGTTGAGTATGTGATAAAGAGGTTTATTGTACAACTTGGTATTTTCAAGTGCAAATATGGGATAAAATGAGTGCAAATATGAGAGAATATCACATGGTTCACAAACAAGTTTGCACAGGTTTGTTGGTTTTGTAAGCATGTGAACCAATAGAAATGGGGCTGTTTGAGTAACAGCCAATCAGCTTTTAGGGTGCGAAAAAAACATTCATTGCATGCCCGCCCCTGACATTTGACTTCAACAAGGATGAGGTTTCTTCTCTCAAGATTTTCTTCAAACAGAGCAGTAAAGTAAGCAGTTAGCTGTCATATAATAAACAATTTATTACACAAAAAGTTGTATAATACGGCTGGGAATTTCGACTTGTCAATTTTATTTTTTTCTCGACTTTCAAGCAAAAATACCTAGCCGTATTTCACAACTTTCCATGTAATAACCTCTTTGTATCCAGAGTTGGGATGCAATACGCAATTTATTTTCATTTTGCACGTCAATTTCTTTAGGGGATCCAAGGAACCCCAGTTTTGAAAACCTGGTTACCCCTCCACACTTATACATAATTCAATATGAAGAGGGTGTACACTGGTGTATGTTACCTCTCCATTTATGCCATGGTCACTGGTGTCCGTCAATGAAGCCTCAGAAACTAGACTAGGTTCCTGCAATTCAATCTTTATGTGGAGAAAAATATGCAAATATTTGGACAAGTATGGGAAAACAAATTTCAAATCATTATTGTTAAGTGGTCGTTGTCTTCTCAGTGACAGTAACAGAGGAACATTATGAATATTACACACAAACAACATGAGAAGCCAAAGTTAATTGCCCTCTCTATCCCCTCCCCAATTTCTAAAATAATATGGAGAAAACACCAAGTTCAAGAAGTTACAAATGAAGGGCTGTGTGCAAAAAGGGCGTAAGTGACTTCTGATCACGTCATAAATTCTCCCTTAGAAAGCAAAGAACTTGAAGGAGAATTTAGAATCTGATCAGGAGTCACTTACGCCCTTGTTGCACACAGCCCTTCAAATATACATCACTTCATTCTTTACTTAAAGTTACCGGATACCTTCATAACGAAAAAGATGGGGGGGGGGGGGGGGGGGGATTTTTCGCACAGAAATGTAGTTTTAGTAGTAGTCTCATATACCAAAAACTCAGTTCAATAAAAATTAATTTTCACGGAAAAATACGAAAAGGAAGTTTTTGACGGGAAGTAAAAGGTTCTGTTTGATTGACAGCAGACCAATAAACACATGACAAGTGCTCACTCGCCCGTAACGACGGTGTGGGGAAATCTAGCGCATATTAAATTTATTTCATATATCAATGTTTACGTTTATTGAGAAACGTTTTTCCACACACGATACCATAATTCCATCGGGTGTTGGCCTTATGCCTTCTAAAAAGCAAGCAGGATGCCCTTAGCTTGGAAATCAAAAAAAAAGGAAAGCAAAACAAAACAAGGCCAAACAATGCATACAACTATAAAGCCAAATAGGAGTCCTCACAAAACCCGACAAGGGTTTGTATTTTCACTTTCAAACAGAGTGCCGAGTGCTCCACATCTGAACATAAAGAAGAATTGATAGGAGCCAGCCAAGAGAATATTTGTTTCCAGGAAAGCTTAGATGGAAACGTAAAGTCTGACGACGACTCTGAATCGCTTGAAACCAACACCACAATCTCGCTTTTGCTGTGCTGTTTCAGTCGCCTGCAAATCGCTGTCTCCTCTACTAACTATGCTGGCATTCAAGGCGTATCTAGGTGTTCACCTAGTTGGCTTTGTCCCTCAATGTCTTTCCCATTTTTCAAGTCACACAAGAAAACTAGAACAACCAGCTATATTAAAATTTTCTCAAAGCGGCGCGTAGCTTTGATCGGAAATCAACATTGGCGGGAAATCTTGACAGATAGTTGAACTGTGATGAGAAATGATTGGCCAAGAGCTCGCTAATTGTTGGAGAGGCGGGGCTTCAGATTCACGCACGACAGACGGCTAGATTTTTTAAAATGCTATTTTCTACGCTTTAGATTTTCAACCAAAATAGAGTTTTTAAAAAGCTCCCACTCAAGAGGAATTTACTCGATTTGTTTGAAATTTTAAAAAAATGTCAATTGAAATCTCAGCTGCAAAACCGTGTTGGGGAATTGGAAAATCCTAAAAAGCGCATATCTACTCTGATTATTTTTTGCCTTTTCACGGAGAGCATGATAACTTTTGAACTAAATCGAATTTTGAAATTCCCTGACACAGGTTTTGTAATACGATTCCTCTGAAACGCGACAGATTTTAAAACCATCTCACTAGATCGGAGAAACGGGATCGCGGAAAATTCGAGATTTCCAAAGAACTCAAAACTTTTTACGTAATCTTGTAGCCAATTTTATAAGCTTTAAAATGATACATGGATCATTTATCTACGATGTTTCCTCGAGGCGCAACATAATTTAGACTGGAAACGCACCCTGAAGGTATCCAGTAACCTTTACAAAAAAAAAATGGTTTTCCATGTTCTATTTAACAAATAAAGAAGCCTTAGGGAGCGCGTCCAAATATCGGAATCGGTCCTGACCGATTCCGATCATTCGGTAATAGATCCGATTCCGATGTCACTGAAGGTCCACCCGATTGAATCGGTGCCGATAGAATGGGAATCGGAAATATAAAGTACAGTATCGGTACCGAAAGAATCGGAAGAATCGGAACGGAAATATGTATCAGTCTTTGATCTGTCAGATGACCTTGTTCAGTACTGCATGCAGCCGCCACCACAACCCATTAAACCTGATCGCTACGCGCTAGGAAAAGCACGGTTTTCTGCATTCGCTTAATAAGCAACCAAACGAACTTTGAAGCGATTGCAAATAGCTGGGGCATTATTAAAATCCTAATGAAAGTTAATTAAAACTTTACTAAAACACGGACTAATGATAGATACATGTAGGAGATTTAAAACAGTGTACTGTAGATCGAAATGTTTGTTAGCTCCGCAAGCGGCGTGGAAATATGCCAGTTTCTTGCTACTTCAATGGTCGTTGTTTTAGTTTTGATATTGACACTTTTTTTCTTTGCTTCCCCAACTTCTCTAAATTTCTTCATAGTGTAGCATCATTAAAGATAGGACACATGATATGTACACCAACATTAGCTAGCTGACGATAAGGAAGCCCGCACGAAACTTCGCTTCTTCGAAATGTCGCTTCGTAATTTCGATCCACTCGGTCAATTCGACCAACCTGAGTTGTAAACTTTATTTGGTCTTTGACTAACTGAACTTTTCGGCTCATTTTCGAACGGTACAGGAAGACAACTGTAGAGTTTACTTCAGTTCAGTCAGTATAATCAGGCTAAGAATAGAAATCTGATGCTTTGAACCCGGTTTGAATCGAAGGCCGGAAGGGTAATATACGAAAGGAATGGAAGTGTTCAATTTTATAAAAGTTACCGTATCAATAATATTCAGATCCGTCAGCCTTCCAGATCTTTGTAAAAGTCATTGCATGAAGTTTTCAAGTAAATTCGGACCATGCAGCATGAAATATCGTGAGCCGTAAAATAAACAAAACAACGGCTGCTCGCTAATAGTTCCCAGACCGGCGGTATGTGGCCCGCTTTAAAGCTTGACTCACTCGCTGAGCGCAAAGCATAACACCAAATAAACTTTTGCTTCAGTGTAGTTTCACATTTACGGCAGATACTTGTCTTGTTACTAGTATTAAAAGGTTTCGGCAGAAATCATTGTAAATGTTTGCGTATAAAAATCTCAACTCTTCTTGGAGTCTGAATTTCCACGTGCAAATCAGTCAGGCGTGAACGTGTCAGTCTGATATTTTACAGAACATCGATCAACAGAGTTTTGAAGCAACGTTTGTCATATTGATCAAGACGTGCAAAAACTTCTATACTCTTACCAGAAAACTTCTACTGGAAAGTGCAATTCCTTTTGAATTAAAAGAGCTTTAAATGCATCGGATCAGATCAGTCAGTTCGCGTAAATGGAAATTAATTGCGCTCCCGCGGTATTTGTGTCAGAAATGAGACACGCGTCTGGTTCAGTGACAGTTCATAATTGACGGGGACTTTTATTATAAACCATCTTACTGTATAGCTGTACTTTGTAAAACTGTTTGTCATGAATTCGAATTTGTCACGCGTTAAATCGATCCTGGTGGAAGAAAGGTTAAAATACGAAATATTACTGTGCAATGAACACGTACGCTTGCCGAAATTTCTTCGAAATGCAATGCAATGTCCGTTGCTCTATCGGGTCGAATAAAAATGTAGTTCTTCATGTCTGTCTTTCTGTTTGTTGTTTTCCAAAGCGTGGGATCGCTGCCTGAGCAGCACGACAATTGAGTTCGGCTCCACTGAGTTGAACTTGGGTTTATGTCAACTCATGATGGCGTAAATCATGTTTACAAAAATTTAATAGAGCAACTTGGAAATCGGACAGATCGATGTGAGTTCCGAACAAGTCACTGTTAAATTGTTCAATCGGATCGGATCGGATCGGATCGGATCGGATCGGAATATTTGCGATCGGAATCGGACAAGACTTGAAAGTACCTCTACATTTTCCCGATGCTCAAGTATCGGAAAGGGCATCGGATCCGATTCCGATAATCGGATTTCCGCCCGATATTTGGACGTGCTCCCTTAGCCATGTTTTATACTATCATAAAACACGATGGGCATTTGAGAACATGAGAGAAATGTTAAAGCACAAGCCGAAGGCGCATGCTTTCAACATTTCTAGAGTGTTCTCAAATGACCAGAGTGTTTTATGATAGTATAAAACATGGATTTAAGGCTTCTTTATCTGTTTTATAATATAGATTTACGCGTGCGATGAAAGGAAACGCCAGTTGAAAACTATATAACACGGCTAACCATGTTATATACTCTGATAAAACATGGCTTCTTAGCCAATCAGAGCGCGCGTACTATCGTATCTATATTATAAAACAAAATAATGCATGCTCCGGGTCTTTAAAAAAATTGCGGATACACAAGCAACCAGAATGCAAGCACATTTCGTAGCTTTTCAAGACCTTGAAGTGCATTATTTATAAATTTGTAACTTCTAGGACATAGGAGAACCATCTTCTATTTAGCTTTATAATACGAAATTTGATCTACACAGAAAGAAATACTTGAGCATGCATTATGAGAAAATCAAGCATGCTGAGCAGCCAATGAAATCGCTCGTTCTTAGGATGCTCCCATAATGCTCCAATATTATAACGCAGAGTGTACCTGACCATTATTATTTTAAGAAGACAGGACTAAATTAGTAAATAGATCAGACTTACATCTGGTATTTCATTTCCAAGGAGAGATTCCACAAGTGAAACCACCACATCTCTGTAATACCTCCTGCCATAATGGTTGTGACACTTCTAAAAGCCATGAAAATGTTTTTGTTACAACTTACAGGTTCATATCCATATCCAATGAATGCAGGTGAAAACAGGGAAAGGGTGGAGGTTAGGGTGAAGTGTGGGGGAGGGGGAGGGGTGGAGGTTAGGGTGAAGTGTGGGGGAGGGGGAGGGGTGGAGGTTAGGGTGAAGTGTGGGGGAGGGGGAGGGGTGGAGGTTAGGGTGAAGTGTGGGGGAGGGGGAGGGGTGGGGGTTTCCCAGAAACTGCTATTGATCAAAAACACTTTGCAGTCATTGGCACAAAAAGCAAGATCCAACTTTCCACAGTTTTGGTTTGAGGACATCTATGTGCATACTGTACAACAAGATGTATAGCCATAAATGTAGAGATTTTGTATATATGCCTTTTTAATAAATTATGCATTCTCCTGGGGCCGGTTGTTCAAAGTCTGATTAAGCCATTCCAGGATTAGCAGTGAAATACGGTAGTTATGCAACCCGAGTCATAGCTTTTAGGGGTTCACAATTAGAATTTAAAGGTTATTTTACAGCGTACACATAAGGAATCACTTTATAATGTTAATTTATGCATAACTTTTAGGTTTGACTGCCATGCACACCCATCATTTTGGTACTGGAGGGCTCCCCCCCCCCCAAAAAAAGACTTCTCCACATTGCTTTATTTAAAAGCAGAACATGATTACTACATTTACAAATGTACTTTTAATATTGTATAATAAATATAATTCTTTCATGTGGCAACATTAGTTCTCATCTTCAGATTAATCTTCCATTATATTAATGCAAATTAGTATTAGGTGGTGGTCATTATGAATGCAGTCAATACCTGTAATACTCTTGACAGTGTAACTCTTGAGTGGGCACACTCCTCACACATGGCTAGCAGCACGTTCTCAAGGGTAGCACTCAAGTTAATAGGCTGCGAGTTACAGAAATAGAGAATAATACATGTGTGTGCAGAGATATGGAATTTATTTTCGAGTGTTCAAAGTTGAACATGAGAAGATAAATTTCATATCTCCGAGCAACCATGTATTATTTTATTTATTTTATAAACAATACTTGGACCTGGGCCAGTTGTCCCAAGCAAGGGTACATTTGTAAGCGTGTGACATGGCAATCCCTGATTGGCGATATCCACACACGTAAAATTATCGTATTTTTATGTGTTCAGATACAATATTTCTCAGTGCTAGACATCCTCGTAAAACACTGTAGTTCATAGAATAAAGCAATATATGCAACAGGTTAATCTCAATTACGAGTACATACCAACAATTATATTGGAGTCTCGGAAACTTTTGATTAAGAGGATACATGATCTTAAATGTGTGGTTTAACTATTGTGATCTTGTGTGTCATGAAAAAGTGTCCCATCAAAGGCCTAATTAATACATGTATGTAGAAGTTGGTCAATATGATAAGAAATACAATTATTAATAGGCCTATAAAGTCATTTACAGTAATATTAACAACACTTACACTTCCAATTGGTATTTCAAACTCTGCGGCATGGTAGAGGGACATCCCAAGGGAGTATACACATACCTGTTATACAAACAAACAAATCATCATCACCAGATGTCAATATCATCACATACTGAGGCTGAGAGTTAACACCTGCAAAGGAAAATCAGTACCTTCTCCAAGGCTGCATCACTTGGCAAAGCTCTATTGGAATAAGTTTCTGGTGCAGTAAAGGAGCGGTCTCTGGGAGATGCTAAAATACAATCATACAATGTCATGTAAATGTACAGTACAGATAATCAGTTTTGTAACCACCAGTCCAGCAGCTGCTAGTCTAGGTTATTTACTGTGTGGCTCTACTTCCAAGACAACGAGAACCAATCACATTGCAGAACGAAAACAAAGTATTCCAACTTATTTGATCCAATCAGTGTTGAGTACAAGACAACAGCATTTCAACTTGCTTGAGCTGCGATCTGCTAAAAGACAAATTTGGTGAACCAGTTCTGATGTCAAAGTCTTTTAAATAAAGAAAATTGCGTGGATATGCCAGAATTTGTCATTTGGAATGCTTTATTTTAGTTCTGCAATGTGTTTAGCTCTCATTGTCTAAGTGGCCCTGGTTACAGTAGTCATTCTGTAAACATTATATTTATGATCAGGAGATGTTAAAGAGGCTAGAAAACAAAATGGAGGGCAACTAGTGCTTATTGATATATATACATCTTGTTGTTGAAGGTAAATGCCAAATAAAGCAAAACTGTCTGTTAGTTGAAGCAAAACAAAACCACCAACTGCAAGAACAGGGATACATGTAAAGTTCTGCAATTCGTAATTCTTGTCCACCATTTTGAAAGCTAACCAAGCCTTTGGTGATATTGAGGCTGGAGTTGAGACAGCTTAGTTTATAGATGCTTGTATCTACATGTAGTTAGCATGATAATCAAAATCTATCCATAATTATTATTTCATAGAAAGAGGGTTTGTATCAGTGCAGGGTCATCTCCAGCCTCCATGGCTTGTATCTAGTTAGCATGATAATCATAATCTATCCATATTCATAGAAAGAGGGTTTGTATCAGTGCAGGGTCATCTCCAGCCTCCATGGCTTGTATCTAGTTAGCATGATAATCATAATCTATCCATAGTAATAGAAAGAGGGTTAATATAATTTGTATCAGTGCAGGGTCAACTCAAGTCTCCGTGCAAGGCTAAGGCTTGGTTACCCTAGAACTACGAATTAGACTACTTACAATAAATATTTATGTGACAAAATATCCAGTACATACCTGAATGCAGAGAGAATTTAACTTTTCCAGTGTGGCACAGAAGTAATGTCTCTGGAGTGATGGTGAAGGTACCAAAATGTCTTTGCCGAGCTATACCTTGGACAAAAAACATTGAATAAGTCGCTATGTACAGGGGTACAGATTGTGGTCACACTATCACTATGAGTGATCAGCTCGCAAAAATGTCTGATATTCAACACAGCAGGACACTGGTCTGATTGCTGTCCATTTGGTTCTGTTAGAGGTTTTGGTGAAATGCGCTGAATTACTGTCCTTACTGTTCTACTAAATAATTGTCCTATTGATCTAACCCGAACTAGGACAATTGACAGATACATGTAGTATAAAAATACTACAAAATCCCTGTTATGTAGGACATGTGATGCTGTACACCAGGCTTTTGAATGGAGGGCATTACCAAACATCTTTTCTAACTGATGCCACAGTCTTATCAAAGGTGGCTCATCCAGTAAATTACTAAATCTAATTCAAAGAACCCTACCCCCACCCCAAGTAGGGGTACATTTAGGCTACCACTATTTTAGTAACACCACTAACTACTAATAATTTGGACAACAGAAATTTGGGTAATAATGTCATGTAGAAATTTGCAAGTAGAGTTATCATCCATCAGCCAATTGGAATATAAAGGAAAGCAAGCTGTCCAGTAACATGTAAAACCTTATTGTCTACAGTACCACCTGAAAGCATTGAAGCATCAGGATGGGGCTAAACTGTGGTTTCACTGCATGCACTGACCAATTATTCTACGTGTGAAACTGAAATTCTAAACATTAATTAAAAGTTCAAAATTAAACTTATTGGCCCAGATGCCGTTTAAAAAATCGGCCCCATAAGTCTTACTAGTGTAATCATTTATGTCAAGTCCTTTTTTCCTGCCTCCACAACATCTCATTAGATCTATGACATGACATTGTAGGAATTATACATGAGATCTAATTATCAACAATACAACACACCCTCAGGCCAAACAAAATAAATGTTGTGTTTCTGGTAACAAGCTGAAAAAAAAATCCAGGTACAGTACCGCCTGGAACTATAGGTACATTTATCGCGATCAATGACCGCGGTCTGCTCGCACCTTGCTTGCGATCTGAACGCACCTTGCTCGTGATCTGCTCGCACCTTGCTCGCAATGTGACCGCGATCAACTATTTTCGAGATGGAAATGATCGCAGTTACTTTCATCGGACATTAGATTTTACGTATACATTTACCCGAGCCCTTGCGAAATGTTTTACAATTTCTTCCCTTGACAAAAAAACGCATTAAGGTAAAAACGAAAAGCTCAATATTACAATTTATATGAAGAAGTACTTGAGAGTAAACTGTCGCTGGTTAGAACGGATCATAAAAGTTGACGACCATTGCTATGTTTTGGTCGATCGAGGACGCATCACATATTTGAAAACAAACACTAGCACTGAGACTTGTTTGTTTCACATCTGACATCAGACCAATCGCTGCAGACCGGTCTCACAGCAATTATAAACCGCAATGCCAATCACAAACTGAAGAAGTGATGAAGTAAAAAAGCTGAAATGGAAACTCCAGAAGATTCGGTGCGATCTCACAGCAAATTAACCAATAACGAATTAAAATATCGAAAATGTACTTACCTGGATGTTTTTATTTGACAGAATGGACTCAAACCAGTTTTCGCATTAGGTGAAAACTGTTCAGACCGTAAATAAAATACAAACTTTCAAAGCATTTGATTTGGTTGGAAGATAATTTTTGGTGTGATCTCAAAGCAAAACAAACACTGCTGTCGGAGCTCATTGATTATTCAAAAATGCCACACTTCTGTTCATGCAATTTGAGACTCGGACCTCATCGCCTTTCAATTCAAAATGACGGATCCCACATTAAATAAAAAGAATTCCAGAATATTCTATTTGGTAGACGTTTATCACTTGCCAGCATTAAAAGTTGAGAAACTTTCCCGCATTATTTAACTCTGCATTCTGCAATCAAATCACATGTCCCGCGAAGTTCGCGGCACTCTTGTTGTGTCAAAAACCAGACAATCAGTCTCCACGGCTGAAAGCACATGTAAACACTGAAAAGCTGGCTTCTTGAATCTGTTGAATTGAAAACATACAGCATACGCAACGACTTTTAAAGAATCGTGAAGGGATTAACGGATATATTAAAGTACATGTATGAAGGTACAGAAGTCTGTAAAGTTTATCAGATGAATAAAAACGCTGACTGCTAACGATCGGACGGTGCAATCCCACGCAACCTTTCTTTTGGTGACCCTTCAATATTTATATTTCTAACGGGACTTAAAACAACCATGTATGTTGCTGATCAAATAATCTGCAGATCGAATTGGAATTTAGCGTGTTGGTTTTTGTGGAGGGAGGAAAACCAGAGGACCTCGGAACAAGGGCGAGATTACAACAAACTCAACTCACATGTGGCACCGCGTGCAATAGAATATTTTGGCTAACCATCAGAGAGTTGGTCAAGACCATCCGTTCGAATGTTTTGATGAACCATTAGATAGTCAAGACCACCAAGGAACATTCGTTGCGGATTTCAAGACTATAGCTTCAAAAGCTTCATTTAAATGCTACATGTATGTAATGGCAAAATCGAGACACCCTGCCGCTTGGCCGGATTTTTGCCATTCATCGTATGATAACCTCTCTATTAATACTTGTTCCCCTGCATTGGGTTTAGGATCCTGGATTTACACTCTTTCACTAATAAAAAGTTTAGCCCGTGTTCAAGTGGAACGTACACGTAAATTTTATAGACCCAAGAGGTTTGTGGAAATGTTCATAAGCAGGCATTTTGTTTCCCGGCTGTAGACTGCGACTGATGATCGCGATCATCATAGTGATAGCAGTCAGATCGCGAGCAAGGTGCGAGCAGATCGCGAGCAAGGTGCGAGCAGATCGCGAGCAAGGTGAGAGCAGATCGCGAGCAAGGTGCAAGCAGATCGCGGTCAGTACACGCGATTTGATCGCAACTCGATCGTGATCAAATGTACATATAGTTCCAGGCGGTACTGTAGGTAAGTTGGAAAATATTTTTATTTTGTTACTTTTTTACTTTTTTTATAGGCTGAAGACACTATAGCAAGAAATTGTTGTTTATGTACTTCTCAATCTTTTAATACGTTTTACATTTTTATGTTTATTTTATGTCTTGGAAATTGAGGTTGGCAATGATGAAAAACGTTCAGATCCATCAGGTTACCAGAAACACAACATTAATTTTCTTTGGCTTCCGTACCTTTTAAGAAGACATCCTGCAGAGCTTCTGCCGACTGACATAGTACTGGCCACAGCTCCTCTTCCATCAGTGGTGCACCTCTCACCTCCAACACTTCTTCTAGTGTCACTGTGTTGGCCGTAAGAGCTGGCATGATGGTTTCACCTACACGTAAAGACCCTGAGGAAAATGAAGAAATTGTTTTGTTTCTTTCTGGCACTCCTATCCTCTAGCACTTAGATTTCCTCAATACTATGTTCAGGACATGCAGCAGTTAATTGTTCTATTTTAATAATAGGATAGGATAAAACTTTATTTATACATGTATGGTGTGTCCTTCAGGCTTAAATATACATAATAATGTAATATATAATAACAATATAAAGTCAAAAGATAAGAATAATGATTTCCATCGAATACTAATAATTCTAATGACACTAATAATATGCGGATAATACTGGAGAGCTCAATCTTAACTTCTAAATGCACTAGCAATGTCTGATAGTTATAATCTTTTTCCACAGCAAAAATTCAGAGGGTACTGGCAAAATGACAAAATGTGGCACATACTGATATTCTGTATGTTCACAGTATCACTTTTAATAATTTATTGTGCATTGGGTAAAAATTTAGCTTATAAACGTTTGTAAAAAATAAATATACCACAATTTTGTTCCAGGTTTTCAGACTCCAATTTGTACCTTAAAGAAGATTGACTCGCAAAAATTTGCTACTGAAGATTTTTTTTCACTGACTTATAAATTAAAAAATCTGCAAGAATTTTGCGAGTTTGTGAGCATTAATTTTGAGCCCTCAGAACCATAGTAAGAATGGGAAAAATGTCCATACCTAGGGACCGACGTTAACAACCAACCTTATTGCTAGAAAATGTTTGAATACTGCTAGAATACAGAAGCCATTGATTAGCACAAAATACATTTTTCATTTCAATAAGTTGTTTTACTTTTGTCATTTGAAACATCCCAAGGGGCTGATTAACATGCATTTCTAATCAGGTAGCAAAACAAAAGTTTGGAAAATCTATATAGATCTATAGGTTGGGTGCATGCCAGTCAGCTGAAGGAGAGAGCATAGTCAACAATAACAGCATTCACAATTATCAACAGCAACTATGATGATGATTACTAAATGTAAAACTTAAAGGCAGAGTTATAGCTTATGGCACACATAAAATGGCTATTTATCACAGTTATCCAGCAACTTAAAAACATAATATAAAGAATGATGTAAAGAAAATATATTAATATAAACAAGATAATTATTTTATGCAAACATACAGCTTGTCATGTGTTTTTATTATCTTTGTTATTATGCCAAGGGTTTCACTGGAAGGCCATTACCAGCAGTGCATTACTGCATATTTATTTTATCTTATAACCAGTGCTCTCGATAAGGACTGGTGCCAGCAAAAACCACCAGCTCATTAACCTATTTTCAGCAGGCTACTTTCATCTGCCATTGCTGATTAGATTATTGAAATAAAACAAATACAAATGATACATTCGTGATCAGCTGCTTACTCCAAAATTCATTGAAAACCCTATGACAGCCAGCTACTTGGCAAAATTAATGAATCATTCTTCATAAGGACAGACATTGGTGCACCAGTTGTTATGTAGTACATTGTACATGTACCTTAATAATTGATAGCAATAACAAGCTTGGCTTCATACATTTGTGACAGTTAAATCTCCCTTAATCACAAAATAACAAAAGATTGATTTTCTTGAGTCGAGGACCAGTCAAGATCCCTTTATGAATTATAGACAAAACAACTGCTATTAGGACTACAATAAGCTTGAAATGCATAAATTTAACACTACATGTACATTATAATCTAGCAAAATAATATAAATTGCTGAATATGTAATCTGACATGTACACGTACAGTACGTACGAATTTCGAAATTTAGGATCACAATATTTCGATAACCTGGTACCCTTGCCTCTAGGGTTTTTCTCTAGGTTCTCTGTTTTTTCTCCCTCCTGAAAAACCTGAAAAACCAACCTGAATTCCAATTCGGCTCCCTGTATCCTCGACGCAAAAATAAACCATTTGTAATTTTTTTACAAATCTATCGGTTCAGCACTTTAAATTGGCTTATCAAACTCATTAATAATCCATGAAGCAAAAACAAAAGAAATCACCGACCGATAAGTGATCTTTAAATCTGATACAGATTTCACCCTGATTTACATAAACTTTGGCTTCGATTTTCTCGCCCAAAATAAGTCATATTGCCAAAATAACTTAAAACATGACTCTACATCTAGACGTTTGATAAGTGTGATAAAGAATTTGCGTCCGATCTTTATGGGATTTACAAATGCTCGCTTTCAGCCCGAGTTTGTAAATCCCATAAAGATCATCCGCTCATTCTTTATCTATTACTTATCAAACTCGTTAATAATTCATGAAGCAAAAACAAAGGAAATCACCGACCGATAAGTGATCTTTAAATCTGATACAGATTTCATCCTGATTTACATAAACTTTAGCTTCGCTTTTCTCGGCCAAAATAAGTCGTATCGCCAAAATAACTGAAAACATGACTCTCTACATCTACAATGTAGACATTTGATAAGTAACTATAAAGATAAAGAATTTGTGTCCGATCTTTATCCGATTTACAAACTCTCGCTTTCAGCTCGAGTTTGTAAATCGGATAAAGATCAGCCACTCATTCTTTATCTATTACTTAAAGACTTGATGGGCTAGTCCTGTATGAATGTGAAGTCACAAGCACTTACAGTACGAGCAAGTTGCTAGACACCATAGCCAGTGTACAGCCATCTGTCTCCCCTCCCGATTATTTTGCTAGATGTCATTGAGTTAGTTAACTTCCATGAATCCAAACATTTAACTCAATAGTCCAGTTTCGTATTCAAAAATTACCGCTGAATGGAATGACTACAGACGCACGTACTCAGGGTTAGCCCCATTCTGAAGTTAAATATTCATAAATACCAGCGAGAAGGTGCAAAATGCGAAACTACAACAATGCGCAGAGTTGTGAATAGCCCACCTTCTCGCTGGTATTTATGAATGTTTAACTTAAGAATGAGGCTAACCCTGCGTACATGCATCTGTAGTCATTGCATTCAGCGGCAATTTTCGAATACGAAACTGGAGTATTAAAAAGTATTTTGTGTACTTTTTTATGAAAATGTTTTTGTGCTAAACTATAAATTCAAGCACTTTTCAAGACTTTTTCCCAGAATTCAAACACTTTTCAAGGACAAGCAGTCATATTCAAGGCCTTTTCACAACTGTACGATTGAACCATGGATAGTAATTCAAATTTCAAAATAGCTATTTCAAAATAGATAAAAAGCCTTATTTTAAAGTCTACTCGACATAAGGACACCAGGATTAACGCATGACAAATTCGAATTCATGACAAACAGTTTACAAACGTACAGTAAGATGGTTTTGGTAAATACCCTGCGTACCAAAGGCATCAAAAAGTCAAGATTCTTATATAATAAAAGTCCCCGTCAATTGTCAGCCAGACGCGTGTCTCATTTCTGACACAAATACCGCAGGAAGGCGCAGTTAATTTCTGATTACGCGAACTGACTGATCCGATCCGATGCATTAAAGCTCTTTTAATTCAAAAGGAATTGCACTTTCCCAGTATAAGTTTTCTGGTAAGAGTCTAGAAGTTTTTGCATGTCTTTCAATACGACAAATGTTGCTTCAAAACTCTGTTGATGTTCTGTAAAAATTCAGACTGACACGTTCACGCCTGACTGATTGCACGTGGAAATTCAGACTCCAAGAAGAATTGAGATTTTAATACGCAAACATTTACATTTACAATGAATTCTGCCGAAACCTAGTAACAAGACAAGGATCTGCCGTAAATGTGAAACTACACTGAAGCAAAAGTTTATTTGGTGTTATGCTTTGCGCTCAGCGAGTGAGTCAAGCTTTAAAGCTGGCCACGCACCGCCGGCGAGGGAACTAAGCGAGCAGCTGTTGTTTTGTTTATTTTACGGCTCACAATATTTCGATAATTGCATGGTCCAAATTTACTTGAAAACTTTATGCAATGACTTTTACAAAGATCTGGAAGGCTGGCAGATCTGAATATTATTGTGGATATATGGATAAAGTTTAACTTCAGAATGAGGCTAACCCTGCGTACATGCATCTGTAGTCATTGCATTCAGCGGCAATTTTCGAATACGAAACTGGAGTATTAAAAAGTATTTTGCGTACTTTTTATGAAAATGTTTTTGTGCTAAATTATAAATTCAAGCACTTTTCAAGACCTTTTCCCAGAATTCAAACACTTTTCAAGGACAAGCAGTCAAATTCAAGGCCTTTTCACAACTGTATGATTGAACCATGGATAGTTAATTCAAATTTCAAAATAGCTATTTCAAAATAGATAAAAAGCCTTATTTTAAAGTCTACTCGACATTAACAAATGAGAGTATCCATGGGTATTGATCACTATTTCGAATAGTTTGGCTTGGATCAATGGTAGCTAGAGCTCCTCAGAATAAAAATTGAAGTAGTGGCTTGTGATGTTCATTGTACGATTAAGGTATGGATGTCATATATATTTAGTGATTATTGTCATGCTCTCTTTCGGTCTTGTCGCATATACTTAAGGCCTTTTATCCAATGTTCATTTTTGTTAAATAGCTGTATTATCCAAGTGCAATACATTGAACTGATGCTTACACCTACATCTAGAGTTAATACAAAGTTCTAAGTAACTAAAAAGCAACACTACACGTATCTCACCTTTTTCCTCTTTGAACTGAACTGTAAAATTGTGCACAGCCCTTTCTCGTCTTCATACTTTTTGAGGTACAAAAGGTTGGCCTCTCTGAAGTGAAGTAATCTTTTTACTCAGACTTCGACCATCGATGGTCATGCCATACTGTGAAGTTAAGAATCATTACATTAAATTATGGATAGAACCAGGGGACAACACCTGCTTCAAAAAGCCACTTTGTTAATCCCAGGCAAGATAAAAGCCATGTCCGATAGCCTGGGGCTAGTGAATTTTCATGTCAGGCTAGTAGATCAGTTTGACAACTTGTGCAATGGGCAAAGAGCCAATAAAGTAGGCTTATTAGAGAAATGACGTATTCTCACTGGTAAGCTTCGATTTTCTTTTTCTTCTAATCCTGTAATCCATTCATAGTAGCTACATTGTAGTCTTACATTATTACTATGTACAACCATGTAAAATGGACAAAACATATTTCAGTTTGGCTCTAAGTTCAAGTAATTCAGATTCATCAGTGCTCAAGAGTAGCAGTAGTCCCAGGGCTCGAACTTCTAAATCCACTAGCAAAAATAGGGAGGGTACTAGCAAAATTAAATGGCACAAACTCATATTCTATATGTTCACCTGCATAGCCTATTTTGGTTCCTTGCCCATCGGGCAAGCCTTCAAACCAATGTACTAGCTCGACAGGGAAATCCACTTGCCGTAGTACTACTCATACACTGTATTCATTAATTAAAATAACCGACTGTACTACTGAATTTCCCTGTCATACAACATCCAACATTGTATTAGGCCAAATAAAAATATAATATGTTTCCAGATACCTGACTGAGGTTTCAATTTCACCTGCCAACCCAACAACTGCTTCCAACAAAATTTCAACTACAAGCTTGACATTTATTTAGAGAATTGCTATGGTTTTTCTTCAAATCTGCAAAAAATTTAAAGCCAGACAGTGCAAAAAGTTATCTTTTTTTTTTGTTTTTTTAAGTGGTTCTGGTAAAACTTAAAAAATACATCAAATGTTGTTTATTTGGACATATTTAAACAGGTCTTTTTTTTCAATATTATTCTAGATATGAATAAATTAGTAATTTAAGGTTATCTTTAAAACAATAATTATCGTATTAAATAAATGTTCTTTAGAAGTGACTGCATGCACACAAAAAAGATTATAGATTATAGTGTGTAAAAGGGGGAAAATGAAAGTATTACATGTACAAATGTATATGGGAAAGATAAATTATGTGCAATAAATATATTAATTAATTTAAGGGTTAGAAATAATGAACATTGAACAATGCACACAGTAACATCACCAGAGAAACGAAACTTTGAGGAAAGAATTTAGGCTGTGATTAGTAAATTAAACAGCTTTTAAATTTAAATTATACCTTAAATTTGTTCCCAAAAATTCGTGGTTTAAAGGTGATCATGAAATCAGTTTGCCTAAATTTGTCTAGTTTCAAATTTTATACATTAAGAACAAAAATCACATACATGTACTCAAGTTAGAGACTATTCACTTAGTTTCATAATCAGTTTTTTTTTTCAAGCCGTTTCTGTCAACTTAGTGAATACATGTATATTTGTATGTACAATCTGAAGAAAGAGTATTTGCCAAAGAGTAGAAAATGATGAGGAACATTGGAATTTAGTAATTTACTAATATTATTCTATCACTTTATTGTCTGAGCTTGCTTGGTTTTGAGGAGGAAATAGACCAGAGGTGTATCCATGTTTTAAAAACATATGATAGTTTTAGGGGTCCAACCAATTGCCCTATATCATTATGACATCAAATCAAAACAATCTATTGTTTAAACGCTAAGGATCACGGTTGTGGGAGGGGGACAAAACAGCAACAACACAAAGGAAATCGCTATCAAATGCATTTTGTAGAACGTAGAATAGCGGTAACAGCCACCAGATATGGTAAATATTGTGGGATAAACATTGATACAGCGATATCTGGAAACCAGACAATTCGAAGTTAAATTTTCCTCAGCAGAGCAGATTTAGTTCAAAATTCTATTGTTCATGTCGATTCTGTCCCTCTCATAAACAAGCTGTGACGTCATAATGATATAGGTTAATTAAAATACTTTTGTTCATAATGATACAACCACCCCTCCCCTCCAAACTCTAGTTCAGCCTCGCTTTGAATCCTTGCAGCTCGCAATATATGCATTATGAGGCGATTTCTTTCCACATGGACCACACCTCTAAATGGCTTAAGTGTCTCCTGATCACATTCTAAATTCTCCTTCAATTTCTTTGTTTCCTAAGGGAGAATTTAGAATGTGATCAAGAGTCACTTATGCCCTTTTTGCACACAGCCCTTCAAATATACTTCCTATCTTAAAGATATTAAACACATTTAAAGCACATAAATTATATAGGAGTGATTATAATTGACTAGTTCCATTGCAGTGTACTTTATTTACTCTACAATCCAGCTTCCTGAAAATTTGACATGGTTTAGAGTGAGAGCAGAACCAAAATAACTGAAATATTATTATAATCTCAGCGTGTTTCCTTATATTAAACAAGATGTTCATTACATATTCAGTTAATCAAGGGATATTTGATTAGCTGGTACTTGAAAGCACAATACAGTGTTTCCTATTGATTAGGAATTAATTTCTCTTTTTTTATGTACTGTACTTCGCTATCCTTGTTTACTCATCCAGAGACATGATTTATTTTAAAGCAAATCCAATTGAACAAAAGCACATCAAGACCAGATAATTTGCACTCTTTCTTGGTACATGTACATGTACATGTAGTTGTGAATTCATTTTGACATTAAAAGAAGCATTTATATATATAATTAGCTTACACAAAGTCCAAACATTTCAAAATGGCATCTAGTGGACACCTCTTGCTGCTGGTCCAAAATGAAAATATACACCTCTGATAGACATAATTTGCTCTCTGTGTTGTCCCAAGCTCAGTGAGGAATACTTCTAACGTTTACTTTTTCTTTCTTTAGAGAACATCCATAAATTTCTAAAACTCAAAAAAACACAGAATCCTCTGTAGAGATCAAGGTAACATTGCTAGGGAAGCACATTAAGTCATTGGTCTCACTATATCTGTGCCACAGCTTTAACTGATCAGTCCATGTGAGGTTTTCTAGTCCTGAATTGGCCTGCTCGATTTTGTTTGGCTATTTAACGCTGTCCTGTCCTTTACAATCAATTCTCCTGTTTATGGGATTTTCCAAATAATCTCAATATTCAGTCTGAATTTTTGCCATTATGCATAAAATATTCAGTTTCCAACTTTAGATTCTGTTACATCTCCATGTGCACACATACACATCATGTTCTTTCTGTCACCTTTTCCATTACATTTACTTGTGCAACTCATGAGATCATCTGCACATTCAATATTTATTTTCGTAATTACATTGATCTATGTGCACGTAAATTATGTTTTCCGTTACATACATGTATGCATGTGGAACTCAACTGCATGTGCACTATTTATTTTCGTCATTTAATTGCCATTACTTAAATGCACAAATTTGATTATTGGGAGCTCCACTCCCAAAACGATGATAATTTTGGGTGGCTACCCCGCAAGGCATGGAAAACGTTTCTACAGGAGCTACAGTACTTCTGGGGCATCAAACAGTGGACTTAATCAAGTAAATGCTGTGAAAGTGAGGTGTAGTAGATGTCTTGACCCCTAGCTCTTTTTGTCAGAATTGATCAATATTTTGCTCTGACTGCCTCACTGGTTAGCTCAGTTGGTAGAGCATGGTCTTGTGGTTTCAAAACCCTATGGCTACATCCTTGGGCAGGCATGTATTATCCCCTGGCATTGTCTCCTTACACTTCTAATCAATATGAAGGGGATGTGAAAGAACCTGTTATGCTATTCGTGAAAGAGTAGGGGATTGTCTACTGGCACAATACTCAGCTTTGTAGTCCAGAGATCCAATGAACTAATTTCACGCTTTGCAAAATAGTAATAGCCTATTGCTGCCAAGGTGCAGAACTGACAGATTTAAGAAAAGCAATGGCCTATAATTTAGTAACAGTAGTAACATGTAGTATGATCTATGCAGTAGGTACATGTAGTTTTTTTAACCTTAAGTTATTATTATTCAGTATATAGGGTTATATTAATAATTTGTAATATTATATTTTAGCGATATTTCCCTTTTTTTTAACCCATTCCGGACAGCTACAGTGTACATGTACAGTTACATTAAAAAATATCATTCAATGTAATTTTTATTGACCAATATATTTTTTTGTAATAAATTATTGTAAGACATTATTATTGCAATTCACTCTAGTGTGAATATATGACAATGGCACAAATTAATATAAGACAATTTGCATCGGATGCTCATACAAATGTATGGTAACGTACTTAATATGAAATGAACTATATAAAATTAAACAATTTTGATGAAAAGCATAAAATAAGAGTTCAGCGCTATAATTTGCGTCACAGTCATGCGCAGTGTGCATAAAAACAGCTGGTCTCATAGTGGTGAGACAGTCTGTATGCATCAAGACAGGAGTTGCACTTTGACTTTTTGCCCCAGGGTAGGGGAGCTACCAATGCAATGCTGTGTTTAGATTGATTAGCACCCTTATGAATTAATAATGAATATTTTTTATAAGTACTTCTACATGTGCATTTGAAGTCTACATCTTTAAAATTAAAGGGGCTGGGTCACCTGGTGCCCGTGCGCAGTAAGTATGCTCTTGAGGTAATTAGCATATCATAAATATTCAAAATTCTTCTGCAATCGCAATGGTTTCTTTCGCAATCAACAGTAGCATTGTATCTGATTGGTCAGTTCAATGAGAGCTCATTTCTGATTGGTTGAGGGTAAGATTGAAACCCTTTCAATGTTAGCAGGTAGATTTTGTGTAAGAAAGTAAAATTCAGTTACGGAAGTTCACCTAGATTTATCCGAAAATACAGCAATGAAAGTCCGGCTAAATGTGTACAAAAACTCTTCACCTCATCAAATGTAATACTAGGGATTGTTTACTTGTCATCGCTTAGGACAATCTGGCACCATTTCTTGTGAAAATCGTCAACATTTTGCGAAACATGGTTTTGGTCCCGTGTTGACTTGAACGCTGAACGGACGGTTTTCAAATTTAGTCGTCGTTCCTTGCCTTGCTGAACGGAAAACTCCCATCATTTGGAGTTCTAAAGACTTGTAAAGAGAGTTGGAATTCGCCTCCTTTCATGATAATTGTTGTGAAGCCTTGGTTCGTTCGTGAAGTGTTTATAAATGCTTCGCTGGAATAAAGTCAGTGAGATAGCTTGGCTCGAACTTTGCCGTTTCCTAAATAATTATTTTTGAAGAGCCGACAAAGTAGCAGGTTCAGCTAAATTTCAGGTATGTTTTATTACCTTGTTTTGATTTTGGAAAACGTTTTCAGGTGAGTTCGGGTTGTCCTTTGTCTTGGCTTTGGTGTGTTTTTGCTGGTGAGTTTGTCTTGGCTTTGGTGTGTTTTGGCTTGTGCTCAGAAAAGTCGCAAAATAAACTCTTTCTTTTCTTTCATTTTGTCCGTTTTATAAAACATTGCTTTTTAGCAAAAGGTTTTTGGCAAAATATGTTATTTATCTTCTGCCGTTACTTTTTGTTATACCTTGAGTCAAACACTAAACGTTTTGTGTGGCAACAATCTCAATCAACTACTCTTGAAGTGACTCGGCTGCGAAGGCCGAGTCACTACCAAAAGTTCCTTGGCCTTTAAGCTCCCGCCAGGTTTTGAATATTTGTTTGCTTAAGTATAATTTTATAGCAGCATGTTGGCTTTTCCAGTGTCGGTCATTTATTTTTTCGTCGATTGCCTCAAGGCAGGCGTTTTCTTTCTTCCTGCCCCGACTTGTTTACCTCCCCTTCCTCCAGAGCCTTCATTCATCAGAATTTCAAACAAAAAATGTAAAAATGAAATACTCTACATTTAGAATGAATGCTAAACAAAACGTTCCTGCAAAAAAAAATGTTTTAGAGGTTCGAAATAAGAGTGATGGAAATGGATTCCTGAAAGGTTCCTTCGGAGGGAGGTTTGATTTCGTACTCCCGGAGTCGGAAATCAAATTTTGCCTTTGGCCGTGCGATAGACTGTTAACGAATGAGCGCTGACTCAGCCCTTTAATGTTGATACACATAGCCTATAAATTGGGGGTGGGGCATGGGTACTCCCACATAAAAGCTATATGGCCCACTGGATGGGGTTGGGTTTTTGACCTTCTAGGTCTGAGTTGGGGTCTCAGTTTCATCATCTAAGTCTGAAATCGGGCATACATTTTACTTTTTCAGTTCAATGTTTTGGTAAGGGAACGGTCACATATCGATTTGTCCATACTTAATGACATTTCGACGTTGAGTGCGTGGGTTTAGGCTTGGGCTTGTGACGTTAAAATGTTAAAAATATCAAATATTAATTTAATCAATAGGCCAGGTATGCAAAATTAAAGTTTATATAATTCTACTGTGATGTTAACAGAGGTGGGTGGATGGGTATTGATTCTAATGTTGAAATGATGTTAAGCATGCAAAAATCCATATGTGAACGTCCCCTAATGCAATGTTATTTTTGCATAGTAGTTTACTGGGGGAAACTGAAGTTTTATAGGGTACTATAAGCAGAAAGCTTATCTTATCAAGGCTGTGCTGCATCAGCATTGATAATGCCAAGATAAGAGTGATATCTGTCAGCTTATGCAAATAAGCTCCTACTGTTATTGCTAAATGAGTCATTTATGGCAAAAGGCTCTTACAAAATGGGGTCCTTATACTCTGAGATGGGGTCGGAAAATTGAACTTTTAGATCTGAAAAGGGGTAGGTTACATAGGGTTCTGTAAACAATGCCCCCCACTAGTCTTTATAATCTTATGAAGGAACCTTTATATGTCTTATGAAAAGAAAGTGTTGCCCAACGACACGGTACAATATAGCGATTCTACAGCACTTTTTGGTTAAATTCTTACTTGGTGATAGGTAAAAACAATAAAAATCACAATCAACATACGTTTTTGGTTAGAAGCATTGCCAGGGACGGGGCAGGGACCAGAAATTTCGAGGAGTGATTTTCCCCTTTCTAAACGGGAATCATTTGCTGAATCGAAATAAATTGTAAATTGTAAGATACTCCGATCCGATATGCAATAATAATCAAGGGCTGTCAGTACTTTAACTATAAAAGCAGACACAATGAAACTTCTGTGATTTATTCTCTCATGAAACGATATTTGCATCGCCGATCAACGCCAATATTTCCAACTATTCCGACAGGTCTGTGTTATAACGAACCGTTATAACAATTCAATAGAGTTGATTTGTACAAACACCTCCGGCATAGCAATCGTATGTAATAAGACCAGAACTGGCAGAAGGCTAAAATGCAAATATCGCATCGAGAAATGGAATAATCATAGCAATGGGTCTCTTAATTAAGACTCTAAAGTAATTTCGTTTTATTTAGATGATCTAGAACTACTAGTAAATAAGTTGTAAAAGCATGCACCTCTACATTTAGTTCACCTCCAACTCCAAGCGCGCGGGAAAGAAATCTGATCATGATAGACTGCTCGACTCGAGTTCGAATTTCATGCGGTTCGGGCATTTTAAATAACATAAGGTCTCATTGGAAAGGAAGCGAAACTAATTTAGGCATATCTCAAGACCTGAAAATCGTAATATATCACCTTATTGAATAACAAAGGACAAAACTAACACAGAAACACGACAACTTGTCTTTAGTTTAGTTTGTACCTGGCTGAGCTGAGGTGATCCTCCAAATGTTTAGCCACAAAACCACCGTCTTGACAATAAAATCGTGCAATAAATCGAGCAGAAAAGATCCAAGAATGCTTGCTGTGTTGTTATTATTGGTGAATATCGTGTAAAAATCCGAAATAGTAAGGTTTTTGGCGTTCAAAACAATCACTTCGTGCAGCGGAGATTGGTTATTGTATACGAGCAAGGGCATAACAGACGTTCTATTACTTGTGTTCTGATTGGTGCACTATGATCACGTGGTGTTCTTGGACTAACCTACCCAGGCCGTTTTGGCTCACTTTTCAAAATAAAAATACAGTCATGGGCATTGAATGTAAGGAATTTTTGTTTTTGTTTTGGTTACTGTCCCTTGCTAGCAACGAGTGGGTGGGTTTTTTAAATATGTCTAGTAGATGCCGCTTTGCTATTTTAACTCCTGAAGGCAGCTAATATAGACCAGTTCGCGGTTAATTCCGAAATTTTGACTGAGGGGTGCAAACATGGCGCGAAATACAGTGTTTGTATGGGAATCCGATGCCAAATAATTTCCGAAAAATCGAATTTCTGAAATATTCCCTGTCTGCAAACTTAAAATACTAGGCAAAAGATTAACTGATCAAAATTTAAGGGATGTAGCTGTGCTGAGAAGCGTGTGATCGTGTTTTCAGTTTCCATTTAATAGTCTGTAAATTTCCCAGCAGGGAATTCGCGCCAATGTTTGCACTCCGTTCAAAATGTAGGAATCAGTAACTGCGAACTGGTCTATTGTTTTAATACGTGATTCATGGCAACACGAAAAAGTTAAAGGTGCTTTGTGCGATGCTATCATGCTAGAAAGCCACATCACAAAGTGTCACGGAAGATTACAATCCGGCATTTTTGAATGAAATACTAAAGCCACGCCTTTTTAGGGGATGTTGAAAAGGGCCCTCTCCAAGCCAAAGAAACGTACCAGTCGGAACCTAGCTCTAGCATCTTGGGATTTCAGAAAAAGGAGCTGTTGTAGGAATTTGTCTGTTATGTGTGTGTGTTTCAGCGATCTGATTGTCAAACAAACTGAAGCACTTTTGATCCGCTTTAGCCTGCGCTTTAGTTGTGTTTCTTATCTCCCTTCGACCTTACGAAGTGACGCCAAAGGCCGCTGAACCAGACTTTCTCCAAGTCCGTCAGTTGTGATTTTTTTACTTCAGAGCTATCGCCTTTCGCGAGAGGGCTCCACGCCGAAAACTAGTCGTTTTTCATTCAGAGTTTCTCAGTTTCAACTCGGTTGGGGTCTGGTAACGAGAGCAATCGAGCGGCTGTGGATCGGCCAAGGAAGATTGTCGATCTGTTTTCCTGTATTAAAACCTGGATAAATCGGGTCCAAAATGCCTAAGGATCTCACAGAAGTAAGCTGTTGTGTGAAGTATCTACTGTTCTTCTTCAATGTATTCTTCTGGGTGAGTAAGAAATAATTTCCACCAACTTTCACCGCCGGATCGATCGTCTTGTGAGTTGTGGTGTTCACAGTTCAGTATAATTTTTGGCGGAAGTTGTGATATTATTGCGTATCTAGTCGATAAAATACTAACAAACAGCTATAAAAATTATTAGATCAATCAAAACAATATCTTGGAACTAATTTTGACTTTCCACAACAGCGATCGCGATCGACTAGATTCAAGTTGATTTCGTCGTTCATTTTGGGATTTTTGATGTTGATAGCTCACTTTATTGTCCACAACTCACAAGCTCTGTATTTTATTATATGTAGTGTTGTTTAGTTAAAATCTATACAGTTAAAACCTGTATAGTCTTGTGGATATGGCTTTGTACTACAGTGTGTTAACATTTTCACTCGTATACAGAGTATATATAAAGTGCTTTTATACCACTTTAAAAAGTCATAGGAAGTTTCTCTAGACAAACTTGTACGCAAGCCGCCTAGAGCTATTTGCATGGTTTATAATTACTCTTGTAGTTGTTCTTGTAGTTTCTTCTTCTCTTTTTACAAAATGTATGTATTAGAGAAACGTTAAAAATAATCTAATTGTCTCATTACAATCGTGATAAACTTGAATCTGAAGGGGTTTGAAAGTGAGCTAGAAGAAGAGTAAGCGGATCTTTTCAGAGATTCGAGAAAAGGCTTTGGCTGCGTTATCGATGAATGATATGTTCAAAATTAGACCACAGGCAGCCCAAGCTCTGTATCTGCACTGTGTGACTACAGTTTTCCCTAGAAAATACTTAAAACAATAATATATTGAACTTTGAAGAATTGTCTTGTGTTATCAAGTGTCTTTAAAGTGCATATAAGCCCTGGCCAGTTATGATTTTTTTTAAGCTTAGACCTTAAAAGGTAGAGAAATAATTCCAAAATTTTAAAATAGAAATGTTTTCATTATTTTTTTAGTGACTAAACTTCCAAATTTAGAATAATTTCCACATACGTTCAGGGACTGGGACGAGAATAAAATGTGACGTCATCAACAGAACTTGTCTCTTCGCGGGTAGAAAGTGTTGGCTTATATGCAAAATACTTGAATAGATAACCGAGAAAGATGATAATATTGTGCTAAACGTTTTGGAGAGCTTTATTCGGCAAGACCTTTCATGCAATGGTGCATCGAGCGTGTTCTGTTGATGATGTCAAACTTGACCCAGTGCCAATTTTGTAAAGCAGAAGCTTGATTTTTGTCCACAGGCAACCCAAAACACGTTTTGGGGCAACTTTGAATGGCCAATACACCATGACAAATACATTGAATCAACTTTTATTCCGTAATCCTTTGTCTATGGATTCTAGTCTATGGATTCTAGTCTCTTCATAAGAAATGTAATTATATAGCCAGGGCTTATACGTTTTGTATGCACTTTAAGTATCATATTTCAATCTTAGTGCTCTGGGACCTGTTTTAGTATGTTTTTAGTAGTTACATGTAGCTCTTTTTCTTGTTTACTCTGCTCCTGGTACTATATATACCTCGTGACCAAAAGTGTGACGTCAGCAAGGCCCCCCTTGATGCAATACTAGCGAGCTTTAGATTCGAGTACGAGTACGACAACGAGTACAGATTTTCACAATCGACGAACACTTTGATAAGATGTATGAACAAATAAATACTATTAGTAGATTGTTGTAGTGTCTACAGCATTGTTTAAATGGCAGAAATGGAAGATCTCTACTTTCTTGCGACTGATATATTTTGTGTCTAAAAGTCGTACTCGTAGTAAAAGTCGTACTCGTTCTCGAATCTAAAGCTCCCTATTATCCTCTCAGGGGAGGGTACTGCAAAAAAAAAAAACTCAACTTATGCCATGCCCCCAGAAGGGAGCTTTGACTCCACACAAAATAAACTGTGCCCAGACCACAATGAAGTGTTGATTTGTAACAAAATAAATGTAAACAAAAATTCAAACTGCCACAAGGTATCAGGCTGTACCATCCCAGCATTGTGCCATGGGAATTTCTCCATTTTGATGAAAGGCTTTGTCAAAAGCCTGCTAAATAATGATGATTGATAACCACTGGGAATTTGGGGTCAATTGGAGCATATTTTTTTGAGGGGGGGTTGAGGCATAGAGATAAGCATATTGAAATCACGGTTTCCTGTCTTTCTAATGTATAATTATAGTACAGAGTAAACAAGAAAAAGAGCTAGTTAGAAATGTACTAAAACCGGTCCCAGAGCACTAAGATCGCAAAAAAGTTCTTCAAAGTTCAATATTTTATTGTTTTCATTTTTTCTAGGAAACAATATCTGATACATGGGAAAACTGTACTATAATTATATAATAAGTCACACAGTGCAGAAACAGAGCTTGGGCTGCCTGTGAATAGACATGACTCTCTCTTAAAACGTTCTTAGAACCTGGGTTTTAGAATAAACAGCTATTTTTTTGGGTGAACTACTGTTGGGATCATAATTGAAGGGATTGGAATGTAATTTCCAGCCTATTACTCGCGGGTTATCTGTTAATTTTTCACCAAACCATGGCTGCTGCAGGTAATAGGGTGGTGCAGGTAATGCGTTAAATTCTAAAGACTGAAACTTTGTCACACAAGGTTATGGCAATCACCTTTCACCCCTTATTCACCGGCGACACACAGCGATCGCCTTTATCGAAAACAACGATCCCATTCTTGGAGTTGACATACATTGTCTGGTTTTTGACACAACAACACTGGAGTGTCACACTCTGTGAACTTTGCGGGTAGTGTATAAAGTGTGGCTTATTCACCACAGCTTCTCAACTTATTTGTGAAAATGGAAAAGGTCCACCAAAGAAAATATTCTGGATAGTTATTTTTATTAATGTGGAATCCACTTTCAAAGGTGAGGAGCTTCAAGTCTCTCGAATTCCACGACACAGAAGCGTGAATTTTCCACGAACTGATTTGAATAATCAATTAGTCGGCAGTGTTTGTTTTGCTTTGCAATACAAGCACCAAACATTTCCAAAAGACAAATTTTCGGTTAGAAATTGAGATAGTTTCCGAATCAAATATTTTGTGTTTTTTTTCTTTTATATTCATTTCGTGTCTGAACAATTTCGCCTGATGCCGGAAATGCTTTGAGTCGAACTCTAAAATGCAGAGCTGAGTCGATTAGTTTCTAAATTGCTGTGAAATCGCACTGTTTACAAATGGATTTACGAGTTCTATTTATCAAGTGAACATGTTGATGTTCATATGTCTACTACTGTAAGAGACAACAATTAAAACCTAATATGAGGTATTGTTACCTAAAGTTACACTGAGAGGTGCGGATAATCTGTCGGTGCGGGTAATCTGTTAATATATTCTTCTTTGAGACTCTAAAATCAGCGGGTGTGGGTAATACGCTGTGTGGGTAATAGGCCGGAAATTACGGCTTGATTAAGAAAACATGTAATTAATTCTCCTCTAGCATGTTAGGATATCACTTGAAATTTAAAATAAATGAAATAGCGCTCAAAATAAGCAAGTTATCAAGCCATTTCTACAGTGAAAATAGTATTATATTATTTTGTTGTTCTATTACCTGGGGGGGGGGGGGGGGAGACATCAAGAAACACCATTGCAGTGATGCACATGCTCACTACACTGTATGTTTTGGAGGCAAACAGATTACTGCTTACAAATTGAATCTCAAACATACTTTTGCTCTCTCTGAAAGTCGAACACCAAGCTGGAGAGATGGCTGATTAACAGTGGATATTCTTTTATTTATTGGAATGGCAGACTAACATTTCGAAAGAGTGACTTTGTGTAAAGTGCCATTGGACATCATTAAGTTGCTGGCTTATTAACTCATGTTTGAACGAAGAACTGTTGGACTAAAAGGCGATTGAATCGTTATCGCTGGAGATTTACACAGAGTCACGTCTTCAGGCGAAGCAAACTGATAATATTTTGGAGCTAAGAAGACCATTTTGGTCAATTTCGTGGTCTTAGCTTTCCAAAGATAGTCGTGTCAGGCCTTGTTTGTGCTTCACCTGGGGACTTCTAAAATATTCTTATGACGAAATCCTTTGGCGTTTCCCTGTCGAAAATTTTACTCTGTACACAATTCTTTTTGGCCCGGCCGTGTTAAGTCTGAAGGTAAGCCGAAGGGAATCAGGTCTAATCCCTGTTAGCTACGGGGATAGCTCACGAGGATTTCGGAAAGATTATAGTTTCAAACAGCAAAGTGACTAAACTCTGTTGGTCATGCAATAAATCTGCTTTCCATTCAAAAATAATTGAAAGTGTGAAAACCTAAGTACTTAAACAACATTTCTTTCTGAAGTGCACTATAGCATGAAGCAAATTTTTAATGAAAGACTTTGAAAAAAAAAAAAATTCAAAACAGATAGGAGAGGTGAGAAAAAGCTATTAAAGTATGTTTATTTTTCAACAATCCGCATTTTCACATACACAAATGGTCACAATCTTCGTAAAATTCTATTTGAAAAAACTAAAACTGATCGTAAAAAAAAAAAAACAGAAAAGAGTGATGCTACAATGTAAGTAAAATTATCACTTAAGTCATTTTCATTCCAACCCCTTCAATTATTAGGAGGCTGGGCATAAGTGGGGGATTTTATCACAGATGATTTTTCTGTTCAAATGCATCAACCCAGGAAGTTATTCATTGATCAAAACAGTATCAATTGCCCCTTCTCTTAAAAGAAGACATGCCATAGGCAGACTTTATACTCTGTCAAATCCCCAGCCTCCCCTCCCCCCTGCAGCTTAACATTGACAGGTGTATTACCTTATACAATGTATGTACATTTTCTATGGAGTATCAGGATGAGTTTAAATTGGTTTACGAGCCAAGAACTGTTAAAATAGATTTGACCTGAAACTAAATTTGACCTGTAACATATATATAAGCAATACTTCATGTTTATAAATATTACAATTGTTATGCTAATGTGCCAACTATGATTTCAAAACGCCGCTTTGTGTAAGGAACCAATATGGCTCTCTGGTTGGCACATTAACGGCAATGGACCCGTCTCCACAAAGTGTTATTGTTGTGTGTTTCAGGGACTCGAGGGAACAGTTAAGGAAACAAAGTTCTTGTATGTCAAATATCGTAATTTCTCTGTCAGTAGCAATGGAAAGCTCTGACAATCAAATTTCACAGGATTACAATACTTATTTTACATGCCATTTTATCTGACAAAGTTGATCTTCTCATGTGATCATTGCAGACCAATTGATGTAAAAAAAAAACACAGCAATATTTCATAGGACCTGTGATGGTCAGAACTATTACCGCTGACAACGTCTTATTAAAAAGTAGTTTTAAGTGTTTCTGTTCTGCCTCTGCAGCTCATTGGTGGACTTTTGATATCCGTCGGCCTATATGCCAGATTTGAGAAAACAGCATACCAGGAGTTCTTCAGTGATATCCTGACAGATCCTGCATTTGCCCTTATCATCGTGGGCAGTGTTATGTTCGTTCTGGGATTCAGTGGTTGCATTGGTGCACTGCGGGAAAACATTTGCCTACTTAAATTTGTAAGTTTTGACGTATTCATTCCATGATATTGATAATACATTCATTGACCAATAAAATATTATATTATAAGGGAGTGTTCATTATTTATGGGTTGGTGGGGGGGGGGGGGGGGGTCAGTTAAATCATGGGGGGGGGGGGGGGCAACAAAAGTTTTAAGTGCTTTTTTAGGGGGGTCATCAAAGATTTTACCTACTCCTTGGGGGGGGGGGGGGGTCATCAAAGTTTTGACATACCTGTCATGTAAAATGAAATTGCTGTTGTAATGCTAAGCCAATGTTTATATAGTCCAGAACACAGGAAACCAGTGTTTTAGAGAGCAGTAAAATCTCAAAAATTTAGGCTCTGGCCTTCGGCCCTCGCAACATTAAAAAAATGTATTCTGCTTTGTTTACTTTATATACAGGAGGGTATTCTCTAAGCTCATGATCAAAGGCACATCCCCATAGGAGAGATAATGCATTGGTGTTGAGGAGATTAGTTTAATGCCAATGCTGAACTCTTTTTCATTTATTTATTTATTTGACACTACAGAACAATGCAATATGATGCACCAGAATGCAATATAATGCACAAATTAATGGTACAATTTCAAGTACCCACCCGGGAAGGATGGTGAGGTAGAGATTTTCAGAAGAATACATGTACCGTAAAGATTCGATTAAGCGCCCTCCTTCAAATAAGCGCCCCCACTTGAATAAGTGCCCCCCTTCCACTGCGTTTTCTAAAATAAGTGCCCCCTCCCAAATAAGCACCCCCCCCCCCCCCCCCCGATGAAATTGTCATGGATTGAGTACCAGCGACCTTAACACTTACCAATATTATCTGTACGTTACAACATACGGTATTACTTCCGGCCCTGAAAGTACTGACTCAGCCATTGACTGACACGCGACCAGGTTTTTTTAATACATGTTACAGTTCTTGTTAGGATCTTAATAAAAGTTATGTTTTTTTATTGACTCGGATTGCAGCATAAAAAAAAATGAAATAAGCGCCCCCTCCCCAATAAGCGCCCCCTATCGAATAAGCGCCACCCCCTTCGACCCTCAAAAATTAAATAAGCGCCCCAGGCGCTTAATCGAATCTTTACGGTATATATAATATTATGTGTTTTCTACTAAACAAAGGTAATGTATCATGGAAAATACCATAAATCTAGAAACATTAATAGTAAATTGAATAGATTACATGTACATATGCAATTTGCATTCTTTCTTGCACATCCATCTTTTATGTTTGGGGGGGGGGGGGGCAATAACGTTTTGAGCAATGTTTTAATTCATTCATAGGGGGGTCATAAAAGTTTTAACAAGAGAAGCAGATGAAATGCCGACCCCCCCCCCCCCCCTCCCCCCCAAGCCATAAATAATGAACACTCCCTTATAATATGATATATATTGTTTAATAACACAATTTAGTATACCAGGGTTGTTGCCAGAAGGTCAAATAGGGGGCCATTGGCCCCCCTTCTCCATTATTCTGGGCAAGTTCCTGCTGTAAATGACCTTGTATCATACCTTATTTGTGCTGTAGCTCGTAGAATATTTACAATTTTCTGGTATAATACCAGTATTCATGATTTGCCATTGTTCCGCAGCCATTTCGAATAACCACAGCCATCCCAAGCTCCACTTTTGCATTTCAGGTTTCTTGTAGTAGAGTTCATATATATGCACTCTGTGAATGTATTTTCCTCATAACATACATGTATGTAACAAACATCTTCAGGAATAAAAGAGCAAGTTCAAGTTTAGTTCAAGTTTATTCACACTATATTGGTATAAATACAATAATCATTTATGGTAGATAAAAAGCTAAATTGAAGTACATACTTTTAGTTAATATAAATAAATTGGAGATTGTGTGTCGGTGCATGCATGTGCAGGGAACAAAGTAGCCTATGGCTTTCGAGTTGTTCCCTGCAGCAATACTTTATGTAGTTGATCGAGTGGTACTTTTACAGTCATGAATTTTGTATTTCTCTAATCACCTACACATGTATGATGACCACACGTAACTCAAAATACAAAAGTAGTGTTTGGGATGCCTGTGGTTATTCAAAATGGCTGCGGAATGATGGCAAATCATGAATATTATACGAGCTACAGCACAATGAAGGTATGATACAAGTGCTCTGTACAGCAGCTATACTTGCCCAAAATAGTATTTTTGTAGTCCATTGACTGGGGGTCAGTGTTTTTCCACTCCCCCTCCCCACTCCCTTCACCCTCATATGAAATCCAAATTAAATTTAGCCACTGAATGTCATTAACTGGGTTACCAGATAAACATGCTTATCCTTGGAGTTTCTAGCATTTTTTATTTTGTCTCATCTGCACTGGAAGTATGGGGGCATCTAATCAGTTTGACTAATCAGAGACTGCTACACGGCGGGTGTAAAGTACAGGTCAGGTTACAGGTCAGGTCACAGGTCAGGTCACAGGTCAGGTCACTTATTGTTTACCTGTGAACTCTAGGTGAGTGAGAACCCGTCGTTTACCTGTGAGCTCATCCAATGGTTAGGGTTAGGTTTGTGGTTAGGGTTAGGATTTGTCTTAGAATTAACAACCTGACCTGTGACCTGTACTTTACACCCGCCGCTCTGCTACAGCAGGGTGTTCATTCTAGGATGCAATTTTGCGATATTCTCACACTTTTACAACTCAATATCGCTGAATAATAATGTATTAAGATTAAATAAGATTAAGGATTCAGATTCTGTATGGCACTAAATTATCCCTTTTTGAGATACAAGTCTTGCAAAATCTGAGAAGCAATACACGACTTTCATAATGGCCGCCTCCTAATTTGCCTATATGTGATTTCCCGTTTCGGTAGTTTATCCACATACATGCATAGAAAATATGAACATTACCATGTGAAAGAGCATGGCGACATTAGTGAACGTGTGAAAGTTGAGTGCTGTAGCTTATAAAGCAATGAATTTAGTTACATCCAGTCAAAATTAGAGAGATTTGTATGAGAAAAACAATGGAGGCCTTTATAGCCTCGCTTTCATATTTTTCTGCATTACAAATGCTTATAGCTCAACAGCAATTTTCCACATTGCTCCAAAACTCAAAACAATTACTAGTTTTAATGTAATCTTTCATGTGGTAGCATTGGTTTCCCCCTACAGATTTATCTTCCAAATTATGCAAATTAGGAGGTGGCCGGAGGCGGCCATTATGAAAGTCATGTATGAGATAAATGTCCCACCTTGTTTCATTTCTAGACTGAACACTAGTAGTCATGTGATCTATTGTACCCCAAGCTTGTTATTGGTCATTTGACTCATGAACAGTTAATGCATTTTTGAACAGCTCATAAAACGCTGTACATAGCATGATGCAGAGAAGTCAACATAATTATTTTGGCTCCCATGAAATATCCCCTATAATAGCTATATTGCTAGACTGGCAGTGCCAGTTTTTAATGATAAATATTCAAACTGTGCCAGAAAAAACTAGGCTGCTGGGTTTTTGTGTGACTGGCTTTGTACCAAATGGAAAAAACACATTGTTCTGGTACAGAGGAGTAAATCTGTAGACCAGGTCAAGTCCGAGTCAGGTCCGAGTCCAAGTCAAATGACCGAGTCACAGTCATTTTGCATGTACATGTAAGGCAGTTGTTTACTTGTGAACTCTAGCCCTAGGTGAGCGAGCTCTCGTCATTTACTGACACTAATCTATTTTTTTCTTTACATTTCTGGTTAAGTTTATGTATAATGAGGCTGTATGCAGTCTATACTTGGGCCACATATATAATTAAGGCATTCCAACAGAAAATGGAATATAAGTATCCATGAAAGGGAAGTGTTTTGTGAAAGGGTGACTGTGCCCTTATTCAGCTGTGATTGGATTTCCTTTTTTGGTGAGGGGGGTGGGGGAAGACTATGTCATTGTTGGTTCGGCCTGACTGCAGAATACCCCCAAAAGATATGCCTTTCAAACTATTACTTAAAAACTGTGCTAAGAAAATAATTGTCTGATTGGTTGCTGGAGATTAAACTCTCAACACAACAATAATAAATACTTGCAAAAAATGACTCGAGTGGCCAAAGGCCTGGCTCGAGTAATAATATGTGGCCTAGATCCTCGCCTTTGATATAACAAGAATCTATACTCTATAGTCTACAGTAAAGTAGACTCGACTTCGAAACTGAGCTGAGTATGGAAATACCACAGCATAACTAGAAGATACTGTGGTTCCAAAGTTTAGTTTGTCCCAAGGAACCTCAGACAGAATAATCGAGTTTCATATTCTCCTGTGAACGAGCTGGAACAAGCCTTAACTAAATGGAGGTACATGTAGAAACAGGGGTATCTTTTCTAATGCTAAATAGCTTTCAGCCTGATCTCAAATGAGATGTCTAATTTATCTCAAATGAGCAATGTCTAATCACACTCTCCCTGTTTCGCATGAGAATACAAAACTTGCCTTTTTTCTCACAAAGGCAACCAAGGCTGTGCAAATCAATGTCGGCTCGAGTGAGTTTTCTCAATCTACAAAAAAATTCTTTTTGCACCAAAAGAAATACAAAATCAACTTATCCGAATGTAAAATCAACCAAAATAGGACTGTGCATGTAATGGTGAGATGTCATACTTTTTCTTCACTGAACGGAAGCTGTTGGAATTGTCTTTGAAAGGCTTTGCAAGCGAAAATGACCATGCATGAGAAGAATACCAAACTGAATTGTAGCCAAAAGAAGGAGGAAAAAAACAAAGAAAAATGAGTGATATTCCAGTGACTTGGTCATTTGACTTGGACTTGACTGGGACTCAGATTTGACTCAGTCAACCAGTGAACTCGGTAGAGAGTATACCAGTTTATAGAAGAGGTTAGTGGAATCTGTGCTTAATAATGTTCTTGTTTTTCTTTACATAGTTTTCAGTCATCCTTGCTATTATCTTCTTTCTTCAACTGGCCTTGGGAGTATTTGTTTTTGTCTTCCAAGATAAGGTTAGTAAAAAAATGTACACCTTGTTAAATAACAGATCTATAAAATTATAGCATAGTTATATGTATATTGGCCATACTGCATATTTATTATATGGATGCATGAGCATGTTTTACCAAGAACTAAACCATTCATAGAATCCATATCTCACTGGCTGGAGTAAGATATGGAAAATACACCACTCAATCTCCCAGATGTATGGTGGCAGGTTTGTGAAAATCACAGAGGAAGGTGTACATGTAAACAGCTTAAATGAGCATCACGAAAAATAAGCATTCTAGGCAGAAATAGTAAAATAGGATCTACAGTACTGCCTGAAATTATTGACACATACGGATGTGGTCAAACGGCATCCATTGACTGTGGTATGACTGAGGTTTTACCATGGTAAAGCCGCAGCTAATTAACTTACCACAGTCGAAAGCCACAGTAAAAAAGCCATCGGTGGTAAAAAGCTGCGGTTGTAACACAATAGTCTAACAACTGAGCAATGATTAATGTATTTTTTGTCCAATGCTTCGGCACTCAGGTGAGGGAGATAAAATTAACTTTTGTGACAATGATCGACTGTTGCCGACATAAATTAATTAAACCTTTTACTCTCTAGCAGATACATGTATGGATTTTCTCGACTGCAACGAAAAGACAATGCTTTTATCACTCAATCAAATTAACTACAGACTGTTCTTTGTCACTCTTTAGGTTGAAGCAGTTGTTGTTGAAAAGCTGCAAGGTGCTGTCAAACTGTACAGAGACAATGCTGATTTACAGAACTTAATTGATGGGGTACAACAGGAGGTGAGTAGAGTGTACGCTGTTTAAGAAAAATCATGTAAATTTGCATCGAACCTGGGAAAGACTTTGGGAGCACAGAGATGCTTGGAACTATGGAGTACTCAACGCAACCTTGTGGCCCTCAATAGTTAGGTTACAATAATTATATCTAAAAATTGAGATATATCTAAATTATATCAGAACATAGAGTATTCTCTGTAAACCAAAACTTGCTTGAATCACAGAAGTACTCAAAACTTGATGTAGAATCCGACGATATTTATGATAAAAAAATAAACGTTAGGTGCACTAATTAATTAAATGTAACAGGGTTGTTATTAACAGGGATTTGTTCAGTTACCACATGTACACTTACATTGTAATGTTGTTTTGGCCTGTCCATTACAGTAAGGCATCCATAATTACAAAAGAAACTCATTGTATAAGCCAAGGGATTATAAAACGGATTTTGTATGAGTGGGACAAAAATATGACATATTGTCCATAGCCATAATGGTACCGTACTGTAACTTACTGTGCCGTAACTATGTAATTTGATTGGATCAGAAAGACAAAAACAGTGGGAAACCATTTCAATGTCACAGCATGTCATACAGTATCAGTGCTGTAATTAAGTTATTGTTGTAACTTGCCCACTCATACGAAATCCACTCTAAGTATGATGTTATGGTAATATTATAATGTCTGGAGACTCTTACAATCCGAGACAGTAGAGGTCAGTTTTAAGTGGGGTTTGTTTTTAAAGTCCAACAAGGGTTGATTTTTTTTTCTTGGATGATTTTGATTGTTTATTTCCAGTTTAAGTGCTGTGGAGCAGGGAACATACATGACTGGGATAAGAATGTATACTTCAATTGCACCTCTCCTGGATCAGAAAGCTGCGGCGTCCCCTACTCATGCTGTAAAAAGGTGTGTGCTACGCTGCTACATGTATACTCAATACATAGTTGAATGTGTTAATATTAATTAATGATTCTAAGAAAATCCACTTCCCCCATGACATTGCAGGAATCTGTTTCCCCTCCCCCCTCCCCCCACATCCTAAAAAATAGGTGGGTCAATTTTGTTTGTCTTCAGACAGACAGACAGACAGCAAAGTTTACTGGCACTTTACAGACATTAATGTTTGCATTTATAAGTGTTTTATCCAATAAATAAATAATGACTAGTCTTTTGGTGACTAAAAATGTTTGCCTATGCAAAAAAGTTAATTTTGGACCCTGAAGAAGAGCAGCTAAATACATATCTGATTGCTTTACAATTAGATCCCGCATTATAAGTAACTTGCCACCTGTTTCCACAATAAATTAAATGTAATATACATTACCCTATAAGTATGCATCTACTTATTGTGGTCACCACAGTCATTTCAAATTTCAAGCGACACACAACAAAGAACATTTGCTGGCATGTTTTATTGACTAAATTTACTTAGAACATCGTGTGACTTCGGAACATTCTGAAAACATTGTGCAGACTTTAGGTACGTTGCCAGCTGGCGACTAACTCTGAAATTTTGGTCGCCAACATTAAAAATTTAGTCGCATTGGCACCAAATAAGGAGCAATTTCGGACCCTGCTTCTTGCAATTTTGGTATGTGGCTTAAGTATAAGCATCCTGAGTTTTCTTTAAAGATATTTTCAATGTGTTTTCCAGTGAAGCATAGAATTTGTTTCTTGGCACTTGGTAGTATGTGCATCTAATTATAACATGCCATTCATCCTCGACTTCTGCTTTACAACTTTAGAGGACAAAGCCTCTCGTTGAGTGGTTTATGTGGGTGCTCATATCTGCCTCTCTCAATTTGACTAGCTCATGATTACTTTTTCTCAACTTTGTTAGCGCAATTTGTCGCTTCACATTCTTAATATTTAACAGATAATTTTCAAGTTCATGTCTATATTTGTCGAATGAATGTTCGAGAACATCTTAATTTGTCTTCCGTCCTAACTGATTATCTACTCCCTCTATCCCCCCTCCCTCTCTCTCTCTGCCCAAAATGACTAACTAGCATCCTTTGGGAGCTCAGGTAGGGTGCCTCAGCTCTGCTCTGCTGCCTATGCATAATTATAATAATAATTATAATTATGGTGGTGGTATTATATTTATTTAGGCATACATTAATTATATTTTTTATTTCCTGTTCTTTGAAGGACATAATAAACAGGCAATGTGGTTATGGAATAAGAGCAGCAGACAAAAGTGTAAGTTGCTGGACATGCCAGATGTTATTACAGGGGTTTCATTAGAAGCTGGCTACTGCCAGAGTTCCAGTGGCTACTCATTATCATACAGCCGCCTACTCTGTCTGTTATTTCTGATAAAGCTACCGGTATTGAAATAAAGCAAATATGGACACCTACTTTTCTTTCATGGCTGCTTACTCAAACATTTATTGAAAGCCCTGTTATTAGAATGATAATTATTATTATAATTATTGGCTATACTCTAGCTGATCGACACATACAGGATAGGGTTATTATTATATTTAAGGCACTGAATAACTATCAGCCTACATATACATGTACATGTATTAAGGATATGCTCAGAGTCGGAACTAATAACTTAAGAATCTTAGGGGTATGCACAAGCTGATGATTCGTCACATCAATACCACTCGTTACGGTCTGAAATCGGTAGTTTATACTGTCAGCTATAACAGCATGGAACTCTGTTGACTCTTTTATAGAATTTTATAAATATTTATATAGCATTTTATAAATAATTATATGTACAAGTACTAATATATTTAATCAAGTAATTATATATAACATTATTGATATGATGTAACGATATTAATGTATTACACTATTGGTAATTAATGTTAATCATGCAATTACGCAATTATTGGTTATTGGTAAGTAATTAGAAATTAATATTTAGTACAAGTCATGTATAAGAAATCAGAATTACATGTAGTAATATAAGTACCGTATTCACTCACGGATAAGCCACACTTGCAGATAAGCTGTACCCCAAGTTTAGAAGCTTGAGTTAAGGAAAAAAAGTTTTTTGGAAGAATATCAAACGTACATTTGTAACCTTCATTGGACTTTCAAACTGGAGAAAACTCCAAAGTTGTATCTCAATTATTCTGTAATTTCAGCTCTGAAATAGTATAAACTTCATGTCTACCTACTTAGATACATGACCTATCTTTCCATAGTATTTGTTTACCGAGATCTGTTCATTCAGGTCACCTTTTAGATCATTTTACATGTCAACCAACCCAACAACATGGAGAGAGAGGTGGAAGATCAGTTTGACTAATTTGCTGTGAAAGTTTTGAACAGTGACAATTTTACCGTGCGGAATACTCGAGGATAGCGTGGTATTTTCTTGCTCGTGGAGGAACTATAACCATCAAAGTAGCAGGCCAACAACAACACTGCAACAAGCTTTGTGGTGGAATGGAGATCCCATGTGTGGTGACATTTAGTTGCTCCAGAAAAGCAACTATTAAACCATGTTAAAAATCTTTTGACCAAGAATTTTTAACGGCAAGAATATAACTTACATCAAAACGGCTCTAGAGAGCCACCAAACTTGCAAAAGCAATGACCAGTGCTTATTTTCTTTTGGTTTTGTGTGTTAACTCGCTTGAGTTAATAAATAAATTTTCTTTGAATGTTTTAATTGATGTAATTTAACGGAACCTTGTGGAGATGTTCTCGCAGATAAGCCGCACCCCCGATTTCAAATGTAGATTTTGGATATAAAGGTGCGGCTTATCCGTGAGTGAATACGGTATATACATGTATGCAATTAGAGTAATTAAGTAAACAAATTTAGAGTAACAATTAACTTTTAATAAAGTAGTTTCTATTAGTCTAGCCTCATGGTTTTAATTTTATAATTTTATTATTAATACTATTACTTGTAATTATGCTAGAGGCCTAAACAGCCTCACTAATCCGAGGTAAAATAAAGTTATCTATCTATCTTTAACAAATGGAGCAGAGTTTGCTATGTTTTGTACTCTGACGAAAACTCAACCAAAGCTGTAGAACATTCAAAAAGCTACAGAAATCACCTGTTGCATAGTTGTGATGTATAATATTTAGATTGTTTAATTATGATAACTATTATTAGTATATACCACACCAGTGAATATCACTTTTCGCGTGCTCTGATTGGCTACTCAAACAGTGAATATGATTTCATATTCACCTCTGAGCAAAGCAGCGATTACCTCGCGCGAGTTTTCGTCCATTTGACAGAAAATAAAATAACTATTTGGTCCTGGCTATACACCTGCAGTGTGGTATATACTAAAACAATTATTCACCTCAGTGTCGGTGAGTAGTGGTCGATATTTACCTCACCGAAGCGGCTCGGAAAATATCCACCACTATTCACCTCTACTTCGGTGAATAATTGTTAACTATTATCCACTATGCTACTATATTATTGATAAATTTACTTTGAACATGCAGACTAAAGTTAGAGAAGACACCATTTATACCAAGGGATGTGTTGATGCTGTTAAAGACTGGTTCAAGTCAAACATGATCATAATTGGAGGAGTTGCTGTGGGGGTCGCTTTGTTACAGGTAACTTCCATTATATCTCCACATGCACGAATATGCGTCATGTTCTTTCTGTTGTATGCCGTCACTCATTTGCACATGCAGTAATTATTTTCGTAATTACATCCACGTGCATGCATTACATTTTCTGTTACATAATTATGTGCATGTAACTCAACTGCACATGCACTATTTATTTTTGTAATTTAATGCCATTACTTAGTGTATATGCATGTGCATCTCTTTGTATTTGATTATTGGGAGCTTTGCTCTAAGGCTTGCCTATATATACGACAGTATTAAAGGAACAGTATTTACAGTGCAACTGGGACTCTTGGGCCACTTAAACAACAAGTCAGAACCAATCGCATTGCAGAATGAAAACAAAGCATTCCAACTTACACATACAATATAGCATTTCAAAATCTTTTGATTGAAGAAAATCATGTGGCTATGCTAGGATTTGTATTTTGGAATGCTTTGTTTTAGTTCTGCAATGTGATTGGTTCTTGTTGTCTAAGTGGCCCTGGTTTCAGTAGTCACACTGTAACAGCCCAAGTAAGTGTGTCTGCCACAGGTGTATCCACAGTATATCATTGTCTCTTGGGATGCAATATTGTCATTGTGGACACACAGCAAACCATATTGTTTTTGAATGTTAATGAAATGTATGAATATTAATGACAAAACCACTCTGGGGGGAAAGTGGTGGACCAGGACACTGGTCACTTCAACCTAAATCAGCTTCAATTTTATTATTTGGTACTATTAAACCTGACATAATGGCACCCTAATAATGCTATTATGTATTCCATCTTACTCTATTTATGTGGTTGGGGGGTCACCTAACTGAGGGGGTGGGCTCAGCTTGACCTTCGGTCTTGCTCAATATTGAAGTCTCAACTGAAGTTAAATAGTTTGCCATAATTGTGCTTGGATGAATAAAATAGGTGTAACGTATTCACTCATTATTGTTTTTGTGTGTGTAGATCATGGGGATTTGTTTTGCAAACAGCCTGATCTCAGACATCAAGATGCAGAAGGCAAGGTGGAACAGAGATTACCCTCCTCATGCCTACTAGCACACAGACCACAGACTCACTTAAACTGCATAATATTATGAGCCTTAGCCAGTTATCATTGATTTAAAATTGGAAACCAAAATGACCTAGCTACGTAGGAATTATATTATTAGCATCTGCCATTTTCGTTTATTAAGAAATCAAATGTCAATGACGTCATTTAAGTCACAAGCCAATATAGGCCTTGTGTATGATGATGTAACGCACCACCAAGCCATCTTTAACTCATTAGCTTATGTGACTTAAATGACATCATTTCACAGATTTGTAATGCATGTTAAAGCAATATTACAACCATAAATCACCCCAAAATGGTTGAACAAGGTTTAAAACACTTTACTGCACCCAAATAAATTATTCCTGGCTAGGGATTATAAGCATTTTAAATTGAGAGATGCCACATTCAAACTGCCACATTCAAACTTTCAAAATTCTTACTTGATTCCATGGGTAACTTTAACTGGTTCTGGTGTTTGTCTGTGTGTGTGTTTGTTTGTTTGCCTTCTTAGGGGATATCTATTTTTGCACCTGAAAATGTATGATTACCAACAAAGGGCTAAGGAACAAAAACCCATTCAAATAATTTGAGAAACTAGCATTGAAATCAAACAGGGAGGTGAGAGAGATGAATCTCTGTATATTATAGGATTTTCCCACCTTGGTGTTCCATACGCTTGAGTGATTATCAGTTTTAAAATTTGCTAGCCAATAATATTATGTTCAAATTGTAGACTATGTTTTTGCTCAATACACTTTATAGCTGAAACACAACGACAATAAAACTTTGCAGTTTTGTGATTTTTGGAGCAATCAAACTCGTACGTCTGTAGAACTTACAAGCAAAATTTTGTGCAATCTTCAAAATGCTATAAATGGTTTTCTTGTTGCCTTAGTTCAGTCTGGATGTTTTTATCAGCCAATATGTTCAAATGAAGGGCTGTGTGCAAAAAGAGCAAATGTGACTCTTGATCGCATTCTAAATTCTCCCTTAGAAAACAAAGACATTGAAGGAGAATTTAGAATATGATCAGGAGACACTTATGCCCTTTTTGCACACAGCCCTTCAAATTTTAGTGCCATACTTCTTTTGAAATCGAAAATAATTGTCCAACACACAAGAACTCTTATGTTTAACAATTTTCTAACTCTAGTAGAGATCAAAAGAATACTGCAGAACCTAGTAGTGAGTACAACCTACTGTACTTAACATCGCATTCAGCAAAAAGCATGATTAGCCAATCATAATGCAATATTCACATTAATGAGGTACAGATTCATCTCTGTCTCCCTGAGTGAAGGTTAGAATTATGTTTCATATGCACTTGTAAAAAGATGATATAGTGTAGATTACTAGTACACATAGCCCTTTCAATAAGGGCCAGCAAAGGAAGTCAGCTACTTTGTTCGCTAAATTGTGGTAAAGGATGTGAAAAATCATAAATAAACCCTTTATCCACCACCTACTTTTTGAGATACGTCCTCTACTTCAAAAGTTATTGAAAGGGCTGTTCATATGTATATATTATTATATTATTATACCATTGCGACATACAATCAGCACACATTACAGGCATTATATAAAACCATGGACTGTATCATCACAGAATCAACAAATATCGTTTTTATCAATATGCAGGGCTTGAAATTAATGCTCGCATTCCCACACAGTCAGAAAAACCCAGTCAAGTCTATTTAAACTGCCTAGGAAATGAAAATTATTATTTTCCCAAATTGACAAACTACATGTATCTTCGACCAAGATGAAAAAATAGTTTTCCCCTTGTCGAAACTTAATTTTATCCCCTTTTTAGCCCAGAAAGTTAAGACAATTATGCTGACATACTTATGATTCAAATTTCACACGGTCAAAACATGTAAATTAGGTGTACCTTTGAAATCACTTTTTGTTTTCAAACTCTAAACACAAGGGATTTCAAAGTTATAATTTACGTCACAATTTGGTCCCAGTGCCCACACTGGAAGCGGGTCAGAAAACTGTTTTGTCATTTCAATTTTTCTTTCCATAAACTTTGTGTTGAGTAATATAATAAGTGTAAATAAACTTCTCTAAAAATATATAATGAAAAAAATACATTTCATTTCATAGGCACTGTAAGAAAATGTACCTTTGAGTGCTGCTATGGATTGCAGAATTTATAATAATGTAGACAAAAGTTGGGCAACATATGTATATAGGGAATAGTTTATTCCTTATTGTCATATTATTAGTAGGGAACTTAAGCAACCAGGACAGCAGTACATGGCTGTAACAATGGAATGTTGAAAAAGTGTTTTCTCCAAAAAATAGGTGTTTCTTGTTTATTTAATTTTAGTCGCCTACGATCCTGGTCAAAAGGGTTGGGACACTGAGCTATTTTTCATAAAACAAAGTCGTTTCGAGTCGAGTCTGGGATTATTTGGCATGATTTTGTATTCTGTACTAAATGTAAAACCTCAAGTCTTCACCTTGTGTTTTTTTGGAGAGAATGCCCAAAACATAGGTGAATGACTAAGTGTATTTCCACGTGCAGTTCTTCTATTTTGTATTTAAGACGGTTGTCCTAAATGATGTTATGGTAACTTGAGGACCCTACTATTAGACAGGAGGACGATCAATAATAGTTATTATTGATGTACTTCAGCTTGTAATAGCAATGTTAAGTGTTTATTAACATTACAATTGTTATGCTAATGATTTCAAATGGCCGCTTTGAGTCAGGAACCAATGGGCTTTTATCGCACGGCGGCCATGTTGAGTCCCAGGAGAATAAAAACCTTTGTTTTCGTCCGGTAAACTCGTTCTGAAACCAACCAGCGCGAGGCTACCAGGGCCAAAACTATTGTTTTATCCAAGATGGCCGAACTGCGATAACAGCCCATGGATCTGACGGGTTGGCACGTTAATGACAATGGATGACGTGGCAGTGAACATTGCTATTGAATGACATGATTCAAATTGACAAATAACTTTTTAACCAGAATATTTTAGACTTTCACTGGCCATTCATATTAGAGCTTGTAGTTATATAATCTCATTTCTGTATCAATGCAAAAAGTTACATATAAATTATATATATGTACATTCTGAACTTGTTTTTTAACTAATGAACTAGTTACTTATCGTGGGCTAACATTCTGGCTAATCAAATTACAGGTAGTTGATTTTCAGAAGGTCCGATGCGGGTGGGAGTGACAGACTTAATTTATTTTACTCATCAAATTACCTTATTGTAACTAATTTTCGCTTGACTTAAATTTCGCGATTTTCGCGATTTAAAAACAATCGCGAACTTAAAGTCCCGCGAATAAAAGATACCGCGAAAATTAACGACGCGAAATTTAATGCCTTTCGGTAAAACCCTTTTATCAACTTTAACAAACGTTTACACGAGTATGCATAAACTAAAACGTGTCTAAGAGTCCAGAGTCCGAAAAATCAGCATGGTATCAGCTAAGAAACGATGATGTCCCCTGATCAATAGGCATCGTTTTTGAGTGTACAAGACGTACAGTTGTACTTTGGTCATAAACGATCATGATGTTAGTTTCGTTTTATTAAGGGTAGACGATTTCAAAATCGAAACGTAATATAAAGCAGTGAAAAAATTAAAATGTGGATCTTCATTTTCGCGAATTTTAGTTCCCTTTAACTAAACTTTTTTGCGAAATCGCGAAAATAAAGTCTCGCGAAATCTGCCGCCTATTTTTTCGCGAAATTAAGTAACCGCGAAAATTAGTTACAATAAGGTAATCGGTAGCCTGCGAACACAGTTGTCTCGCATCGGGAGCCACAATCAAAACACGTCGCCCGATAGAGACGTCTGCGATTCGAGGCCAAAAAAATTCTAATGCAGAACAAAATATGAAAGCGATCGATGCTAAGAAAGGCCTCCATTGTTTTTCTCATACAAATCTCTCTAGTTTCAAATGGCTGTAACTTCATTGGTTGTTAAGATACAGCACTCAGATTTCACAAGATCACTAGTGTGGACATCCTTTTTCCCACGGCAGATGTAAAGTACAGGTCAGGTCACTTCTTGTTTACCTGTGAACCCTATCTCTAGGTGAGTGAGAACCCGTCGTTTACCTGTGAACTCCTCCGATGGGTTAGGGTTAGGATTTGTCTTAGAATTAACAACCTGACCTGTGACCTGTACTTTACACCCGCCATTTTTCCCATGGCAATGTTCGTGCATTCTACAGATGTGGATCAAACTACCGAAACGGCAAATCGCATTTATGAAAGTCGTGTCTGTTCCTGATTTTGAAGACTGACTGGTGAGAGAAGTAATATCCAAGCGTATACCGGCTCTTTTTATATCAACTCGGCATATACTTCATGGTAGTGTTTCGTTCCATATAGTCTCCCTGCATAATCATTTCCTCTACTGTATTATGCAGGGGACTATATGGAACGAAACACTACCATAAAGTGTATACACCCCGAAAAACATGGCGGCATGTATTTTTACCCACAATCCTTTGCGCACGAAAATCGTTAAATCCGTTACAAAATCGCTGTAGAGGTTTTAAATCTTAAAAACAAGCCTGTACAAGTGCTGTCATTGAAAAAAAAACACGATTTATACGACTTTACGTCACATGTATTTTACTGTGTTAGGTTCGCAAAGGATTGTGGTCAAATGTACAGCCGCAATTGGATTACACATTTCACCAGGCCCTCGATTGAAAACCCTGACAAGTTAACATCTGGGAATTACTGTACGTAACCGGGGTCACTTAGACAACTAGAACCAATCGCATTGTAGAACGAAAACAAAGCATCCCAACTTACGCTTATTTGAGGCAATCAGTGTCGATTATAAAACAATAGCATTTAAACTTCCTCGACCTGGTAATAAGTTCATGTCCTAGATACACCAATATGTTACTGACGTTCTATGACCGAAACATAATAGAACGTAATTAACCTATTGTTGTATCTAGGACATGAACTTATTACCCTCGACCTTCGCTCTGATAAAAGGGAAATCCGAAGTTGAAGTCGTTTGAATGAGTTGTAATGCTTTAATTTCGTTTTTCAATGTGTTTAATTCCCGGCTACAGTAGTCGCACTCTAAATGGTCTGCGTCATAGACTATATCGCAACCCCGCCGTCGCAGTGCACTCTGGGATGGATATCTCAGTTTTTGTTGTTGGGCAGCCATCTTGGATTTAACAATGGTAACTGAGATATCCATCCCAGAGTGCACTGCGACGGCGGGGTTGCGATATAGTCTAGCGAGAGGCCTTTATATTCGCAGGCTGGGATGGACAGTTATTTTAATATTTTTTAAATTGTAACTATAAAGCTTTTTGTATGATAATATTAATAGTCATTTATTAAATATTGACTATCAATCTATTGTGTTTCTGTTTACCTACCCTCTTGAATTCTTAGATTTCATTCGGGCGAGAGTCAGACATACTTTTATGACCTTTTATTGATCTGAATTTCAGTAGAGAGAACTGAAAACTACAGGGACAACAAATACACAATAATAGCTACTTGTTGTATTGAAATATGTAGAGGAAATCGCCATAAATCACGTATAGCACTCTCATTCGTACTGAATGATATTTTGAAAGTTCTGATAATTGCACGAGCCTTTTTTCCCCTGGTTCCAGAGGTTTTCTAGAGAGAACAGCCGAGAAGAAAGAGCCGCGAAGCGGCGATCATCGAGCTGCGAAGCATCGACGCTTCGCGGCTCTTTCTCCGCGGCTGTTCTCTCTAGAAAATCTGTGGAACCAGGGTAGCCTTTTTTGAGAACTTTCAAAATATCAAATCAAGTATAGCACGAGCAGTTCATGCGATTGTTTGTTTATAACGTACTGAGTAAACATGCTGAGAGCGTGCGACGTGAACTGTATAACCCACGGCTTTTTATGCACTCGTTATTGACCAATCGGAATCAGATATGTTGTTCAGTATATTATAAGTAATAGATACAGAATAAGTGGCCATGCTTTATCGGATTTATAAACTCGAGCTGAATGCGAGAGTTTATAAATCTGATAAAGTACGGATTCGAATTCTGTATCCAACTTAACAAACTTCTAGATGTAGAGAGTCGTCAGTTATTTAGGCGATACGACCTATTTCGGCCGAGAAAGCATTGATATTATCTTTGTCCGAGAATATATGTGAACAGCTTCCGAGGAACTGATAATGTCTGGATTAAGGACAAATATCAGTTCATATTTTAATGCCAACTGTAACTCTGTATCTGAACAGGGTCACCCAACGAGTATACTTTTTGAAATTCGTTTGAAACCAGTTGTCTGCAGCTTATCTAGCCATTTTAAGGCGCCTACTATGTCTTTTGACGTATTCTAGAAAGCTATTTTAATAGCTGTTCGGATTTTCTAGGTGGAAATCGCGTCAACCGAAAATACTATGTCAAAATATTCCCGGCCTACGAATTTGTTAGTAGTCTAGAACATAACAAGACTTTTCTAGCCCAAGTAACTTCATGTTGCAAAGTTTTGTGGAGGTACGAATTTTTTAGGGATTCTTTTTTCGTGTTCTGACTCTATTGATCAGACGAATTGGGACGTACGAATATTTTAGGGGAAACCTTTTAGTCTCCCTTTTCTTCTATAATTTTCTAGGGATTCGAAACAAATTTTCTAGGCAGTATTTCAGAAAAAAATTTTCTAGGGAAAAATTTTTCAAATCCGAAAGTTTTAGGCTAACTTACTCTCCCGAACAGCTTTTTAACCGAAAACTTCGTTGGGTGCCCTTGTCTGAAGGACAAACAGGGCCCCTAAGGGCAACTCGTGGATTGTCAGTGAGCTACGTTGTGTTTTGTTATTGTTGGCAGAGTCTATATTTGTGTAGTGTGTGACGAGATTAATTTCGCTGAATGACTGTGTAGCATTCAGTTAAAGTGCCCCTACGATCAAATTTTGACATATCAATGGTTTTTGCAAATTCATAAGTAGAGTTGATATATTATTACCAGTTCAAATTGTTTTTCGATACAACGACAGGAAGTCTTATTTTTGGGCTCCGAATATTGAATCTAAACGTCCGCCATTACTGGAAGCCGTTCCCTTTGTTCAGCTTTAAACAAAGGTTTATTCAGCGGAAGTGATGTCACACACTTAACGCTCGCCTGCAGAACACAACGCATGGAGGCATATTTCTGCTAAAAACGTCTTCACATACATAAGAAGAAAATTATATTTATCTTTGCGAGGTTGGCTACTTTTTTATGCACACTATTTTGCGCCACGAGGTTGTCGTGTTAAGTGTATGGCATCACTTCCGCTGAATACTGAGAACGGCTTCCAGTAATGGTGGACAGGATTTTACCGGTAAACTCCCCTAAAATTTTGTGGTTTAACATGCCCATTTGGGAACATTTTTCACTATTTCGGATATTTCTAATACTGATTGACCTATTGACACTGAAAAAGTGGCAAATCGAAATGGTAAATTTTCGTCGTAGTGGCACTTTAAAGGTAACACAGAAAGCGTCAGCCTTGCAGTCTTCCTATGTCAAGGCTTTAGTCTGCTGCCATATCTTCTGTCTGTTTTCAATTCTAAAAACAATCCCACAATATTTGTTTGCTAACCCAGCAAGACAGAATGATATAGGAAAGCCATTTATTCAACTGGCCGAAACCGGAAATGCTTATTTCTCGTCGCTATTAATGTGCTATTAAAGGTCAAATTGGGATCATGCGGGATTATATTACTAACGATAAACGGCTGAAATGGCACATTTCCTTCACTGAATTTCAAGTGAGAAGTTTGTAGTTGTAATATAACTCAGTACTCGAAATAATTTATTTATGCATACTCATCAAGCTAGATGGCCGGTACAAGTTGCGTATAAATGTTGCCCTGCCTGGGAAACCGAAATTAACCGGAACGGCTTATTTTCAAAATCATATGACATAATTTATATAATTCAAGCGATTTGAATTGGTGTTATTGTAGTAAATTTATAGATGTCCCAGCCGGCCGCTAGCAAGATTCAATTTGGTAAACGAATAGTCGCAAAACTTTCGATTCACAGCAACAGGTACTAGCTGGGATCCGAACTTCAGAAGCATAAACATAACTTCTATTTGAATTAATGTAGCAAGATAGACACAGAGACAGAAGAGAAACTTCACAGCAGTAAATTAAGTCATTTCGGAATATTTACCTTCGGCATATCTACTGCATGACCAAATCCCTTCCAAAGCTTCGACGTGTCTTCTCCGATAAAAATTTGTTTCGTAACAGTCACAGCGACCAAAGACGGCCGTCAATTTCAAGATCGCTTTTCGCTTAATTGTTTCCTTCGCTTTGTAAGAGTTTTTATTCCGATGTTAGTTAACGTCGCGCGAATTGGAGTTCACCCTGACGAGTAAAGGGTTCAGCCCCTGCTCACAAGATATATAACTCACAAAAAATAAGTTATTGAACTCTATCTACTCTACATGCTTTCTAGAACTCTACTACTGCTTACCATCGCGTAGCTGGATCGACAAATCATCGAACACAACTGCACCACGTTGAACACTACCGTCGCGTGGCTCATAGGCTTCTCACGACTTCAATGTCTCAACACCGTGAGCAACCACCATTTAAATATCTAGGAATTATTCGTCTGCTGTTCTGCACATGCGCAGGGGAAATTATCATATTCTGAACATGGTACGAACTAACATACATCTTCGGAAAAGGATACAATAACCCTAAAAATCACGTGACCGATGACGTCATTATTACATCATCACCACCGAGTGAATACCATGTCTGTCCAAGTTTGAGCTGTCTGGCATTAGAAATGAGGAAGATATGAGCATGTACTCTGGCTCTGGCTCTGGCGTCTCTGGCTCTAGCCTCCAGTGGTTCCTCAGTTACATCTCTGACAGACAACAAGTGGTACGGATCCACTCAGCAGTGTCTGACCCCCTTCCTGTGGTCAGCGGTGTGCCCCAGGGAAGCATCCTTGGTCCGCTTCTCTTCAGTATATACGTTAACGATCTTCCTTCAGTACCACAGAAATGCAGTTCTCAGTGCTATGTAGACGATACAAAGCTCCACGTTTCCTTCCACCTACAAAACAAGCTAACTACTATTGCTGACATGAATCAAGACCTACTTAATATACGTAACTGGTGTTTCGACAATTTCCTGCTTCTTAACCCAGACAAGACAAAGCTTATGGTGTTTGGTAGCAGACAGATGGTGACTAAACTACAAGACTTCAGTTTAGAACTACTAGGAAAAGACCTTGTACCGGACCAAGTGGCCAAGGACCTGGGTGTTATACTTGACCCTCACCTATCATATGATGAACACATAATTAAAACCGTATCTTCGTGCATGTCTCGTCTGGGACAAATAAATCGTGCTAAACATGCATTCGACAGACAAACGTTGCTAACAGTCATTAATGCCTTAGTTTTTAGCAAATTATTTTATTGCTCAAATGTGTGGGCAAATGCCACTAACTCTAATATTAATAAACTGCAGGCTGTACAGAACTTTTGCATGCCGCATCGTTAGTGGTGCACGGAAGTTCGACCATGTAACACCAATTTTAAAGGAACTACACTGGCTGCCAGCTTCAATCCAGCTCCACTATCGTAGTGCCATAATGGCTTTTAAGTGCATGACTGGCTGTGTCCCTGATTACCTTTCTTCTCAATTTATTAAGCGTAAAGAATTCAGTAATCGCAATACCAGAAGCTCCCAAAAACTGAATATTCCTCTATTTAAAACTGCTAGTGGTCAGCGAACCTTCTACTACAGAACCGTCAGTATCTGGAACTCACTAGATCCGACCTTGAAACTTTGCCGAACTATTAGTATTTTTAGGCGTTCTTTAAGACATAAATTACTACAGAATTTTATTAATTAATACTTTCCATATACATTAGTCCTTTACTATGCGTATATGATCATTGCATATAGTTTATATAGATATAAATTAATTAATTATATATTTAATTGTAATTATCTCTGAAAAGCCCCACGGGGGAGTGGATAATAAAAGTATGTATGTATGTATGTACTAAACATCACGTGACTGATGACGTTATGTTACGTCATCGCCACTAAGTGAATCGTGGGGACCCCGTACTATGTCTCAAAGTTTGGGCCGGCCGGCATTAGAAATGAGTGAGATATGGGCATATGTACTTAAAATCACGTGCCCGATGACGTCATCGTTACGTCATCACCACTAAGTGATTGATAGGGACCCACTACCATGTCTGTCCAGGTATGAGCCACCTGCCAGTATAAATATTTAGCGAACCTCATATCCCGAACATGCAGATGCGCAGGAGAAATTATCACTTCTGAACATTGTACGAGCTAACATTTTGCTAAGATACATCTTCGGAAAAGGATACGGCATTCGGAAATGAAAATCCACCTAACCCCGATAACTCGTTCCTGTACATGCGTGCATCCACGAGTTAAAGACAATGGGAAGCCATGTCAATGTCACTGCATATCGCATCTTTAACAACGGAAAGGTAACGTCTAACCCACATGCAAAGCAAAACGTAAAAATACAATTTTTTACAAGTTCGATGATTTCCTTTTTCTGAATTCTGCTCAACGTACCACGAATAGCGTGATATGCGTACGCGTTTCAATCAATCAATCAATAATCTTTATTTGAACACGATAGTATTTAAGCGTTGCCGCTTGTGGGGTCGTGTGTAAAAAGCTACTATGGTATTAAATTATTCTATGTTGTTCAAATTCTAATATACATACATTATTTATAATATATACAATATTATCATAATTTTATATATAGTCATTATGAGCGAGTGTCATTTGTACAGAAGAACTAGGGTACTAAAAAGCTAAAACAATTAAGCGAAATACTATAAAAGTGCTGTGCAAGAGTAATAGTTAAGACAGTAGAAAATCATCCCTAACATTGTGAGTTGATTGAACAGATAAAACATTTAAAAAAATCGAGCTTATGGAGTACGTCAGAATTCTTTGCTTTTTTACAATATGATTTTACAGTAACATTATTATCATACAGATAGGATAATGCATTCCATGCAATTGATCCTTTATAAGCGATATAGAATTCTTCATGATACTAAGTGTTGAAGCGTGGTATAATACGTCGATCTGTTTGTGCCTCTAAGATTATACTTATTGTGGCGCTTTACAGTTATGTGGGACATACAGGTGGGCATACAGTTTAACTAGGTTTAACTAGGACATACAGTTGAACTAGGATCAACTTATACATAAAAATCATGTGTCACATTTGGCATGTCTATAAGTACTTCAATTGAATGCCTATCTCGCGAAAGATTAAAAATTATTCTAGCTGCTCTACAATGTAGGACCTCTAATGACTTTACATGTTAAACCGCCCCACACCGGCGACGCATAGGTAACAGAAGGTAAAATTATCTTAAAATACAAATCTAAAAGTAACTGTCTTGGTAAAAACCGACTCATTTTCAACATATTTAGTTTATTTACAAATCCTTTCTTGACTTCAAGTAAGTCTCTGGCCCAGTTTAGTTTGTCATCAGTTGTGACACCTAGCAGCCTGGAGTTAGTCACCCATTTAACTCTATTCTTTCCTAATATTAGTTCGTTAAGAGGGCCAGAAAATGAGCCTCTATATAGGATCATCGCTTGCACACTTCGTGGGGTGTGGTGTTAGTGAGTTAATCGAACACCACCTACTTAATTCATTGAGTGCATTATTAAGCGACACCATCACTTGGTCTACGGTATTACCAATGTAGTAAACTGTGGTGTCGTCGGCGTACATATATATATATACTGTTCCAAATGTGACTGCATTAGGCATATCGTTTGGTAAATAATATTGGGCCTAAGCGACAGATCCTTGTGGGATTCCGTACATTATTTTAGCATCAGTTTGATTGCTTTCCGTTGATGACCGTAAATTGTTGTCTATCTGCAAGGTAATCCTTCAGCCAGGATAACATACTGCCATTTATTCCAAAATTAGTTTGTAGCTTCTGTAATAGAATTGTATGGGAGATGCAGTCAAAGGCATTCTGGAAATCAATAAATGCTACCCCTACCACGAGGTTAGTGTCAATCTCCCGTCTCCAGGTTTCTGTTAGCTGGACTAATAGGAGCTCTGTTGATTGCCCTTTGCGGTAAGCCCACTGCTTCTCAGTAATAAGATCATTGTCCGTGAAAACATGTTCCACTATTCTGTCAGCGACACATGATTCCAGCTAGTGCTTTACTTGGGACACTTAGCTTAGGATAGAGAGGGACCTATAGTTTCCTCTCTCTGTCTCATTGTTTTTCGATATCAATGTAGAAAACTGGCTCACTCTAGCTCAAATTCGTCTACTTCTGTGGGACCAAAAGAGATAAATTTGGCACTCAATGAAACTAGATTCGACTGCTCTTCTATACAAAATTCTGAGCTCCAAATCGATATGGTTATCAGTGATATTGTGCGCTTAGACAGAAATTGCAGAAAGCTAGCGCTGGAACCGAGTCATAAACATGCACTGGTGTTTCCAAACTATCGTGGATACGCGCAAGCGCAGAACGAGTTATTGGGATACGTGAAATCGTGTCGCTCGCTCACTCACTCACAAAGGTGTTAGCATACCAGAGGAAAGAGCTTGACGATTGCAAAAGATATTCGATTGATTCACTAGTTATATTTTGATATTAAAGTTTCATCAGTCAGTTCGAATTCTCTATCACCAGTTTCCTCTTCTTAATTTTACTCTCTGTATAGTTGTCTTCTTAATATATATATATATGAAGATATGTCTAATCCATGTGAGAGCTATTTGAGTTCAGTAACGTAAAGTCCGATTACGCCACACTGAAGAAACGATGGTGTAATCACGCTTCTCCGACTCGGGATTTGTTGGGTTACCTGTGGGATTTTCCGCTAAGATCCGATTTCCATATTTGTGAAAAGCTCGCATCTTCGCCCTGTGTGAATGGTGTTTCCAGATATCTACCCGCAGAAAATATCTTCAGAAATAAAAGACATACTTAATGAAGTTGTTTGGGAGAGGTTAAACAATTTGGAGTATTTTGAGACATTTTATTAGGAGATGACTGAATTTTTGGGCTGCTGTTGGTCAAGGAAGCTCGAGCTCTCTAAAGCAATCACCTACCCTCAAATATAACCGTTGCCCTGAAATTTGGCTTGTTAGCATAGCTCCACCTATAATTTTGAGGAAAGTTTCTACTATTTTTTTTATGCAAGTGCTTCAACTTTTATTGTTTCGAGGTGTTTGGATACCCTGGTGAAATACGAAGCTCGAGTTAAGGTTACTGGGGACCTTCAGCCAAGCAGATATTAAAAAAAAACTTTATTCCGCTTGTAATGTAGTATTTGATCAAATCTTTCAGATACAAAAAAAAGTTTTAAAAATTGGCATCGGGAAAAAAACAATTTCTTATTTTGCCGGAAGTAAATTTGCAAGGTTTCATCGACAGAGTGTCATGCGAAGTGTAGAATTACTCAGCCGTAACATATGCCCACGAAACTAGCACAATATAATAAAACCTTTATTTGAAATCAGCTCCAATATTGATATTTTACTAAACTTTTTAATATGTGACTTACTTTATCATTCGAGGATGTCATTAGAAAATATATGCGGAAACGGCGACATGAATAGTGAGAAAATCCATTGAATTCAAAACCCGCAAAGTCTCATCCACAGTACTAATAGTTTGTCCTTGTAAACACATTGATTATAGAAGCGAAAGAAAGTAGTCAACAGTTTCGCTAAACGTACAATAAATAAGAACAAATACCCAATCTGTTGAAGCATTTGCTTTCGCTACATCGGGCTTTTCTTTGACATGCCCCCCCCCCCGGTTGTGGGGGGGGGGGGGGGGGGGGGGGGGGGGGGTTGTACTATCCTTTTTACGGTTCTGGTCTGGGATAGGGTATGGATTTTGATATATATACTTGTCGTTGACGCCATGCTTAGCGCTCATGATCAATCGACCACACAATACAATAATATAATACAATACAATAGTTTATTAGCATTCCCATATACATACATGGTATTGCCTAATTAATATACAATTACACTGAGGTTACGCAGATTACACAGTTCTTTGTAACAGGGTATTTCTCCTCTCAAAAGCTTCATATATAAAGTGACTCACTTGTTTGCAAACAAATGGATCGACATTACTAAAGAAAAAAGATATTCGATCTTTATCTCGTAATCTCGAAAAACTGTTACAATATCTACTAATTTCTTCAAACATAGACTTCCTTAGGTCGGAATGAGAAACACAGTCGAAAAAGAAATGAGACTCATCCTCTACATCTTTTGATAAACAGCACTCGCAACAACGCTGTTCACGAGGTATTTTCGGTTTTGCGTGTCTACCAGTTTCTATTCTTAATGAATGATTTCCTGTGCGGAACTCAGCGAGCATTCGTCTGTGTTTCGCATTCTTTACCAGGTCATAACATGAATTAATATTTTTTGTGTCATTAGAAAATTTATAGTAAAAAATAAGTTTTATCTGATGTATCCTAGATTTTTGTATTATTTTTATATTAAGTCTATCCAAAAAACGTTTCATTGAATGCGTATTATTATACGATTTTAAATCTGATAAATCTTTAAAAGACTCCACTATTTTATTTATGGAGGTCATAAAGCTCATCTTATTAGATGATGCAAGGGCATTGGACATATAAAGGCATTGTTTCGCAATACTTCCCTCGGGGAGGGCTTGGAGATGCATCCAGAAACGAAGCATGTTTCGATAAATTAGTGGTTTCAATGATACTCTTCCAACTTCGTTTCTCGCAGCCACATTAGGCGCCCTTTTGTTAAGACCAAGAAAGTATTTGAAAAACTGTGAGAGAAGTCGCTCAACGGGATCTTTTTCCCATTTGTCAAAATTAATAACGTCATATGCACCCCATATTTCTGAGTTATACAATAGGATAGGCGAAAAGAGAACGTCAAACAATTTATTACAAATTTTAATTGGTAATTTAGAAAAATCTAAATGACGTTTTGTCGCGAAAATAGAACGTCTTGTCTTTTCCACAGATTTCAATTTAGATTTCAAAAAGCTGCCATTACTAGATATAGTGGAACCCAAATATGTATAGTCTCTCACTATATCAATTTCAGAATCTCCTAAGAAAAAAGAATGCTTGTTTATAGTCGATTTCCTCAATTGCTTTTGAAAAAGTACAACTTTGTTTTTTTTTTTATTAACCGTCATCATCCAATTCTTACAAAATTGCTGTAGGGCATTGATATTTCTTTGAAGACCAGATGCACTTGTAGAGATCAGTACTAAATCGTCTGCATAAAATAACGAATTTAACATGGAACCGTTTGGGAGAGTAACGGGGTCTAGCCCATCGATGTTTTGTAGCATCGAAGGAAGATCGTTTATGTATAAATTGAACAGCAGAGGTGATAAAATACACCCCTGTCTCACCCCTCTGTTATACTTAAAGTATGCAGATCTCTTATTTTCTGATTTAATACAGCAAACAGTTTTAGAATAAATATTAGAGATTAGACGGAAAAATTGACCGTCTATTTCATAATTGAGCAACTTTCTTAAGAGGCCAGCGTGCCAAATGGAATCAAATGCTTTTTGAAAATCAACAAAGCAACAAAATAATTTTCCCTGTGTTGTGTTAGTTACGTACTTGTCAATTAAGGTGTGTAAAGAAAAAATATGATCAGCAGTTCTATTGCCTTGCAAGAAACCAATTTGAGAGGGATGTAAAATTTTCCTGTGATCTATGAGGGTGTGAAGTCTTGTATTAAGAATAAAACAAAACAATTTTCCGAGGCAACTAGTCACGCAAATTCCTCTATAATTGGATGGGTCCAATCTATCTCCTGTTCAGTTATAAATAGCGCTGATTACCCCTTTTGTCCAAATGTCTGGATAGCAACCTGATCTCAAAATTAGATTAAATAACTTCGCTAAAGCGCGGATAAGTTTATCTTTCCAGCATTTGAGCATTTCATTACGGATTCTGTCGATACTTGGTGCTTTTTTTTTCTTAATCTTTTTAATAGCCTTTCTAATTTCCTCAACTGAAATCTCTGAATCTATGGTAGTACTTTAGTGAATCAGACACAATTCCAACTTTTGCATCCATTGCAACCGCCAGTTGTTCAGACGAGAGATTTTCTTCATCAACCGATGAATGAAGATTGCTAAAGTGTGTAAAAAGTTGATTCACCGGAATTGGTTGATTGTCCCTCTTTTCATTGTTTTTATTAAGAGATTTTAATGTCGACCAGAAGCGTTTCGGGTCTTTCTCGTCTATTAGAGTGTTAATTTCATCATTGTAAAATTGTTTTTTGTTTTTCTTTAATAATGATTTGTATGCTTTATTAGCTTCATTATACTTTTGTCGTAAATAAATATTTAGTGGAGCTTTATGAAGTTTGTTTGAGAATTGTTTGTGCAGCCGGCGCAATGTATTACATTCATTATCGAACCACTTTTGAGAGCCTGAATGCTTTTTCACTCCTTTTGAGAGTCGTAGGGAGGTTTTTGCGGCTGATTCAATGATGCTATTAAATTTAGACACTGCATGATTTACGTCATCTGAGTTGCTTTGAAAAACGGTGTCGATAAATTGGTTTATCAAATGACTTGTTTCCGGAGAATTAAGAGCATTACTGAATTTTGTATTTGAATCTTCTTTCCATAAGAATTGTAACGGAAGTGGGTTCAGGTTCGCATCATCTGAACATTTGCTTTTGGTAGGGGGCGTAATGTTAAGCCAAGCTACAAGTTGTGAGTGATCCGATAATGTTGCAATTGAAGGTTTTTTAACAATGAAACTGTCAAACGACTTATACAGATTTTGACTGGTGATGATATAATCTACAGTACTAAATCCTTGGTGACCATTGAAAGTAATTCGACCTAGTGAATCTCCTTTTGTTCGTCCGTTGAGAATGCGCAAATCTAATGCCTTGCACATTTCTATTAAAGATTTTCCGTTCGCATTGACTTGACCATCTAAGTTTCTCCTCGGGGGCACGTTTAAATCTGAAGGAAGAAAATCCACGGTAACGTGATTTGATTTGTCATCCTCAATATAATCGTATAAATTCCCTATACGAGCATTCAAATCTCCTGCTAAAATGACCTTTCCCTTACTGTGAAAGAAGTTGATATCATTAGTTAAATCGGAAAAGATATCAGGATTAAAATACGGAGAATCATAAGGAGGTCAGTATATAACACGAACATAGGTATATATCCTCTCCAGTTTTGAAGAAATCTTTATCTAATCTGCTCCAAATGAATTCTGGTGAGCTTCTTATGAAATGTACGCCTTTTCGCAAGTGGGATGCAACTGCAAGCAGGACTCCCCCAGAGAACCTCCCCGATCGCTTATGATTTAGTTTCCTCGGGTGATTTATAGAAATGATATCAAAACCTGGAATATCTAGAATATCAAGAGCTTCATGGCCCCAAATTTCCGAAAGAATCAATAAATCAATATTTTTTATATTATTTAAAAAATCACTATGAGATAACTTATTTTCAAAAACAGAACGATTTCCAAGTCCATTGATATTCCAACAGCTTAGTTTTAGAAGATGAGGTAAGGCCTGAAAAACATCCTTACTATAACACATAAAACGGTGTTATAGTTATAGTTATACAGCTTAAAATACCATATTAAAACAAAACAACGGCTTTCGTAGTGTAATTTTAATTTTAAAAAACCCAGTGTTCTGTATCTGGATTCTTTCACAGGGATCCCGTAGCGCCGATTTGGTTGGATTTCACTAGTTTTCAGTGAGTTTTGGTCGTTTTTAGTAGTCATTTGGGGTTTTAGACCCAAGATTAAGTCCTAAATATCCAAAAATATCATTTTTTTTCTAAATATCTCGTGTTTTTCTAAATATCCCAGGAGCTTCTAAATATCTAAAAAAATATCTGGATATTTGTGTCAAGGCCTATAGCTAGCCGTGGCCCCCAGGTACGATTCCCGGACGCGGCGCCATATGTGAGTTGAGTTTGTTGGTATCTCGCCCTTGCTCCGAGGGTTTTAATCCGGGTTCTCCGGTTTTCCTCCCTCCGCAAAAACCAACACGCTAAATTCCAATTCGATCTGTGGATTAGCCGGGACTTGGCTTTGATCAGCCCCCATGGTTGTTTCAGGTCACGTTAGCAATAAACTTGAGGCCGACGTGGGAGCTACGATTTTAGGTCCTTGTCCGAGAAGACCTCCCGCTCGTCAGACAGGAAGCTTAACCACTGAGCTCACCGGGAGGTTCAATTGCCAAGGCATTATGACGTCAAATCAAAACAATCTATTGTTTAAACGCTAAGGATCACGGTCGTGGGAGGGGGACAAAATAGCAACAACACAAAGGAAATCGCAATCAAATGCATTTTGTAGAACGTAGAATAGCGGTGACAGCCTCCAAATACGGTAAATATTGGGGGATAAACATTGATACAGCTGATATCTGGAAACCAGACAATTCGAAGTTAAATTTTCCTCAGCAGAGCAGATCTATTCAAACAAGCCGTGACGTCATAATGTTAGGCCAATTCCCACAACAACCCCACCCTACCCCCACCAAAGAAAAAAGGATATTCGATCCAGGCCCCCGATGCGATATATTTCGTGACAGGTAACGCCTGGCAGAGAATGAACAATCCAGTTCGGGAGAAAGTCGAAAGGTACATATTAAAGGCTAACGAGTAATGTTCAACCTTGGATAACAGCTTTTATGCTGAATTGGACCCGTTGAAAACTTCGCATTACATCGTAGAGAATCTATATTTTAATATCACATGGAAACTGCCTGACTGCCGACCAAAATGCCAAACGGAGAAGAAGTTGATCGAACATGTTTTTGGCGGCATTTTACGACAATAACTCACGCTTTGGGACTTGCTACTTGTATAGGTAAGCCAGTACTCATAAACAAGCACCATTTATCTTTAAACGTGGCATTGGTGGATTCTTTTTTAGATTTTTGAAAAGATCTATCGCAATTTTATGTTCAAAATCTAAGGCGAACAGCGTTTATGTTATGTATTATATATGAAAGGCATAAACACAATGTTAAACGTGGTCTTATTTTTTTATGTTAATTATTCACATCTCAAATTAGTTTGTATTTTTGTAAATTGTAATTATTTTCAAAGGAAAAACGATACACTTGAACAACAGCTTTTTATTTTACCTCTTTTACAGCACCAATACTGCCGAAAAGAGCACCTCAAAATTAATCAAAATCCCAAACTAGCAATGGTCTATTGAAATACCATGACAAATTTTCTTGATTAAGTGCATTCTTTCCCTTCCCTACCGCTTCCCCCCCCCCCCTCCCCCCCCCTCCCCTCACCACCTCCCCTCCCCTCACCCCACAAAAATAAAGTAAGAGAGAATTTATGAATGAACAGAAAGTTATACTGCTTCAGGTTTATTTCCAAGTATTTCTCTAAAATTTAAGCTGATTTAAGGGATGTTTATAATAATTTTTAAGTTGTAACAGAGCCAACTGTCGTTGTAGAGGGGCCATTTTAAACCCTGTGTGCCAGATGTTCTGCCTGCTTAGCTGACAGGCATATGAGCCCTAAAGGCATGAGCAGTAAGTGACATAGGTATAAGAAGAACCTCTGGAATGGACAGCCTGTACTGCTACAAAAGTGATCCACACTGCAGAAGTGATTCCCAAATCACTGCAATTTAAGTGATTACAAATACAGAAGTGGGACTGAGGATGTTCTGAAATTTTGTATTCTAAGTTTTAATCAGATTTGTATCTTGGAAGCTGAATCAGCAATTGCTGACCATTTATATTTTATCAGTAATTATTGTAACACGTACTATTCGGAACAAGAATAATAAGACAAATAAAATATATCTTATTTTCTAAATCTAAGTTTGAATGGATGCAATACATATCTACCAGACAGTGAAATTACCTGACATTAAAGGATGCAAACCATGAGCCAAACAGAGTTTTGAAGGGTCATGGCTTGTCATAAACAATGGCATTCATTGTAAAACCCATCTCAGAACAAAGTCAAATTTCTACATGTTTTTCACAAAAATTACAGACAAATAAACAGAAATTGAAATTAGTCACCAATGTTTCTTGGTTAAGGAATCATGACGTTACAACTGAGTGTGGCCACGACAATAGGACTATTTTCACTTTAACATCGCTTGTAAAAAAGAAGAAAACATGTTTCAGATGTCCTCAATGTGTAGAATTTTTCCTGAATGTACAAAGTTGGCAAAGTCACTAATCAGTAAGTTACTAGCAATTTTAAGCAATGCTCTGAATCGAACTGGGTCCTCGATTAACTGGAGTTATACATGAATTCCACTTGAACATACCCTCTGGAAAAGTATTTAAACCATTATTATTAACCCCACCTTTCCAGAATTTCCTTGGTCTCTTTCCCTGGAACACGACCTGTAGAAATTATGCAGGCAGGATTCTGAATGGTCAGAATGGAGAATATTATGGCAAGCCCACAAGTCCAGCTATGCTTTCGGGGGAGCACAGGCTCATTTTCCCAGACACTGGTGATTGAGCCTACCAAGAATCCTACGTTGTAGCTGTTTTACACAGTTTCAGAAAAGCGATTTTTTTTGTTTCTTTCTTTTAATAGCAATGTGGTGGGTTGGGGTGCTGTTGGCTGACAAAGCAGACAAGAGGATTGCTGTATACTTAATGTGAGTTGTCCAGTATATCATAGTATATGTTTATGATGATTATATCATAAACATTTTTAATGCAGGCTAATAGCTTTACTGTAGAATCCCATGGATCCTGTAGAATCCATAAAGGGCCTCAGGGGGTATTTTGCATGGGGAACAGAGCTGAATAACACCATGCGTATGGACTGAGTAGCATAGACATATACCTTCATGTTTTCTGTGAAGAATAAGAGTTTTATGGCAAGGATAAGCTTCAAATACTCAGACCATTTCCTTCAGAAACTAAGAAAAAAACAAGTTTTGAACACTGGGATACGATTCACTACAAACATGACACAATGACCACCACAAAAGTGTTAACAGCAAAATTCCTGCCGATTTATGGGGGAGATTATACATGGGGTATATATAATTGCCCTGGTATTTGAAACTAGTACAGTCTGCGCCAGTAATTACGGGGAACACACCAGAGCTCAATAAGGGCTTTTAATTACAACGGGAACTCGAGTGGGAGAGACTCGTGTTTACAATTCCAAGATGGAATGCGTGAATGCGTGCTGAGAGCGCATGCTCAATAGCAAGCAACCGCATACAACTACACTACTAGCGACCACTTTTCTTTCCTGTCTCCTTATCTAAGTAAATAACATTAACGGAATAAAGACTATTCCAGCGTAACAGAACAGCTAATGTTTCAGTAACATAACATAATTGTATGGCTGGGGGGCAATTCTCTAGTAGCATAATTGCTACTTAATGTTATTATCTAGAACGTATATGTTGTGGGGCAATTCTGAACACCGGGGCAAATATTTTTGAACTGGGGCTAATATTTTTGAACTGGGGCAGATACTTTTGAACTGGGGCAAATATGTTTGAACTGGGGCAATTATCAAGATTCTAAAAAGGGATTTTATTTTGGGGGGATTCATAAAAAAAAGGGGTTTATTATTTTTTTTCAAAAGAAAAAAAAATTCCTGGGGAGGGTGATATTTTTTTCACCATCCCCTCCCTTCCTTCTTTCCCTTCCTTCCCTTTTCTTCCTTATACTTACACTTACCTTTCATTCAGATGTAATACCAACTTACCGAACTCAGTGGGATTCAAACTCATCAGGATTCGAACTCAGCAGCTCTGCCTTGACACCCAGTTTTCCACTGACTTTAATAATGCACTGTGCTCCACAAGTGCTTGTTGATTTCAACACCACCCTTTATTCTATAAGTGACTAATCGTCGAATCCAGTCCCTATAATTATGTGCACATGCGTACTGCTAACAAAATCGGACTTCGAAACATCTTTAGAAAATATGACGTGGGCGATATTAAAACCCGGACGAAACTGTAGCACAGATGAAGTTTGTGTTGACTGCATTCTTTTATGAAAACTGCAGCAACTCAAAGAAGTAAGAAAGCTAAATCCAGAAAAGTACATCATTTATAGATGATCAGGTGTACTTTATTACAGCACCACTTGTACTTCGAAACAAACTGTGTCAACCGAACCGATTTTTACAGTGAGAGTAATCACCCAGATCACTGACAGAGCTAAAGTAAAGGCAAAAGAAAAACGAATCACCTCTAACATATGTTATCTAGAAGCTATAGTTAAGACTTTTACGAAAGAGCTAAACAGTATCTCAGGAAAGTCACGAGTGCAGAGGATCTTGAAGTACATGTAATTAACCCCTCGTAAGCTTGTTTATGAGACTCAGTTTTTCAAATGGAATATAAAAACACTGACTCAGACTAAGAAATGCTGTATTGTATTATCTTGTTCTCTCATCAAAGAATCACCCACAGAGGATGTGAAAAGACGCATAAATGGATTAATGATAGAGAACTTTAACAACAATTATGTTTCACTTCGGAACATTAGGGCCAATAACAAGCAGATTTATTAAAGCCAGTTAACACCCCTGTCCAGGCAAACTCATTCCTAACACTATTATAAATCGATTTAATGGTCCTATGAAATAAACCAAACCCTTACCCTACATTTTTTTTAAACCTAACCGTCAACAACGGGTGCTCACTTAAATTTAGGGTTCTTTAGGGCTAATCACTAAACAACACTGTGAAATATAATGCTTCTTAAATGTTTCTGTGAATTAATCCAAACCCTTACCCTACATTTAAAAAAACCCTAACCGGTCAGTGAACATACATTTTGTAATCTCACAGCAGGTAAACAACGGGTTTTTAGAGCTAATTGGTGACTAGAGTTCACAGGTAAACATGTGAGTTTGTCTGTATTTTTTTTAATCAAAATACAATAGCTTACCCCAATATAAAAAAGACCCTAACCGGTCAGTGAACATAATCTCACAGGTAAACAACGGGTTTATAGAGCTAATTGGTGACTAGAGTTCACAGGTGAACATGTGAGTTTGTCTGTATTTATCAAAATACGATTGCTTACCCCAATATAAAAAAGACCCTAACCGGTCAGTGAACAGAATCTCACAGGTAAACAACAGGTTTTTAGAGCTAATTGGTGACTATAGAGTTCACAGGTAAACATGTGAGTTTGTCGGCTGTATTTATCAAAATACAATAGCTTACCCCAACAAAAAGAGACTGACTGGTTAGTGAACATAAGCTCACAGGTAAACATATTTGCTCCAGTTCAAACATATTTGCCCCAGTTCAAATGTATCTGCCCCAGTTCAAAAATATTTGCCCTCATCAAAATTGCCTCACAACATATATAAACGTGTTTATAGTCCTGTATATAGAATATCATGTAGACTGCGAGTTGCTTCTAGACCACTACTGAGGCTTTAGTTCAGAAATCAGTGTAGTAGTCCTTTAAGTGTTGTGGGGCGAAGCGTTGTCTTGTCGAGCGTCTAATCTGAGTACTGGCTGTGTCAACAAGTTTGTAGTCATTGTATTCAGTGGAAAGTTGTGTTAAATGTACAGTTGAATAATTTATTTCAAATTTGTTGTAACTTTTATTAATACTGGAAATACTTTTTCCCGTTTTATAGAATTTCTGGTATTGCCGTCTCATTTCTTGAGGTCACATTTATTATTGACAAGTGTGCCTGCTGCAAGTAAGTACCATATAAAATAAAACAGACTACATGTATTTCTATTCCTCTGAGCAGAAATTTGTTGCAGAAGCAGTATCTACTAAATATTACCGGGCGGTATAGCTATTTCTTATACAGTACTGGTACACCTAATTCTAAAAAGAAATTGATTCAGAAGTAAATAAAAGCATCAAAGTCATTGTTGATTCTTTCAATTAAAAGCATTGTACAATGGCATATAACATGCAAAGTTTAATACTAAAAACAGCAGTGTGGTATCTCTTGTGGTGTGATACCAGTTTGGAACTAAAATATTTTTAGTCGTTTTTTTAATTAAAAGTCATGCAGCAGGAGTGAGAAATGCTCCTATGCAGGCAGTCAAGGCCCATGCGAGCAGAGCAAATTATGTCTTGATAACCCAGATCGAAGAGCACACACTCGGCATTTGTAAGGTGGTGGATTCGAGTCTCGACAAGGACACTTTCGTTTTTGTCCTTTTTTTCAGAAATGATTGGAGCTCTGCCCATTGGCTTGCCTATGTATTGATTATCATTATTATTCAGGGTTGTAGCTAATAGGTTAATACAAATGGCTATTAATTATATTAATGTGCAAAATTTGTCCAAGGTCTTTGTTTGCCAGCAAAATAACGGCTGGCCATGCTGACAAAATTTGTCAGCTGCCAGCGCTTAGTGACAACACTGATGATGATTGTTATTTATTCATTTATTTTTGTTATCATTATCGTTATAATTTATTATTATTGCTGTTATTATTCTTCAATATTATTACCAATTTAACACTATTTTTCTTTTTTAGGGAGGGTAGCTTTGGTTTTACCCTATGGAAGTTTTTCAAGGCCATAGATAACTGGAAAAAGTTTGTTCTGTATACTGCATTATCAGTAGTATGCTATCTGCATCCAAAAGACTACTGGGAGGCAGTAATTGTTGGGGTCTTCCTGGACATAACTGGTCTCTTTTACCTGGTTAAGACTTGCAGAAGAAAAAACGAGAAAGAAGACTACAAATACCGTCAGCTTGAGGTTAAATAGTGCCATTTAGTATCATTGAAAACAAAGAGAATATATTCCATAATTTTATGGATTAAGAAAGGATGTGATTATTTATGGGGTGAATGAAATGAGACTATTAAATGTGCCCCCCAAAAAGGAAAGGGTAGAATATTTGTATTTCATAAACATTCATAATTATTTATGAAGGTAAATAATTCAACCAACACATAGATTTTTTTGCATCTTTTTGTTCCAAAAGTTTTTTGTTAATAGCTTATGTAAAATAGCCAGGACCACAGGGGACTCTGGTACCAAATTACAAGGGTGCTTGGTGGTCATTTTGAAAATGAGGTACGTATAAATTAAAGGTTTAAAAACCATGAAAAAAACTATAAAATTTAGGAAGTGAGGGTTGTAAAAGAACCTTAAAATGCCTAGCAGCACTGGAGTAATAATTCTAAACCCCTATAAGGTACGACTCAGGCTGCATAAATAACTTGTGTGGACAGAATCCCCTAAGAGGTACGATTATGAGAATTTTCACCCCTGAAAGGAGCACCGAGCATCCCCGTCAATACAGGGAGTCCCCCTGGGCCAGGACATATTGCCTATATTTTGAAGAAGTTGCTTAATTCTTAAAAAGAGGTTGTTAACTTTTGCACCTGGGCCCAGTAAAAACCTGATTCAGCTAAAACAATTATCCAGGATAAGAGTAAACATTAAGTAATGGTCCGCGCAAGAGGTAGGCATATTTTATGCATGGAATGTAAAAAGGTGACAATTGTGGTATTGTTTCAATCTTCCACCTCATTGGCTTAGACATTAAAATCTAAACTTGAAGAAGAATATTACTTTTCTCAGTTTGTAAACAGATTTGAATCACATCTAATGAAAACACTCGTAACTTTTAATATGACGAACTTTCCGGCAATATGGGGAACATTTTTAAATTGAACGTTTTCTTGGTTATTGTTTTGGACTCTTCTGATTGGACGAATTTTTTTCACACGAAAGAAATGTACCTTTAAAATGCATTTTTAGTGGATTTAATTTCAGAAATTTATCATTTAAGAGTAGATGAGTTGTCAGTATGAAATACAGAAAATACTAAAGTGGGGAAAGCAAATTGCATCTGAACAATAGAATTGTGCCTAAATCTTGCGCGGACTGTTGCTTAATTAGTAAATTGCCAGTTGGTGCAAGTTGTCAGCACTTTTCCTCTCACCGCTGTGGCCTGGGTTCGAGCCTCGGTTACATGTCAGTTGAGTGTGTTGATATCTCGCCCTTGCTCCGAGGGTTTTTCTCCAGGTCTCCGGTTTTCCTCCCTCCACAAAAACCAGTACGCTAAATTCCAATTCGATCTGTGGTTTAGCCAGGTTCTGACTTAGCCTCCCCCGCAGTCGTTTTTAGGGGCTCATTCCCACTCTCCCCTAAAAACGACTGCGGGGGAGGCTAGGTTCTGACTTTGATCAGCCCCTATGTTGGTTGCAGGTCCTGTTTTTTTTCTCATTTGAGGTTAAAAGTTACATTATTGCCTGAGAACGTGGTTCGCACGGGCCTTGAAAAGCCCTTGAAATAATGGCAGGCCCTTGAAAAGTCCTTGCATTTTAATAGATTAGATTTTCTCCAAGCCTGCGAGCGGCTCTTATTTTTTTTTTTTTTTTTTGCAATTTGTTACCAAAATGGGGCTAAGTGTTTTACTAATACCAATAAACAGCGGACTGTAGTATTCAAGGTGTGGAAGAATGCAGGCACTAGACGCTTGATTCGTCTTAAGGCTCCATTTTTAGCAAAGACTTTCCCAGTCAAAACGTTTGTAATGTGATCTTTAAGTAATGTTCCGTATAAAAAGTACGATATAATCCATTATTCTGCGGCATTGAGCCTCCCTAACATAAGATTTGTCTGTGTTTTAGACTACGAAAACACTGGGTGATAATTATGAATATTCTGAAATAAAAGTAGTACAAAGTCTTAGTTTCATTCCATTTTTATGAACAAATTCTCTTCCAACCAATAGGAACAGCCAAAAACAATAGCTACGAAACAGGCACGTTTGATTAGGTTCCGAACATACGATTTGCTTTATAAACGACATTTGGAACCGCAGTGCAAAATGTAGTTTAATATTTTGAAAAATTGGAAGAAATTAGACGTCTTCCTAACATTTATATTAGGGCGATTTTCATGTTTCAACCAAAATGAATGAGATCAAGACTTTTCACAATACAAAATTAACACCTTGCTCCATCTGAATGCCGTTCGGTGCCGTACTTCTTACACGAATCATTACTTAAAAGCATTTTTTTTGTCAATTGTTACTCCTAGTATTTTAAGCGAGTCTTGAAAGTCAATGGGTGCATCGTCACCCAGAAAATTGTAGGCGTATCTGGACTGTTCCCGATAATCATAGCTTGTGTTTTAGTGTTGTTGATTTTAAGGTGGTTTGCAGAACCCCACGCTGAAAGCGTATTTAAATCCCGATAAAAATGAATTCCAAAATTATAGCGTTGGTATCAGCAGCATAATTAGTTGTGTCATCTGCTTACGAACGACGAGATATAATATTGACTGAATAATTAAGGTCGTTGATGAAAATGTTAAACAGGGGGGGGCAGTAAACTACCTTGGGGAATACCATAATGGCCTGATAACCAATCGGAATACACCCCATTGACTTTCATTCTCTGCTTACTACCATATGCTGCGCTAAAAAGGTTTCTTGTGAAACATGCAATAAAAATCGTCGCAAAAAGTCGTTAAAATCGTCTCTTGTAACATCTTTACTAAACATGCTACAATTTCAGAGGTGTACTTGTGTACTGCATTATACACAGTGTGTGTTCGTTATGAGTCCGAAGTCAAAGAGTACAGAACACGTATAATCTCGTGGCCTTTACTCGGGATAATACGGGTTCATTACGGGCGCGTTTTGGGGGACATTACGAAAAAGGAACAACACCACAAAAATGCTGTTTACCATCGTTCGCATACAGTTATTTCGAAGTCCAAAATAAAGGATGGCTTTGAAAAGTCTTTGCATTTTGACAAATTAGGTTTTCTCCTTGTAAAGGCCTCGAATTGTTACTAAGACTCCTCGAATTTTGTTGAAACCTTGGATGTTTGAGAAAACAGTAATGCCTCATTTTGCCTCCAAAAGATCGTTAGAACGGCATCGTGCAAACAAGTCCAAGAAGGGGTCTAATATGGGTATAATTTTGAGTTCGTTAATGTGTGATCGTGTGTAAAATAAGTCCTTGAAAAGTGTGGATTGTCATTGAAAAGTCCATGGTAGAAGCGTCCTTTTCCCAGCAACCAATGAGCAACGGGTGCTTATACCATTATTATCCATTTAACACGGTTTTCTTCAGTTGTTCTCGTTGGGTATTCATAACTACATCATTACATGTACTAAATTATCCATCGTCTATAAACACTATAGACAAACCGGTAGCGGGTTACCCTGGGTGCTAGAGGTTCTACTGCCCTCTCTAAGCCAAAGTTTAGGATCGACGAGAACCTCTGGCACCCAGGTAGTAGCGGGTTGTCTATATGTATAGACAACCACAGCATAATACAACGCAACTTATTGAATACATCAGGATCAATAAACCAGTTTGGAACCGATGGTCAATTCCGTGTAGTCAGTAAGCAATACATTCGAAATCCGCGGTTGGCTATCATTTGCAAGCGAACAGCACTTGAGAAATGGCAGAAGACGCCCTAAAGATTAGACGCACATCCAAGGGACGCTTCACGAGGAAGAAGAACGAATTTCTACGCAGCCTCGCGGAAAAGGAAAGTATAGAGATTATCAAAGCAAGATTCGCTCATCTTACCGAAGAATATCAACAAGTCGAAGGTAAGCATGATCTATACTTAATGCACCTTGGTGATAACGAAGCCGCAAGTAAAGAAGCATGGATTGAGGAGTTGCAGAGTGGATACGCGGAAGCAACAAAATTATACAATGGCTCTGTGAATGAGATCGCACGAAAAAATCAGGAAGAAGGTTTCCGCAAAGCATATGATCATTTGGTGAAAGGCAAATTGATGACGGAAACAATGTTTAATGACTTAGTCAATCGTGCTCAAGTGTTGATCGGAGAAAATTCCGAAAAGGAAAAGACTACTATTTACTCGAGAAAAATGGAAAAGGAACTAAAAGAGTTATTTGTAGATTGCAGATCATTGTACGATAAAATTCTAGAATTACCGCTAGAGCAACGATTCATAGACAATGAATTGGAATGGATTCGAAAGATGCACGCGCGCTATAACGACACGACCGAACAATTAGAATCGATTTACCACCACCCAACTCCCAAGAAGCGAAAGAACGCACAAAACAAAACAACTTACTGCAGCTAGAAAAGGTAAAGCTACCATTTTTTGACGGAGAAACTAGAAATTATCCGCAATTCAAGCGCGATTTTCAGAAACAAGTAATGCCCGTGATAAACTCGAACAACGCATCCTACGTGCTTCGCTCGTGCCTCGGAACAGAACCATCTGACGTCGTGAAAAGCATCGACAACGATATAGACGAAATTTGGAAAAGACGACGACAGATATGGAGATCCTGCCAGAATCACAGACTCCATAATTTATGGTATACAGAATTTGAGGCCTATCAGAGAAGGAGAAGAGCGCAAGTTCATACAATTTGTCAACATGGTAGAAGACGGACACAAAGATTTAAAACGTCTCGAACTTGAACAAGAAATAACCACGACGAGCTCCGTAAGTATCATCGAGAGAAAGCTACCGCCAGATATTAAGAAGAAATGGGCTGAAATAGTGAATTCGGATACGACGCCAGTTGATAGAAATAACAAATTCCAAGAGCTCCTCCAATTTCTACTTCATCAGAAGAGAACAATCGAATACGATTCCTCTGAGTTGAGAACCGCCAGTAGTCATCCAGCTAAAGGCTCGATTCATCATACAAGAGGCGGAGAAAACGTCATATCCAATGATACTTCATCGCCGGAAAAACCCAGAAGCAAATGCTTGTTCCACGATAAGAGCGAACACTGGACAAATGACTGTAGATAATATCTATCCAAACCACCCCAAGAGAGGTTGGAAATGTTAAAAAGAAAGGAGCGTGTTGGTCCTGTTTGAAGCCTGGGCATCGGATGCAAGAGTGTCGTAGAAGAAAAGTTTGCGGAGACAATGCACCACAAAACTCTCCACGGAATTCAAGACAAGGGAAAGCGAGGAGAAAGAGAAACGCAAGAACCGGGTTCAGACGAAGCTTCCGGAACAGCGAGTATTTGTAACAATAATGATAAAGTCGGCACCTGTTTTCTACAACTTCAGCGAATTCGGACAAGAAGAGGTTGGGCCAATGTCATGTGGGACAACGGAGCATCCCTCTGTTTCATAACCAACGCTAAAGCAAAAGATTGAAGGGAATTCAAACTCAGCTATCTATAGTCAAAGTAGGAGGAATGAGCGAGAAATTAAATTCTTATAAATACAAGCTTCCATTGATTGACAAAACTGGACGAGAAGTCCACTTTGACGTTTACGGCATTGAACAAATAACCAGTGATATAGAAGGTTAAGCATCGATGGAGTCGTTGGGTTATTCAGAAATGTATCCACAGAAGAGATTAAACGTCCCACTGCATGGATCAGTAGATGTGCTTATCAGCTACGAGTACGCAGCATTCCACCCTCAAAAAGAGCAAAGTGCAGGTCACTTACTACTACTTAAGAACCGATTTGGAAGATGTATTGGGGGAAGTCATTCATTACTGAAGGAAACTTTAGAGCGCAAGTGTCAATTTGAAAACGCTAAAGTTCATCATGTCACCGGAGTGAAGGTCGACGACTTTTACAACATCGAAACACTCGGAGTCGAATGCAAATCCCGTTGCGGTAGTTGCAAATGCGGCAAATGTCCACTAGGAGGAAAGAACTATACTCTGCAAGAAGAAAGGGAACTAAAACTGATAGAAGACGCTTAAATTCGACAGTGAGTATAACAGATGGATTGCTGAATATCCTTGGATCAGAGACCCAACAGATCTTCCAGACAATAGAAACTCAGCATTAAGAAAGTTAATTGCGACTGAAAAACGATTGTCTAAAAATGCTGATCACGCACATATCTACGACCAACAAATTGAAGATATGATAGAGAGAGGTGTAGCCCGTAAACTTACCAAGAATGAAATAGAATCGTATAAGGGACCGCTTCACTACGTATCACATCACGAAGTATTAAAACCTGAATCAAAATCAACCCCAGTCAGAATTGTGTTCAATAGCAGCGCCAATTACATGGGCCATGGATTAAACGAGTATTGGACAAAAGGACCAGATATGCTGAACAGTCTCATAGGAATTCTGATTCGTTTTAGAGAAAACAAAGTAGCTTTGATTGGCGACATAAAGAAAATGTACCACACCGTACACACACAAGTGATAGAGCAACAAACGCATCGATTTCTATGGAGAAACATGAACGTGACGAAAGTGCCAGACACGTATGTGATACAGAGAGTCGTTCGGTGACAAGCCATCAGGCGCTATTGCAACAGTAGCGCTAAGAAAGACGACAGAGATGGGAGGAAATGATTATCCACTGGCTGCCAAAATAGTACAAGAGAATAGTTACATGGATGACATAATTGATAGCCTTGATAGTAAGGAGAAAGCAAAACAGCTTACGATGAAGTGATATCGAAAAACTCCTTGAGAGGGGAGGATTCAAACTTAAGGGTTGGATATATTCAAGTGACAAATCTGCACCAGAAGAAATGACAATGCCTTCGCATGAGGAAGATAATACAGAAAAAGTGATTGGAATCACTTGGTGTCCATACAGAGATGAATTTCAGTTCACAGTCAAATTAAACTTCATTCCTAAGAGAAGACGGAAATCACGCACAGCAAACATCCACGAGCCTGTAAACATCTGTTCCGAAATACCAGAGATACTAACTAAAAGAATAGTGCTATCCCAAATAAACAGCGTATATGATCCTCTATAGGACTTGCCGGTCCATTCACCGTAAAAGCGAAAATACTAATGAGACAATTGTGGGCAACAGAACAAAGGTTAGAATGGGACGACCCTATTCCTGAGGAGCAAAAACAAAAATGGGAAAGGTTCTTCAACAATCTACCGGACATGAACAAGGTGAAATTTAAAAGATGCATCAAACCGGACAACGCCATTGAAGATCCGATATTGATCATCTTTAGCGATGGATCAACAGAAGCGTATGGCGCATGCGCTTATGTAAGGTGGGAATTATCTAATGGAGAATTTGAATGTCAATTAATGCTATCGAAGAATCGTCTTGCACCAATTAAAAGTATGTCAATAGATCGGCTAGAGCTGTGTGGAGCTGTGATCAATAAAAGATTAAAGAACACTATAATGAGCCAATGCAGATATAAATTCCAAAAATGCTACCATATCATTGATTCACAAATAGTACAGGCAATGGTGCAAAAGCCGGAATCATGGATTCAACACGTTTGCTGCTACACGCGTCGGAAAGATCAAGAGGGGACAAATAAAGAAGACTGGTACTGGACTGAGAGTAAACATAATATAGCAGATTATCTAACGAGAGGTAAGAACCCCATTGACATAGATTCTAACAGCGAGTGGCAGAGGGGGCCAGATTTCCTGAGGAAGGAAGAGAAGGAATGGCCTATAACGAAAAAGTACAGAGAACAACAATTACCAGACGAAATTAATACTGCTTTTGCAACGACTCTAGCTACAGCTGTTGCATCAGATGTGAGAGATATAACAAGAGATACCTTATCAACAAGAATCGATATAAACAGATATTCGACTTACAGTAAACTGATCAGAATAACGGCAAGAGTCCTCGCAATGTACAAGAAAACACCAAAACTGACATTCAAGAATGCTGCAAGAACATTAACACCTGATGACATCACAGAGGCTGAAGAAGTTTGGATCCATGAAGCCCAAAGGATAATAGAAGCGGACATTAAGACCCAGACTGGACAATATAAGCGTCTATGCCCCAGAAAACGAGAAGACGGCATTTATGTAGTTGGAGGACGAGGCGAAAAATGGATAGAAATGAGCTATAATAAAGCAGAAACCATACTATTACTATATGAACACAGGTTCTCGCGACTATACGCCGAACATATACACAGAAAGGGACACTTGGGAATTCTATCTGCATCAAGCAAGGTACGATCTAGATTCTGGATAGTGAAACTAATAAAGATGATGAAAACTATTAAGAACATTTGCGTTACATGCAAGAAACTTGATAAGAAACTCAGTGAACAAATCATGGGAAAACTTCCATTAGAGCGATTGAAACCTGCACCACCATGGACATACACGGCCCTCGATTTCAAAATAAGAGACGAAGTAAAGAAGAGGACATTCGGAAAGGCGTACGGTGTAATATTCAATTGTCTCGGAACACGAGCTATTCACATTGACCTTTCACCTGATTACAGCACAGATAAGTTCCTAATGGTATTAAGGAGATTTGTAACCATGAGAGGCTACCCCAAAAAAATATACTCCGATAATGGTTCGCAATTAGTCGCAGCAAATGAAGAGTTGAAAAGAATCATCAAAGGTTTAGACCAAAATGTACTGACAGAATATGGAGTTACTGATGGACTCCAATGGATATTAACGTCAGCTGATGCTCCATGGCAGAATGGTGTATCAGAAGCCTTGGTTAAATCTGTAAAGAGGGCACTAAAGGCTGCGATAGGGGAGAGCGTCATGACTTATTCTGAGCTACAAACCGTGTGCTACGAAGCAGCTAATCTAATCAACGAGAGACCGATCGGAAGACACCCGACAACACCTGATGAGGGAACTTATTTATGTCTTAACGATCTACTGCTTGGACGATCTACTGCACGAATACCAAGCGGACCATTTGAACAAAAATCGAAGTTACAGCATCGATTTCATTTCGTTCAACAAGTAACAGACAGTTTCTGGAAACGATGGACAAGAGACTATTTTCCAGGACTCATAATACAACAGAAGTGGCACACTGCACGACGAAATCTCAAAGAAGGTGACATCGTCTTGATACAAGAGACGAATTTGATAAGAGGTCAATGGAAACTTGGGAAAGTTTATCAAGTATTCCCTGGTGAAGATGGTCACGTAAGAAAAGCACTTGTACAATATAAGAATGCTAAACCTGGGGAACCTGTGATCAAGTACAGCGGTAGAGGATACGTCACAGTAGAGAGGGCAGTAAACAAGCTGATAGTACTACTACCCAATAAGGGCACTGATTGATAAAGATAACACATTGAACTCAAAATTACTGAAACAAGAGCCCATCTGGGCTTTCACTCGGGCCACATGAGATTGAAGATGAAATACACTTTCATTTGAAATCCTAGTCTAATCCTCTTAGTATCAAGTCGTGCTTTAATTCGCCAGTGAGAACGTCAAAAAAACAGACTGGTCTATTAATCGCTTTTATGGCATGACTATGATAACGCAGGATTCGAACAACAGAATACTGGCAATTCAAGTGTATAAATGCAATACAATGACATATTCAGACTTTGAATTTGATTGAAAATAGATCAAAAACTCGGGGAAATGTCCGGCTAAAACTGTATGAATAAATGTGAAATGAAACGTAAATTTCATAGCAAGAAAAAAAATTGTAATTCCTATAAATGAGAAAGCTCTTCTATTAAGCCGCTTCTCATATACACAGACTGTTTCCCAAAAAAAGATTTGCGCTTATCGACACAAGAATTCAGTTGACCTTTCAAATAATTTATTCTGAGGTACGCATACTCTAAATCACAGATGTTAAATAAAGCGATAATTAGAAGAAAAAGTACATTAACAGACAAACTGAGAGGAAATTTATTCAAATCAAAAAGAGTTTACTTACAGTACTTACGTAACTGAACTTTCGTTTTGGATCTTTTGGTAGTGTTGTGCATGTTGACAGCACCCACCTTCGTGCACATATGCACTGAATCGGAATGAAAGTCGAAGCCTACCTCGAACTTAACTTTCAGCTAACCTGTTTCCTTTCATTCCACAATGAATAATAATCTCATAAAGTAAGCCCGTAGCTTTCAATAAATTTGCCAGTGTCTGAATGAAACAGCTAGATCTTTTCGAATTTCTCTCACGAGTCACGGCAGAAGACAGTCTGAAGCTACAAAACTTGAATTTTGATCCTCTTCACAGTAACGTAATTTAACGTCTCAGATATTATATATATGCCCTATTTCAGCTAGCGCTGTGCATTTCAAATACTTTTTCCTCTCTCTTTGCTGGCAGTTCATGCTTCTTGTTCGTGTAGTTGCCGCATTTCAGTTGGCATACACTGAAAACATCTGCTTAACTAAGATTTGTAAAAATCTTAGCGGATCATGTAAATATTCCGCTTGGCTCAATTGAGGGTTTCTGCCGTCAAAGTTCATTTTTTGTTTCAGTTTTCCCCATATTAGCCGACATGTATAATGTCTCGAGCTCTCAATCCAGTAGAAAGACTCTGGTTATTCTGTCGTAAAACATGCCTTAGCTGTACAAGACCGCCCACGATGGAATAGATTTCTGACAATGACTCATTGAAAGTGATATCTCCTTGTCTCGCCTTGTCTGAGAGCTTTGAACTTTCTTATCTGAGCGCGCCTGACGAGATCTAACCTTTGATGATAATTCGATACCCGTTGATATCCAAATGTGTTTGGATATTGTATTTCGCTTACGTTTCTAAATGTACATTGGATCTGTCCAAACAGCGCTGATCGAATGTATTACGGCTCCTGGTTGTTCATGTATTTTTATGGTCAACAAGAGCGCCAGTTGAAATATCCTGAGCCTGTTGGAAGGCTTTCGCCCTCGCGGGTCGACCATTTTGATTTACTGTATTAAATTCTGTAAATACATTAACCTGGCGATTGTTGCGTGACCAGCACAGTGCAATCTGATTGGTGTGAATTTGACCTTTAACGCATGCGCAGATCGCGTGCTACACTGAATAAAAAAATAAAAACAATAAAAAATAACGACTTGCATTTTAAGACTCGGCGCTGCCACAGGCAGCCCGAGTAATAATGAACTGTAAAACTTGCGGATTACTATAACTGAAGATAACACATTTCTTGTAGCCGGGGGAATGTATCGTTCTAAACCTAACCTAACCAATGTCACAAGAAATAATTAATTCTGATTAACCCTAAGTTCCGAACAACCAATATTGCTTACAGATAAGACTTACGAGACACCACCGGGTAATTATCATTCTGTAATTTATTTATTTCATAGAGTCCAATTTCTACTTTTGGATGATCATATACTAATCTGTAACTATTTTTAGATTTCGAAACAACACAGCATAATACAACGCAACTTATTGAATACATCAGGATCAATAAACTAGTTTGGAACCGATGGTCAATTCCGTGTAGTCAGTAAGCAATACATTCGAAATCCGGTGGTGTCTCGTAAGTCTTATCTGTAAGCAAGATAATTAAGTTGTTCGGATCTTAGGGTTAATCAGAATTAATTATCTCTTGTGACATTGGTTAATCATAATAATCATCGTTTAGAACGATACAGACGACCTGAACACTACTTCATGATTATTGAATTAGGACTTGATCATAATTTCTTATGAGTTGTAATCAGTAGGGGAGGCAACTCTTGATGAAGTGGACGAAATTAAAATTCTAGGTGTAACATTACAGAATAATCTTAAATGGAACTCTCATATTTCGGACACCATCAAAAAAGCGTCAAAGAGACTATACTTCCTAGTTCAGCTTAAGCGCGCTAATGTTTCTGCAGACGAACTTGTCCAATTTTATACTGCCTGTATTCAATCTGTGTTGTTATATGCCAGCCCGGTATTTCATTATAGTCTCCCAGATTATCTTAGCTGTTCACTTGAACGAATACAAAAACGAGCCCTACGCATTATATATGGATACGATCTTTCGTACTCTGACCAGCTTAACCTTTCTGGTCTATGTAGCCTTGCGGACCGTAGGTCACAACTCTGCCAGAGTTTATTTCGGAGGATACTGTCGCATCCAGAGGGAAATCTATATGGCTTCCTACCGTTTAATGCAACGCGCCCAACTGTTACCTTAAGGAGTAGAAATCCTATGTGTATACCATTATGTAGAACTAATAGATATAGAAACACCTTTATAATATCGGGCGCAAATGATTACAATAACAATTGTAAGTAACTACAATCGATGTATTTAGAAATTTTTAATTGTAATATAGCATTAGTTTAATTAGAGCAGTATATAGTATATCCTTCTTAAAACTTAGTTAACTTATCTAGAACCATATTAATGTAAATCTCCGTAATTCAGTTTTTGCTGTAAGTGAGAAATATTTGTAATAAAACGATCTATAAAAAAAATATGTTTTAGTTCAAATTAGATGCCGAATAAAAAGGCACGAATCTTAGTAACACTTATGCTGTCGTTCCTTTTGATCAGTTTCAGCAATTCTTAAATTACAACTAAACAATAAGTTAATTTCAAAGGTTTCTATTTTATATCCCAATGTTTAGGGAGTTTTAAACCCGACTGTTGGAACAAATTCCCGTTACATTGTTAGCAATATAGTCTAAATTGAACATTTGTTGAATAAAATGGAAGTTTTCCTATGGGTTGAGTGGAGATCTTTGGCGAGGTACGTCGGCAAGTGATGCACTGATACGATGCGTCCACATACGAACGATACGTCTTGCGCCAATGACGTGATACCGCTCTTGGAGCGAACCCAGAATTAGTTTACATCCTCCATGACACAGACGTTGGTGCATGTTCATGCTGCACAATCAAGGTGACAATTCGATGATTTCCAGCAAGGATCAGTAGATGACGAAACTGGTAGTCTTTGAGAGACTTGGAGAGTCCACCTGACCAGGAGTCCATTACTACCTGACTCGCTCTCAGCAGGCCATCAGAATCTAGAAATGGATTAAGAGACAGTAGGCGGCTACTTCTTGGGGGTGGATCTCCATTTTTGAGTGCTGTTACGACATCTGGAAACATTTCGCTTTGCACTTGCTTTAACCACCAAGTTTCTGCATTGTCCAATTCCTGCACTTAAGTGGCGTAGATACTTGGTGGCAACACGACAGACGAGAGCTGTGACTCGCTTGAAGCGTAAGGAGGGTACGGAGAAGCTAGCAGTGCCATTTGGGGAGGGGGGGGGGGAGTGGGGGCTGAGTTGAGATACACTCAGGTGATGGTTTAGAACTTCTTCTGTAAGGATACCACGTGATCCAGTCTGCAGCGTTTTCTTCCTCACTGATATGTTTGTATCCGGTACATACTCTTGGATTTCAGCAATTCTGTTTCATTTAAAGGTCTTGAATTGTCAACTGGTTCCGAAAATCCAGTAGAACACAATCGTGCAGTCAGTGAACACGTGGATATCTTCAGTAGGAATGGCAAGAATACGCTGGACGTGTTTGAACTAACTGGGCGAGAAGATGTACACCACACAATTAAAGGAGTGGAAGGATAACCTTGATTGGAGCGACTCGCGTTTTGGTAATGACAAGCGAGACGTGGACTCGGTAGGTGTAGTGTTTCGGGCTACCTGTGTTAAATGTATATTATGGGATTGCAGCGAGCACATGGTCGGATCTGGAGCCATGTAAGCTGTATACAAGTTGTTCATAATCTGGTTCAATCCGTTGTTTTATCCTGGTGGAAATCCTACAACTGGCGACGAGGGTAAAGGAAACGAATTCGAGAGATGACTGGAGTGAATATTCCCGAATTAGTTTAAAGCCGTTAGATCCGACAGGAGACCCAACGAGCGTATGAACACGTTGGTAAAGACGGATAAAAGTTTTGCCGTTGTATGCAAACAGCAAAGGATTATTAATCCAGAGTGACAGCGACGATAATAAAGTAAAAGGAAAGCCTTACTCTTGCACACGGAAGGGGAGGAAGTACAGAAAATCGTCGAAACACTACCAGATGTCGGTGGACCGAAGGACAATGCGAAAGTCGAAAACAAATGAGACAGTGGCCCAGTTTGTGACTAGACTGAAGCGACTTGTTTAGGATTGCGATTACGTAGATCAAGCTGATAAACAAATAAGGGATCAAGTTGTGCAGAGTGCAGGTCGGTAGAAGTGCGACGGAGACTGCTAGAAAAGGAAGAGGATTGGAGCTAAAAGATGCTTCACGGATCGCCGCCTCCACATATGACGCTGTTCAGGCACAACTTAAAAATATGGGGGCAGCGAGAGAACAGTAAACAGTGGAAAAGAAGGACCCACGGGAAGGAGGACACCCTATTAAAGTGAGAAGACACTGGAGATAAAACTAGTATGGAAGCTTTAGCCATGTGGGGGAAAATGGACACTTTGGGCGTGATCCTGAACATCCAACACGAGGAAATCCTATAGAAAGTGCGGAAAATAGGATCACTTTTCATATATATGAAAGTCAAAGAAAAGGGAAAGACTAACGAGACCTGATCAAACAAAAGTTGACAAGATAAAACAAAGGTTGTGAATAGTTACGACCAGAGTTCAGGAAAACCCAAGAGAGGAAACATCCGCCAAGTCAGTGAGGACGACGATTTCGCATTTACAGTTCAATCAGGTGCCGGGAAGAGAAGCACCAACCGTGAACGAGTTAGCGTGACAGTGTTTGTGGGCATGACATTAGTAGGTGTATCATGATTTGCATATGTAAATTATTCAAGATTGGTCAGTCTTGTAAGCACACTCGTGTCGTGTAGTTATATAATAGATCTGGTCCAGAACACTTGTGTTGGATTCTTCACTTATAGTACGATCATCGTTGATAATCTCGCTTCATTGCGCATCTGCTTAGATCCGAAGGATCTTAATCGTGCCAAACAGCGTGAACATTACCCATTGCCAACTATGGAAGGCATCGCGATGCGTCTGTATAGAGCCAAGCTCTTCACCGTCTTAGATGTGCGCAGTGGATTTTGGCATATATTGTTAGATGAGGCGTCATCGTATCTGACGACGTTTAACACACCTTTCGGGAGGTATAGTTGGAAACGTATACCGTTTGTATATGTTCTGCGCCAGAAGTGTTTCAACGCAGGATGCATAAGCTCGCCGAGGGACTACATGGAATCGAAGTTGTTTTGAACGACTTTGTTGATGTTGGCTATATGGCGATACGCTGGCAGATGCTAATCTAGACCACGACAAGAACATGGAAGCGTTCTTGCGGCGTTGCGAGGACCGAAATGTCAAATTGAACCCAGAGAAGACCAAGCTGAGGAAAGAAGAAGTTCCATTTATTGGTCATGTGGTCACTGGTAAGGGTTTGTGTGTAGACCCATCCAAGGTTAAGGCGATCTTGGAAATGCCTCAACCTACAGATGTGGCCGCAGTGCAGCGCTTATTGGGGCTCACAATATACGTGAGCAAATTCCTGCCAAGACATCACAAAGACCCTTAAGAGTGCTTACTAAGAAAGACACCGAGTGGGTATGGAATGAGGCACAGCAAGCGGCCTTTGTGGATCAGAAGAAAGCTGTTTCCAGTACACCGTCCGGTACTACGTTACTATAATATATTTATAGGAGAAGAGGTAACTCTACAGTGTGACGCTTCGCAATCTGCATGGTCTTGGAGCGGCTTTGATGCAGAACGGTCAACCTGTGCCTTGTGCATCGCGTGCATTGACGTCAGCCATGGCAAGACCTAGCAGCAGATTTAATGGGTCCCTTACCTTCAAGAGAGTATGTATTCGTTGTTGTTGACTATTACAGCAGATACTTTAAAGTAGACATTCGAAAATATGTAGTGTCTGCCAAGGTTATTGAAAGCCTGGAGAAGAATTTCTGTGCACATGGTTTGCCACAGTCATACACTGAAAACTAATAATGGACCTCAGTTTGTATCGCAAGAATTCGAGTCCTTTCTAAGGGTGAACGACATTTAGCACAGAACCTCTACACCATTGTGGCCCCAAGCGAATGGTGAGGTTGAGAGACAAAACGGAAGTTTGTACAAAACGGAAGTCTACTCGAAGATGAGGAAATTCCTAATGGCCTACAGGACGACAACGCATAGTAGCACCGGAAGTACACCAGCCAAGCTGTTGTTTAATAGAGAAGTCAGATCAAAAGTTCCAGAACTGACATAATTTATGCCTAGCTGCTGACAGTGAGTGAGAGACCTAACTAGGGAATTAACTACAGAGGAGGAACGGAACTGACGTAAAGAAGTACTTGGCAGAGAGTTATGATGTCCAGGGTGCGGAAGCAAGCATTGCAGATGAAAAGGTCAGTTAAGGGGTACATGCAGAGGTGCCGACAAGACCAACAAGAGAGAGGAGGCTGCCAGAGTATTTAAAAACTATGAAGTCTACGAGCAGCAGAAGGAACTGAACAGTTAAAACATTCAAACAGTCAAATTTAACACTAACACAGTTTAAGTTGATATTATTTTGTTCAGTATTTGTTGTTGTAAAAATCCTTAGAGAGTTAGTGTTCTGAGAAAATGAGGGATTATAGTGTTTCGTGCTACCTGTGTTAAATGTATCTCATGGGATTGCAGAGAGCACATGGGAGGGGAGGAAGCGAGCGGAGGACCTCGTGCTGTCTGAAAATCAGGCTAGGTCGGATCGGGAGCAATGTAAAGCTGTACACAAGTTGTCCATAATCTGGTTCAATCCGTTGTTTTATCCTGATGGAAATCCTACAGCAGTCTCATAGCAGCGTGAAACTCTAAGCGACAAGACTCGACAAGACTCGACAAGACTCGACAAGACTCGACAAGACTCGACAAGACTCGACAAGACTCGACAAGACTCGACAAGACTCGCTGCTCCCTCCAGCTCAGCCAATCTTGGAGGATGTCAGGAGGAAGAGGATCGTTCCAATCAATGCCTCGTTCCCACAGGTGTTGAAAGATGATTGTAACTACGATTATTATACAAGCAATGAGTCCAAGTGGATCGAAGAGCTTGGCAGAGTCGGAAAGAACCGTGCTCTTTAATTGTAAAGTCAGTTCCCATGGTGGAGACATCCACATTAATGAGATACCGAGACGCAAGGCCTCGCAACGGAGAAACTGATTATGATAAGGATTGTTCTCAACTTCAAGAGTTTTGACGAAACGAAAACATCAGAGTCAGCGAGGCTAAGTGTACCCTGGTTGCCAGGGGTTCGTTCAAATTACTTTCTTCCCCAGGCCCCTCTTAACTCTCTTTCGAGCCTCTGGAACCCAGGGTAGGCTAAGTGATGCCTTGGCACTACTTGAGTAGAATTGGAATGCCACTTGCGCAAATCGAAACCACCCTTGCGGAAGAGCTATTGAAGCTGCTGATGAAGTAGAATGGCTTCTTCCTCGGTGTCAACTGAGAGTAGTCCATCACCGACATAGAAATATTCTTCGACTGCCTCAACAGCTAGAGGAAATTCTGCCTTGTTTCCCTTAGCTATCATTGTGTAGGACTGTATTTGTGGCTGTGAAGGCAGCACTAGCTATATCACTGAAGGTGCACGTGGTGCGTTGCATCCGGTGGTCGACGATTGGATCAGTTGGCTCCTCCCTCAACAGGAAGCGATGGTAGTCCTTGTCTTCTGGAGCTAAGCTGACAGCCCGATACGTTTTCGCTACATCAGTGGTGAGCGTATACGGATACTTCCTGAACCGAACAAGGACGTAATTAAGTGAATCGTAATTATGTGAACCGTAGGTCTAACGAGGAGTCGATCATTCAACGAGATGCTTGTTGAATATATATTTCATATATGGAAGCGTCAAAACTACCCTAAGCGCTGTTGTAGCTGAGTCTTTGTAGACCGCATGATGAGGTCGGTAAGATGATTTGGATGGTGGCTTGTCGTGGCCTGACATGGGAACTTGTTCTGCGTGATTACTTCTAATGAATTCGTGGATGACATCGGCGTAATCGTTTAACTGATTGGATTGATGAAGACGTCGCTCAAGGGATAGGAATCTTCTTAGTGCTAGAGGACAATGAAACGCCCATCTTTGATCGACCCGCTGATCATGTTGTTCGAAGTCTTGGACAACAAATTTCTCCGTGGCTGAGAGGAGTGGATTCGAGTTTGGAGCTTCTTCCAATGCCCAGAATGTTTGCAAGATTACTTCAGAACTCGGTAAGCCAATTGAGGCATGCAGGTTCGTGACTTGACAACCTTGTTGTGCCCGTGCTTTCAAACAAGACCCACCCGAAGATAGTCGCTTGAGCCCCTAGCTGAGAACCTCGTGGTCCGAGTATCATGCCAGGTTTCAAGATATCTTGTATTACAAACATAATTTCGACTAAAAACTGACTGCTGAATATCCGGCTCGAAGGACCATGAATGGAAGCGCCGCTAGAAATGAGAAGAACCTAGAAATGAGAAGAACCTAGAAATGAGAAGAACCTAGAAATGAGAAGAACCCTTTCCTGGTATTTACTGCTTTGAAAACCGTAATAGCTGCTTACCAAACATTTGCAACCAAGAATGAGACGTTCCGAGTGAGTGACAACTGCACATGCGCGCAGAACCGGAAGTGATAAACGTATAAACGTTGATGGCGTGTACAGGTGGTCGCTATAATTTTTGGTTGGGCACCCTCCAACCTGCGAACAGGCTCATGGGAATAGGGTGAGGAAGTGCCTGCACGGACGCTATACGAATGTCAATTACGGCCCAACATTGATATATCATTAGGCTCGGGTCAGTAATCGCTCCATGTCCACTCGCGTTAGCGGTTGATCAATTTTGTTAGTCCTTTTACAAGCGGTTGTATACTGATTAGTTTACAAATAATCAGTTAGACACTGGTGTGATAGTGAGTGAAATGAGAATGACTTTCATGCAGACCAGTCACCAGTGATAACGTTTTACATGAACAGATGAACAAACTGATTTGCCCTCGTTTTGCTGCTCTACGTGCGACAATGCTTACCTCCGTTATGCAGAATGCCGACAAGGCCTGGTCATCACTTAATTTATCTAAAAGAGTAGACGTTTTACTGAACGGTTTAACAATTTTGAATTTCGAAGCTAATGCTGTTATCTTTATTGCCGTAAGGACTTTCATAAGCCAATCTGGACGTTTTAATTAAGAGATATAATTTGTTATTTTAGTTTTTATTTATTTTTCCTTTCTCGTTGTGTTTGTTCTGTGCTTCTTCGTGGTCAACATTGTACAAATTAATTCACGTGAGCCCCCATGATGAGCTTAGAGCTCTTGGGGCAAACGTAAAGCCCAAATATTGTTTAAATAAATAAAAAATAACTGTGAACTAGAAGCTGTATCATGACATCATGTATGAAATGCCCATGTATTAAAGGGGGGAGACATTTTTCCGGCTAAATTACAGGCATAATTACGAGCATAATTGCTACACTCGAGCATAATAGTCTGTTTTTGAGGGTGACGCCAAAAAGAATAATACTCAAATTGAGGAGCATAATTTATCAACCCCTACCACTCGTGCCGAACGCAATTGAAACAAAGGATAATAATTGGGCGGCTTTGTTTATCTAATTAGGTTCGGCACATGAATACAGCGGCATCTGAAACGGGCCTAAAAATCATGTAAATGAATGCGGTTGCGACGATAACATATGAATAGAAAGTAACCCTGCTGAAATATCTAACTAATATGCAAAATATCTGACTATCACGTAAAGATAAGGAAATATTGAAGGTACAAAAAGTCACGTGACCTATTTTGCATATTTTTGCCTTAATAACTCGTTAACGAAACATTGTAGTCATCTGTTCTATGCTGAAATAGGTAAAAGGCTTTAACATCATGAATAACCACATCCACTATTTCTGTTAAACTCGTAGCCGCGTTTATGATTTACTGATTTCGTGGTCTAAGTCACGTGACAGACCACGTGACACGTTTTACTAACACGCAAACCACGTAAGGGAGTCAAGAATGGCGATACCTATTATCGTGAGAAACTTGGCGCACTTACCGTACTCGGCTGTGCTCAAATAAGGAAAACAGTTTTTACCCGAAATTTGATCCTTGAACCAGGCCAAACATGCTTGAGTGATAACAAAGCCAGTCGAAATCAGTGAAATAGAGATATCCTAAGTTCTTGAAGTAATATGTTAAATTAGGAAGGATTTCAAAAGAATAGTGAGACGGGGTTGAACACCAAAGCGAATCCAGGTTTTTAAGGTTCTCAAACTCCATTCAGTGAAATGCCTCCAACGCATATTTTGTATCACCCATATCGACTCTACGTCAAGTGAATAGTTGAATAGTAAAATATTTCTTGATACGAGTGTTGGTACGAGGTTTATATCTCCAGTATGCTAATGATGACGTCTTGGTAGATATATTTTATAAATACCCATGTATAATTATAGTTTGTTTTGTATGAGTGATTTTACCAAATGGCGTTGATCGCAAATTTAGCAGACGCAAATTATTGCCTATCATGAACTTATACTATTGCTAAACTAATAATATGAGCTCCGAGTAGCAAAATGACTGGAGAAAATGTTTTTTAATACCAAAAAGTGGTCACCTTGTTAATCTTATTTTATTTTTGACTCTAACGCCAGCAGGTATAAATGAATGTCATACATCAAAATCATTCCCTATGACATGATTCCTAATTTTGGTGGTATTATTATTCAGTGTAATCGGGCATTAGCATCAAAATCACGTAAATTTCACATCTGATATTTGTAGTCAATTTCTTGAAACTAACGCCCCATGCCAAGAATACCGATAGAATCTTAAATCTGTTTACGAAAGTGAGTCGGTGTGAATTGTTTAACTTGAATGTCGCCGGGCCCAAATATTTTGACCAAACCAGAGAATATTCAGAGTGTTTAACCTAGTTACAGCGCGGCGTCCTTGGAAAGCAGGAATTTTGTTTTTTCTTATATTAGATATCTGTTTACTACATTAGTATATTACTATAAATTAATATAGATTATTATCGTAGCTTAGATTTGTTTATTTTAGCATTTATTTTAGTATATAATATATTATAATATTAATATATATTATACATTTTAAACTTTTTATACATTGATTCCCGATGGACCTATACCGTGGTTAAATAAAGTTGTTCAATCCAATCCAATTAATAGTCACAAGGAGAAATAAATTAATGACTAAAAGCATTTTAGAGAAATTAATCTCTAAGTAATATACGCAAAACTCAAATCAAGAAATATTCTACTAATCACTCAATGTAGAATCGATATTGATGATAAAAAGATAGTGCGTTAGAGGTGCGATTATGATAAAATTAGCGATCTAAAAGTAATGCAATGCGGTGATCTGTACTGATGAGTTCGAGAAACTAGCGCTAGTCCACTGGATGAATTATCCATTTCGTAAACGTAAAAAGGACTGGGACAGAGTATGTAAATTTATTGGAATTAAAATATTAACCGATGTCACATCAAAATTAATTTCAGCCGTCTCCTCTGATCCTCCCGAGAGAGACGTCTGAATTCATTTGACGATAATGCCGTCCAGTGACGTCTTTGATTGGTTCATATTTTATAATTTCGCATAATTATCATAAGTAACTCATCAGAATATTTTGTTTCTGTTTTGGACTCGCGATGGTTGATCGTTGATGAGTTTCAATGGAGTGCTTGTCTTTGGCAAAGACTTTAAATTCGTAAGGAAAACAACTGGAAATGGATTGAAAGTGTCTTGCAAAATAACCGGCCGACTGTCCTGTAAACATGTACGTTTTTTCACGTCGCCAGTCGCGGGATTATTGATAATCGATTAATTGTTCACACTCAGTGGTAAAACTGTCGCTACTCTCTTCAAGGAACTGTTCTTTCCCGTAAAAGAGTCCTTCCATGCTTTTCTACTTTTCTGCTGCATTATTTACAAAGGTAAACTCTCCCTGTCTCGAACCGAACGGCAGATCGAACGGCAGATCGAGAGACGGAAGACGAAGTCGAAGATCACAGTTTAATTGCCTCAAATGTTACTGAACGATTTGTTGCTCCAAAAAGGTTTTCACAGCATACATTTAAGAGGCACTTGAGAAGCAAATGGGATGTAGATAGGTAGGATCTTAATTTTGACATAATCTCAAATAATTTCTCATCTGGCGAGAGCTTTGTTTTTGTGACCCAACGAAAAAAGGCTTTACAACCGCCGTGGCAGTTTTATTTGCATAAATTAACATATTAATCCGCTTTGACGTCACTGGACTGCATTATCGTCGAATGAATTCAGACGTCTCTCTCGGGAGGAACGAACCAGAGTAGACGGCTGAAATTCAGGCTAAGTTTGGGGACGTTTGGATCAATATTAACGATCGAGGTCGTGAGCTTTCAAAAATCGCAAATTATGAGCTCAGTATGCTTTGGGGGAGGGGGGGGCGCCATCTTGCTCAGGGGCATTAAGGCATGGGTCTCAATATGACCGCCGCAAATCAAGAAGGGGTTGTCTGTTTCTTCATGCTTGTAAGATATATTCTTGATACTTTGACAGATATTCGATAAAGTCACAACCTTAATACATTTTCTTGACAGTTTCCATGCCGAAACGTGTATTAAATGTTACCAATGAACTTTAATTTTAAGTAAATTTTAGAAAATACTCCTGGAGTACCGTAAAAGGTTTTAATATAGTGGGTATTTTCATGCAAGTCAATCAAGGTTAGTACACACTTTGCTGCTCCTGTTCGAAAAGTTGGTTATTTAAAGGGGAAGGCTAATTAAGGCTAGTATGAAATATGATACCCCTCAATGCAAATTTGTACTGAATTAGCGAACATTTCAACAATGTCTAATTGGAGGAATAAACTACAGGTAAGCTGCATTAGTTCCATCGCCTTTACTTCTGATGTATTATACTTTCCTAAAAATGAGCTCAAAGGTCACAAGTTCAGTCGCCATGGCAACCATCTTTAAAAAAGTGATTGAAGGATGGACTTACATGATATATCGTGAAATCGTGAATTTCGAGTAAAACCAAACTAAAGTAGACCAGCCATACACTCATCAGGAGCGTGTTAGTCCTTGACCCATTATATATACCAGAGCCCCATGCATTCCATACTAAACTCTCTTCAAAAACTTGATATTCAGTTTTTATTTACTCAAACATATTCAAACTCGGCAGGAGCCCATTACCAGGAGCGTTCCTCTGTTATGGGTTGGGTCCCCAGCACAGGAGTAGATGAGGCTATTTTTAGATTCGAAATTCCCGCGAAAAGAGGTTGCCGCCATGTTGGTGCCCTTAAACAATAGATTCCTCGTTAGCTTCTTTTGTTGGGGCACCAACATTTGAATCTCTGGGGATTGAGTGAAAACCAGCAATTCGAATTTCCGCGTTGAAAGTGAGAAGAATGATAATGAGAAGTGACGTTAGCTATCTGATTGGCTAATAATAGCCTACATTTGTTCTTTTTCGCGCGAAACGCAATGCTAAAAATAGCCTCATCTACCTCTGTGCTGGGGTACAGACACAGTGGGGAAGATGGACGCTCCTGGTAATGGGCTCCTGAATTCGGTAAACATATCAATTTCGATGCGATATTTCATGTAGTGGGGGTTCATTTAAAAAAAAACAGTAAAAACGTTTTTGAATTCGATTAAATTTGCACACTAGGTCCCAGTCCTTTATCAGTTAACGAAATGGCTAATGGCCTTTTGCAGGAATGCAATCACGTGGTTGTACTGGATGGCCAAAAATCTAACTTCATTTATTTAAAGGCACTTGTATGAGATAGATAGTGTTATTAGCAAAACCTGTTTGTAAATGCTATATTCCACCTCCACTGATCGATCTTTCTAAACAGCGTTTTGAAGATTGTTTGCCGTCCAGTAAAGCCTTTCCCATGGGATCACGAGCGCAATTTATTCTTTATTGAAGTGACTTACTCTGGGTCCTAAAGTCGCTGTAATTTAAGGCGATGAATAGCAACTTAAAGACCCTGTGTCCGAGCCCATGGTGCTTTGCGCCAATGTTATGATTATAGTTTGTTTATCAACGGCCGCATAAATTAAAGGCTAGCTTTTAGTAGAACTAAAATGCTCTCGATTGTTTATAAGTTTCATAAAAGAAGTACACATACACTTTGGATAACGAATTTCATAATTTTTATTGTATTTTATTGATTCGCTATTAATAAAATTTACAAAGTAAATAATACAAAGTAACTACAATATGTTAGTGGCGAGGAAGCCTAAAAAGAAACCATTAAGGGCTTATGTGAATTTAGGCTTCCTCTTAAAACAACAGCAAGTGGATAGATGTAAACGAGTATAACTATGACGAACTGGCGTTTTTTTTTCTTGTTTTTGTTTTTGCGTTACATATATTCTTAATAATAACTAATCATGATTAATATTTACGACAGAGATAAGATTTTAAATTTACTTTGAAAAGAGAAATGGAGGCGGAGTTAATAAGTTCAGTATCAAGTGAATTAAATAACTTTGGACCTTGAAAGTATACAGAAAACTGCCTTATGTTGGTTTTGCATAAGGGAGTGCGAAAAGCTGGAGTATTTCTAGTGTTGTAAGTATGGACTTGATTATTTGTTAAAAACATGTTGAATTTGATTGGCAAAAGACCATTTTTGTAGGAGTACATAAATTGGCCTATCTGTAACAAAAGAATGTCATGGAATTTAATTATGTTTAGTTCTTTGAAAATAGGATCAGTGTGAGCATCAAATTTAGTCTTCATAAGGATTCTAATGACATGTTTTTGAAGTAGTACTATACGACGAAGATTGGATTGGTAAGTAGAGGCCCAGACTAAATTACAATATTGAAGGTAAGGATAATTCATTGCATAATATAGTGTACGTAAAGACGTTTTGGAAAGGTAAAAAGTAGATTTAAAAATTATTCCGACAGATTTCGATATTTTGTTGGCTATATGAGAGATATATGGTTTCCAAGATAAATGTTCATCTAGTATTACCCCTAGAAACATGGTTTCTTCTACTTGATCAATTCTCTGGTTGTTTATAACCAACTGAATATTATGATATTGCCTATTTTGTCTTGGCTTAAATACCATGAATTTTGTCTTTATTAAATTCAATGAGAGTTTATTTGCCTTGAACCAATCTGATAATTTGTTTATTTCAGCATTCATAGTATTGATCAGGGTCTTTGTGCGAGAAAAATATATTCGTGTCATCAGCAAAGAGAATAAGCTCTAATACATTAGAAACATTATTTAAGTCATTGATGTACGATAAAAATAATAGAGGACCAAGAATTGGGCATTGGGGCACCCCATAGCAAATCTTTTTAGGAGAAGAGCAGCGCTCATTAAACTGAACGAATTGTGTTCTGTTGGAAAAGTAACTTTTAATCCAATCTAATGCTATGCCACGAATACTGTAATGTTCAAGTTTGTCAAAAAGAATGCTGTGGTTAATTAACAGTGTCGAAGGCTTTCGATAAATCTAGAAAAATTCCAACAGCAATTTCTTTACGATCAATTGCAGATGAAATGTTGTCATATATGTCGATCAAAGCAAGCGCAATAGAGTGATTTTTTCTGAAACCGAACTGATTATCATTTAAAATATTACATTTAGTAATGTATATCAATAGGCGGTTATAAATTACTCTTTCCAAAAATTTAGAGAAGCTTGGTAGAATTTAGACTGGCCTATAATTGGTGAACAAAGCTTGATTATCAGCTTTAAACAGAGGAATCACGCGAGCAATTTTCATTTCATCAGGAACAATACCATGACTAATGGATAAATTGATAATGTGAGTCAAGGGTTCAGAAATAATATCAATAGATTAAAAACCCAATCGAGCCCACGAATTTTCCCCGGATGCTTCGAATATGATTTGAACAGTACTCGGCAGGAAGCCAGTTGTACTCCCTTTAGATTCTAATTCGGTTTACGAGTGCGACTTTTCACAACTCTACAAGCAAACACATACTCTTGCTACCTTGTTATCATGTCTCCAGTATTGTTTAGCTGTATTTGAAGAGCTCTACTTTCCTTGCGAATGATATATTTCGAGTGCAAAATGCAATGTCGTACTCGCACTCGAGCGAAGTATTAAACAGCTGAACTCGGCAGATTGGAGTTTGACCCGCGGTCGTAGTTTTGGTAGCAAGACTTTCTCGACGTACTGGAGGATGAAAAAAAATGTTAAGAACATTGCTTTCTCCGCATGCTAATAAAAATGCAAAACATATACAGATACAGATAAGTCGTAACACCTCAGTGAAGCTTTTACGAATGATCTTGATGCCAGAAGTGGTTGCTTAGTGCTTTGTATTTCCAACAAAGCCCGCCAGTCCCTTAGTGCAGCAAATCCCCGGGAAACTCACGTAGTAGTCACAAGTGTTCTCTTGTAGACCTAGAGAAAGTAAAATGTGGACTGCTGAAGGATCATTTGTCGAGTCGCTTCGCCTCGCTGTCTGTTCTTTCTTCGGCATTCCTCTACTCGCCACTCCAGACCGGGATTCGAAGAAATATTCGACTAAAGTTTCATTTTAAAAGGTATATACAAAAGTTAAGATAAAAGAAAGTCAGTTAAGCATATATATCTATAAACTAGAAGTAATCATAGATTATCAAAGTGCGTTCGACTTATTTTTTGTAAGAGAAAGGACTGTGATATTAAACACAAAAGGCTGCAATGATATGGACGATGTAAATAATCCTGATAAAACATTCTTATTTTTAATTAATGTGAAAATTTTGATGTCTAATGACTTATAAGCAAGAGAGCATAATGCACATTATGCTCTCTTGCTCATAAGTTAATATACAAGGTGATGTATCTGGGTATAAAGGTGATGTTACACGAGACAATTTTTAGCGACGCTTTTTCGCGCAACATTGTTGCGCGAAAAGTCAACATAGTGTAACATGGCGCTCTGGACGATTTTTAACGCAATCTTCGTTGCGGCAACATGTTGCAAGTTTTGAATTACCTTCAAAAATTGCTCGAATTTTTTGGAGTTGCTTCGTGTAACACCCTCGCCGTTGACTTTTCGCGCAACGTCATCCCATAAACCTGTTCGCTACGCCCACGGAAACGAGGCTACGTCAACAAACAAAGACTCCACTCGTCAGCCATGTTTCTAAACGAGGGTGTCGGAGTAGGAGCCTGGGTGCTAGCTAGATGTTGCGCTAAAAATCGTCTCGTGTAACATACCCGTTGTTGCACTAAAAGTTGTCTCGTGTAACATGCATTAAAAATCGTCGCGAAAAATCGTCGTTAAAAATCGTCTCGTGTAACATCACCTTTAAAAATCGTCACGAAAAATCGTGGTTAAAAATCGTCTCGTGTAACATCACCTTATAACAGTAATTATCTTTGTGTAACCGTACAATGCTTATGTGGCCATATGTATACATGTGTTTTATATTGTTATGGCATTCATTTGAGCATTCGTTGCACATTTTGCTGTGTGGTATACATGCAGTGCCGGTAAAGCAATAATTGGAGTTAGTGAAGAACACAAATGAACCCTATAGAGGCTATTCAGATGTGTAAAAACTGCATTTCAGTTCCTAGCATTCACAATACTAAGTACACTCCAGTGTAGAACATAAACTATATATATATGCATTGTGTATAAACTACATCCCATGCAGTTCCTTCAGATCAGAGCATTCACATTATTTCTCAAGTGAGAACAAGGTTGGCTGCAGAATATTGAGTGCCATTGTTAGTTGCAGAATTATAATTTATGGTCAATGTTGGTAGCTGGGTCCTGGCTTTGATCAGCCTTGTTTCCGACAGGTTCCGTTAGAAATTCAGTGTAGATTATTAACTTGATTAGGTAACACAGCAATGAACTCAGTACTTTAAATTCCCCTCACCTTGTACTGTGTTGATATTCCAGTTCCTTGGCATATCAAAGTGTCGTTATAGATTAACTCTCTGCCTGAATGTAGTGTTAATTTGTGTAACCAAGATACACACATGCTTGACCTCTGCTAGCATGCAGGGAACACACATGCATGTGTACCGACGTGTTGTGTCGCAACCCTCATGAAAATATAATATAGTATACTTTTAGTATACTTAAATTATGTACTTAAAGTATACTTAAAATATACTTAAAGTATACTTACGAAGTATACTTAAAGTATACTTATTTGTAAAACAAGTATACTTTAAGTAGTCATGTTTTGGGACTGAAAAGTATACTTAAAGTATACTTATTATCAAAGTATACTTTTAGTATACTTGATATAAAGTATACTTCAAGTATACTTTTTAGTTAAAAACTATTTTCGTTAAAATGGATAAATGGGAAAAATGAAATGAAACTAAAACAACCTATTTTTTTTCATTTATACTAATATGTTATATCTGATAATTTAGAGCAACTGCCACACTTATGCTGTTATAAGGGTACTTAACGTACGAATAAGTACCGGCCGATAATCATATTGTAATTAAAATAGTAAAGAACACGGTACATGTACAATGTATGTATAGTCATTCACTACTCGAAAAGGAAAAAAACTGTTCATGTATGACACAGCCATTTTTATACTAATTTTTGTTCTTTTTTCTTGATTCCAGCTTCGATAGAAGTGATCTTGTTTCTTATGCATGCCTGAATTATTGCACTTTCTTTCACTCCTGGGTGGCATCTCAATGTGCATACGCTGAAAGTAATTGAAAATGACAGTTAACTTCGATGCTGATACATGTTCATAATGTTTAAAACTGTTGATTTGGGGTTTAAATGTTATTGACTACTTACCAATAAGACTGCCCACTACATTCTGGTTGAGCATTTCCCCCCGTTGTTCCCGGAAAGATTGCTGCCCAACAAGCTGCCCCCCGCACACCAACCGCGGGCATAGCGGGGACATTCAACCAACACGCCCATGAAAAACAGTGAAGTTCCCGCACATGTGAAGACTCCGGAGGAGGAGCTCGAACCTCAGGATATCCAACCCGAGGGTTTCATTTTCAACCTCCAGCTCCCTCAGTCTATCCTTCAGACCCCTGCATTCATTGCAATGACTCTTTTCGGCTGGGGGATTTGAAGGCTGGACTGGCTGAGTCTGAGGGCGCTTTCTTGGAACCTTCATTCCAACTGTTGGTCGTACAACGTCAGTTGTGGCCAAGAGCCTAATTGTGGCGTCTTCGACAACCAAGTCGTTGAAACCACTAGAAAATGGCATATTGTCGTCTTCGTTATCACTGCTAAAGCTGGGTTGCATGACTGGTGAAGGCAATGGTTCGTTTTCCAGCTCCTGTTCTTCAGGCGGTGGGACGACTAACATGCCGGTGCTTAATTTGCATTTGGGATAGCAAATTGATATCTGCTTCTTTTGTGCCGTTCTGCTCGTTACCAGTGCTTGTGCGGCTACTTGCAGGTGTTGCACTCTGCGCTGAAGGGGTTGTCTTTTGGGGAGCATTCTTTTTTGTCATTCTTTTTTAGCAGCTAGAGGACGTCGCCGCGAGCAGCAGATTTTTTTTGCCAGGCCGTCTTACTAATGAACCAGCCATTTGCAGTTTTAATTTAATTAATACGCCTTTGTCACTATTTCGGCTTAAAACGATACAGTCGTAAAAGTTTCCATCTTGATATTCCGCCTCCATTATGCCATTCCCTCCCTCTTTTTGGCGAACCTTATCCGAATTCACTGAATCAATACGTATTATATAAAGAAAAAGCCGAGAGAACATAAACGTGAACAAATAATCCAGAACTATTTATTAAAGATGGCTTCACGTTTGCAATATAATTCTATAAGCATTATGTTTAAAGGTAGATGGGATAACTCCATCGTTATTGTATATAGTCCTCAAGAATGATAACCCCAAGGAATCCGAAACCTGATTTGCATAAAGGGCGCGTAAATTTAATTCACGGCAAACCGATTCATCATTAGCCTGCTTGCAGGCGGTGGAGGGTGTTTTTTCGCGCAGCAAACGGATCATCGAAGCGGCCGCCATATTGGCCGAGCGTGATTGAGACCTGGGTTCGAATGACAAATGGAGGGGGGAGGGGGGTGGGGGAGAAGAAGCAGATCTGCTTGTTCTCCCCCACCCCCCTCCCCCCTCCATTTGTCATTCGATCCCAGGTCTCAATCACGCTCGGCCAATATGGCGGCCGCTTCGATGATCCGTTTGCTGCGCGAAAAAACACCCTCCACCGCCTGCAAGCAGGCTAATTCATCATAGGATCACGTTTTTCAGGGTTCGACTTTATACTACATGTATTAACCTAAAATAGCTTCACACCAGCCCATGCAGGACTACATTATTCAAAGCATGTGCAATATATTGCGGAACCCAATAGAAAGTTGAACACACTTGATACATGATAAACTGATGGCCCGTTCGGGCAATAAAAGATTTAAATTGTAACCGCCATGGGTTATAAACCCACACAGTTTGTTTGAGGTTTTTCATAATTAAATGATGCATCAAAAGGAAAGAACGTATATACATGTATATATCTGAGAGCTTAATTCACTTACATTTAAGAGGAAAGTTAAGCTGCGAAGATGAACTTCAGCAAACCCCAAATAGCGTGACTTTCAGTAGTATATATACGTGCGAAGTTGATTCCTTAATATTAATTCGCGTGCACTAAAAATATAATTTCTAACTCACCTTTATCTGAATACTTAGAAGAACGTTTCACTGTTCTCTTTCTGTTGTTCATTCCATTGCCAGATTTTCAATAATGTCGAACTTATAAAATGAGAAAAAAGCCGAATACGTCTGATCACCGTTTAACGAATGTCGAACTGAATATAATAAATTAATACGCCGGATAAACCTGTTAACCTTGTCATTGCCGAATACTTGCGAACATAAAGGCTTGTGATCATATTACAATTTAATTAATTGACACTTGATTGTCTTCTAAAATACAGTACTTAGTGGAATGCTAGGCATCTTCATACACACACTGAAACCACATGCATCACGGGGAAAAAAACTACACGTTCGTTGATCGCTAGTACGATGAGGCCACGATCATCAAGTTAACGATATGGAAAATCAAACAACTCGAAGGAAAAGGAGAGGACCTTTAATAACCATGCAGTACTTTTCTGATCCATCCATGACTGTTCCGAAGAAAAAGAAATACAGAGATGAAAGCAACAATTTCAGAGGAGAAGCCAGCAACACAGTCAGTTCAACGCATTTGGAAATGGCGGATGCATGTACACCGAGAGACATGGAAATACGACGATCTCGGCAAGAACTTAAACCGGCCAACATGAAATCAAAAATGCAGTTCTGTACATCGCAGGGCTTTCCTGATAAAACCTATATTTCACAAAGAAACAATGGTGGTGATCGAGTTTAGAAGTATACTTAAAGTATACTTAATAAACTCTCACGAAATTGTAAACTCACGGTGTACGTTGGACTGATAATTAAGTTGTCGAACTCTAAAACTTTAAGTTTTTTCAATTGCAATAGGACTCCGAGTATACTTTAAGTATACTTAATTTATACATTGATGAGAAGTACATTTCAAGTATATTATTTATTCAACATGAGCCGATTCCAAGTATACTTTTAGTATACTTGATTGTAACAAGTACATTTCAAGTATACTTAGAATGTACTTGCTCAGTTGAGTCAGAATCAGATTTACAAACAAAGTATACTTAAAGTATACTTTGCTATCAGAAAAGTATATATAAGTATACTTGAAGTATACTTTAAGTATACTATATTTTCATGAGGGTTTAACTCACACAATTCACAAGATACGGCGATTAGTAACGGGTATCAAGAAAACTCAGACATAGATTTCTCTTCAGCTAGGTCATCTTACTGTTTGTAGTTTCGGTATCTGTATGAACAGCGAAAAGCAGAATCCAGTACAGCGAGCAAGCCAACAGAATTCACTCGGTTGTTTACAAATTATGGCGAGTTGATTTGACTCAGTTCTCTAGATCTGTTCAACTTCGTTTGTTTGACTTGATATAGTTTGGACATCAGACTTTTTCGAATCACTACAGAGATGGCACACACTTTCCTCAGGCTTTGATATATCGTACTTGCTAACTTTTTAAACATTATTGCATTGGATTGGGAAAATAAAACACTTATCGAGAAACCCTTATCGACGTTCACATGGACTCATCGTGTAGTTACCAGTTCCCCGGCCGAGATAATTTATTCTAAAAAAGTACAAACATTCGGACTCGATCAAGCACAGGTAGCCCAAACAGGCCACAGGGAGTCCACTGCAAGATTAGGATGCGTTACGCAATAATTACACGATGGCCCAAACTAGAGATGGATTTCGAAAGATTCGAGAGTCACATAATAACAACACCGATCATTCTGATTTTCGTAGCCTACGAAAATGATTTGCGCGCGCAAAGCACCATGGGCTCGGACACAGGGTCTTTAAGGCAACCTAAGGCGTTTCGGGGGAAAAATTGGGAACATTTTAGGCGACTTCAGGCAACTTAAGAAAAATTGAAGAATTGTTTGTTGCAACTTTGGGCAACTTAATTATAAGGAGTAACTGCTGAATACTCTCTTAAAGCGACTTAATGCGATTTATGGCGACTTTAAGCGACTTTAGGACCCAGAGTAGGCCTGGTATCATTATCACTGAGCACGTGACTGTTTCCTGCAAATCCCAGACTGTCCATGGCTGCTGGACGACTGGGCACTAATCAAGCATGGATATTCGCTTATTAGTACAGTGTAGTTCGCTTCACAGAACATTGATAACAGACGTCGCCGTCGTGGTTACTTAAAGTGCCTATGAAGCTTATTTTTTTATTTTAGATATCAATTCTAAACCAAGTGAATAGTAGAATGGTAAAATATATTTTGCTTTGAATGCTGTGCCGCTGAGTTAAGGAGGTTTTAATATCCAAAATGCTAATTACATGACGTCAGGGGAGGCATCTGCAATCACTTCTTAGTGGTTGTGAATGGGCGTTTCTACTGATATAAGAAAACAAATTTCTAATATCATTTTATTTCAACCATAGGTATAACACTGATAATTTAAAAAAAATGTTTAATTGTAACAAAAGATTTTGTATAATAATTGATGCCTCCCCTGACGTCATGTAATTAGCATTTTGGATATTAAAACCTCCTTAACTCAGCGGCACAGCATTCAAAGTAAGATATATTGTACCATTCTACTATTCATTTGATGTAGAATTGATATTTAAAATAAAAAAATAAGCTTCATAGGCACTTTAAGGACGGTGGCCCCTATTGCTAGTGCGCATATTTTCTGCGCATAAGCCTCAGTACGGGTGTCCCACGAGTCGACCCGTAGTCACGTAAGCTTGATCGTGGAAATAAAATAAAAATCGCAACATTTTGTCAGTGGCTTGGAAAATGTGTTGACCTCATTTTTTCCACGTTTTTTCCACATTATCCTGCTTGGATAAAATGAATACATTTCTCAAAGGACAGAAAACAAAGCGGAACGGTAAATTCTCTCGAACTTGGCTGAAGCGACGTATTTCGGGGGTCGGAGGCGGAATCAACTTGCGATATGCGCGCAAATCCTGCGATTTGAACGAAGCGAGTTCGCCGACATATATTGAATATCCCAGCATGCAACACTCAATAAAACAAATGTTATACTCGCCAGGGAGGGCTTTGTATAAATTATCGAGGTCGTCAGATATAGGGGGTAAAAATAAGAAACCGGCCTTTGTAACTTTTTAAAACGCACGGTGACCCCTGTTATTTATGTTATAAAATTAAAGCAGAAAGACAGTTTAGCGTATGGATATATTTTATTTTAGAGAGAAAACTGATTATCATTGAATTTTTAACCAAAAATTGGATATCTGTCGATTGTGGCACTGACGCAATTCATATTTATTTAAATAATCCATGAACGCGTCCGTAGGTAATTAAACTTGTGACTCATATTTAGATAAATCACGCTTCATTCTTGGATTTTTTTTTCATTTTTAAAAAAGTGCTGAGTCAGCATTTTCTTACGACATTTAACCTTGATTATCTCTGAAAAATGCACGGTTACCCCCAATTTTTAGGGGGAATTTTGATAGCCCTATATGTGACCTAAAATGCCCACGTGGTCATAAAAAGAAAATAAATTGCCTTGTACTAGGGGCGACCGCTGGATTCTTTTGTTCTGCGTATAAATTTACGCTTCGATTCACACCGAACGAAAGAACTCGATCATATGAAACCGAGCTTTAGGTCCCTAGGACGACGACATAAACAATAGCCTTAATTACTGCACGGCTAAATGTCGACCGTTTTCTGCAAAAACACAACAAGACTGAACCTCAAAGTACAAAAGAAAGCGTACAAAAGAAAGCAAACGTAAGAAAGTAAAATCTCTCCGATTTTCATGATTCGACGTAAACAGAACTTTATGCTTATCATATTTTCCGAAAATCTGGATGTGAAAAGTAATTCAAGGCGAGTAAAGTAACTAGTAAACACCGAATCATAATGCAGTCATGCCTATCTGAATAAAATTAATTCTCAAAGAGTCAATTCTCCAGAGTAATGTGTGTTTACATCACATGGTCTGAATTGGGTGGCGACAGAGTTAGCCGATTACCTCTATTATATTCTCGCTTTCAAATTTTGTTCCTCCGTTTACATTGTTTAATTAGTTGTGTTATTTTTATCATTGTCCTCTGTGTCATGAATATGTAATGATGTGCGAGAAGCCATTTCAAAGCTCTGTGATTGTTTTTGACGTGGTTTCTAGATGGTCATGGCACTTGCATCTGGAAACCACATCTAAAACAATCACGTGGCTTTGAAATATTACTTCGCTTTATGCTAGTTTATAGTGACAGTTCCAGATATCAGTGACTCAGTTGTTTCAAGCCTTTGTTTGAGATTCGTTGTTAAAGTTAATAAGCTAAATTATATCTACCAAACGCACACTTACAGGATTTGAGCACAAAGAAGTAACAAACCCGGTGCACCTGAGGGAACGTCTGATTGTCTTTTTCAGTAAAATTCTCAGTTAGGTCATATTATTAACAAACAATAGCATGATTTGTTCGTGGTATTTTGCATAAATACCGATCAGGTCATCCCAATAAAATGTTTCGTTTGCCGTTCCCCTCTCTCTCGTGGTGGTGCCCTTATTCGTAAGTGCGTATTCCCGTATCAATAGTTTACCCACATGTACAGAAAACACTGATGAACATTACCATGTGAAAGAGCATGTCGATATTAGTGATCTTGTGAAATTAGTATAGACCTTATTCATAACTGCGTATTCCCGTATCCAATAGTTCATCCACAGGTACAGAAAACATGAACATTAATAGCATGTCGATATTTCATCGCAAGAGTGCATGATGGTCTCTTGTTCATCGATATTAGTGATCTTGTGAAATTTCAGTGCTGTAGCTTAAAAAGCAATGACGTTACATCCATTTGAAATTAGAGAGATTTGTTCGAGAAAAACAACGGAATCCTTTCTAAATACGAATAACCCAACAGCAATCCTCCACATTGCTCTAAAAATGAACACAATTTCCAGTTTAGATATGATCTTTTATGTGGTAGAATTAGTTTCTATCTACAAATTAACCTTTCAAATTATACAAATTAGGAGGCGGCGTTATGAATGAGGTATATTCCTCGACTTCTTTTTCCTCTACTTGTTGTGGATATATATTGATAATTCGCACGAGAAAAGCTAAAACGTAGAGAGTAAAATTGGGTCGATCGGGTGAAACATCAGTTTATTTGGGATGGCCTCGACATAAGACATACTTGCCGACATTTCAACGCGGGACACGATACGATTATCGAATTGGAAGAAAATGTTCTATCATGTACAAATGTTACGCGGAAACGAATATCCGGGACATTTTTAACTGTGTTGTGCAGAACGCGGGGAAAATTACCAAAATTCGGGACTGTTTGGCAAGTATATATGCATGCATAATATTTCAAAATTGTTCGTACGTAATATCACTGACTCGCGGTACTATTTATACCAAATACCACTACAAAACATGCTATTACCTTATTCTTACTAATTTTTGCGAGTACTAAATTTCGCGATTTTCTAATACTCGCGAAAAAAAGAGAGCGCGAAAATTAAACGCGAAATTTAATACCATATTATATAAGAAAACAATACATGAATTGAGTCACGGGCTTGCTGGTAATTGTTCTGAATTAAAACTGTCACTTTCTGTCTTTGAAAATATATCTTTCTGGCCGCACTCTTCCTCTGATTCACTGTTAGTAATTCAGCTAGTAAATCAGCTAGTAAACGTAAGTAATAAGTAAACAGAGCCCTCAGATCAGGGTTTAGGAGATTAAAGCAATGGCAAAATCGCAAAATTAAATACACTTTTGTTCACTTTTTTCCTGGAATAGCGAAAATTAATACTCGCGAAATACAGCTGCCGAATTTTCACGAAATTAAGTACTCGCAAAAATTAGTAAGAATAAGGTACATGTGTCTTACTAATACCCTAGATGTGTAGGGTACAAGTGAAAAGGGAAATAGGTTTGTTTATCTCAAGGCATCCGATGGGAGCCTCGCATAAATTGTTTTTGGACTACGTGGGATCGAGGATATCCGTGAACCAAAAACACATTCATTTCCCGCTCTAAGCAGCTCAAGATTAGACGCGCGATAAAAAATGACGTCAAACCTGTCAAAATTATTACAAAAAAACTATATTGTTTACAGCCGTTAGTTATCAAATACAAACCCAATGTTATTGAGTCTACTTTATACAAAGTCCTGTATTTTCAAATAATGAGCTTTGAAAGCCTGTTTAACTCGTTCTCTTTATGTGCTGGCCGGCTACTTTTATTTGAACTAGTCTCTGGGTAGCTTGGAAATCTACCAGTCGATCTCTCACGATTTGCTAGTCCAACTAAATTTTTTGGTAGTCCTGGGCGAGCATAGATACGCGCTCCTAATACAGCAAACGCTCATCCTAACCCCTAACCTTGTAAACTAACCCTAACTATTTTGAAAGCAAGTTCCGTAAAGTATGAGTTCTCACTCACTCACAGGTAAACAAGAGGAGGATAAGAAGTAGAGAGATAAGAAATCCGAGGTTTTTCTGGGCGTCGAACCATAACATTAGTGACGACGGGAGGTAGAAAAGTGTTTTCTGCCGAAATTAGAATGAAAAAGGAATAATTCCCCAGAGTAGCATCTGTTTACGTCACATGATCTGAATTGGGTGGCAACAGCGTTAGCCGATTACCTCTATTCCACCGGATTTTCATATTCAAATTAGAGTTCGCTGAGGTTCGAATAATAAATCATAGTTCAGCGAGAGTGAGAATGCCAGGTGTCGAAACGGCTCGATGAAGAGAAGCGAAAACGCAAAACTATTTAGAGAGCCCTAAACGGACGAAGACTGAACCCGTTTGTGGCTCTTCATCCACTGATGGGCCTACGTTTTTTAACGTCCTTATCCGAGAAGACGTGAAGGTCTAACCATTTGCAGCTCGTGAACGAAATTGTTTCACAAAGGCAGCACCTTCTACCTTATTTTAAAGTGCCACTAAGACGAAAATTTACCACTTCGATATATGCCACTTTTTCAGTGTCAATGGGCAAGTTAAACCAGAAAGTTTTAGGAGAGTTTACCGGTAAAATCCTGTCCGCTATTACTGGAAGCCGTTCTCATTATTCAGCGGAAGTGATGTCATACACTCAACACGACAACCTCGTGGCGCGAAATAGTGTGCATAAAAAGTAACCAACCTCGCAAAGATAAATATAACTTTGTTCTTGTGTACGTAAAAACGTTTTTACTCGGCCTGCCTGTGTTTATTATTATTTTCCAAGTCTTCCAAGGTATTTCGCCCCCAACCAATCAGCTCACACTGTTCAAGTGCACATACTTGAACACCGCGCCGCCCTGGCCTGGCGCCGCATAATGTCGAAAAGGTCAACCGGAAGCCACACTGAGAGTGCGGATAGAGATTTTACTCTATCCTGAGGACTATATATATAGCAAAGCTGAAACAACGTGTATAGTAAACCATTTCCACTCCTAGATGCATCCGCTCAAGGCTCGGCTTGGTTAAGTTATGGGAGAAATGAGATTTGACCGAAGCTATGAGCGGGGCGCGAAGGAGCAGGCAGGGCAACATAGTGGGAAACACGTCGCCGAAGGGGAGGGGGGTGGGTCGAAAAACTATGTTGCCGCGTTGGCGAATTCGTCTAAAAGCCTTGAATTAGGGTAAGAGGCTTAAATACGCCTCTAAATGAACGTGGTAATGTTGAGAAAGCATGACAAGACGTTCCCGGGAGATCTAGGTGTTTGGCTTAACGCACGCTCGCATTTCGCGGAATATTTAGTAGTGGGAATAGTAAACCATTTTCACTCCTAGATGCGTCCGCTCAAGGCTCGGCTTGGTTAAGTTATGGAAGAAATGAGATTTGACCTTTGCTTTATTCGCTTTGGTTGCTCATATACACCGAACATACACACATAAAGGTACATAGAATCGGAAATTGTATGCAAAGAAAAGAGACTTCTCCCAAAACTCAAAACCAAAATAACTTAAGCATCAATTTCTTATAAACTCGTGGGTAAACAAGTAACCAAGCGTTTAAGGAAAGGCAGCTGATAAACCGTCTAAACTGTTCTGAGTAGAAAAGTTATTTCCCGCAACCGCTGCGTCTGGTTCGGTGTTCGACGAGGAGGCTGATGTACTGTCGACCAACGTCGAGGCTACGCGATCCATACCCAGCACTTTGTTAGTCTGGCAGTAGTGGTTCCACGATTCCAGCGATCTCCAACCAACGTGTCTGGCGATGTCGTCAGGGGTACCCCAAGCAGAGATAACGCGATGGAGCACCCACTACGAAAGCTGTGCATTGTCTCGCCGCTGTTAATGCCCGCATCGCTCAGATGTCGCGCTAGCCTATTGGCTACCGCAGAGCCCACAAAGGGCGAAGCTGACACCTCTCCTCTACTATTAAGGGTTCGGAACAGATAACCGTCACGAAGATTGATTTTCATCAGGTCGCATAAACGCACGTAGAGATCTAGGTTACTAATTGGGCAGATGACGGCGTTCTGGCATCTCTTAACCATGAAAGTGTCCGAATTTCCCCCTCTCAGCGTTTTGTCAAACGTGTGATGAAAGAGCAAACCCTTTCCATTAGGAAGGCGACCCACTTCCTTGGTAAGTACCCGGCCAAGATCGGATGCTCTGTGGGGGAAATGCCACCTACAAACACTGATGTTCGAAGATGGCGGCACAGTATTAGAAGCTTGTCAAAGAATAGTCGCGCTGCCTGTTTAGAGCTAACCCGAACTTAGGCTTGCTCCTCCCAAAACAACTTCAGGTATGATTTGATGCTCGAGTGCGCCGCGGGATTACCCACGCCCAGGAGGTTGTTCCAATTTTCTCCGCGTCCAACCTCGACGAAAATGGCACACAGCTTCCCTATCAAGCTGCCAACTGTCCCGGCGGCCAAACGAGAAGGACAGCGGCATGTAGGAAGGGTTTTGCCTTTGGACGACCCAAAGTGACCGCAAGAAGGCGAGTGCACCTTGGTCCTCCCTCCTCTATCTTTTCAAACGACGTCACAGCTTAGTGTTCGCTCGAGGACTGGCCACCAGTACTTCCGGGAACATAGGTCGGGTACAACCATTGTGAGTGCGCAATCTTGGGAGAGCAGGAATCTCATCAGCGGTCCCACCAGTACAAATGGCGGGAAAACGTAAGCGTTTTCTAGTAATCAAGTAAGTGAGTAAGTAAGTAATGACTTTAATTAAAAGTGACAACACTTATAAACTTGTGGCCCTCAGCTGACGGAGATATAGTTTGAGCGAACACGTTAGTTCCCGATGCTTCTTTGCAAGGTACTGGGGAGAAGAAGCGAAAAGGGCGACCCGAACCGTCGGGCATGACGTCCGAAGGGAGCGCCATCAGATCCATGGAGTGGGGGCCAAAAACTCTTTCCACCTGTCTCTACGTATTTGGGCTCAAACTGGCTTGGAGCGAAGGACTATTTAGCAGCGGGCGAATCTGACGCAGTATGATGGAGTAACGCGAAGCATTGGCGGAGGCCTTCTCTCTTGCGATGTCAACGAGATTCTCCAATGCCGCCAAGGCAGCGTGCGGGTCGAAGAGGCGTACAGAGCGGGCTAGAAGCTCCCTGAGGTGTCTGAACGCAGCATCCACAGAACCGGATAAAACAATAAATCAATCAAACCATCAATCAATCAATAAATTAATCCAACAATCTTTCAATCACGCGATCAAACAACCAGCCCATCAATCTAAAATAAAACGATCGATCAATCAAACAATCAGATAGTAAAGAAAATCCATTACACAAACGATCGGTCAATAAACAAACAATCAGACGATCAACCAATCCGATCAACCAATACGATCAACCAATAATATGAAACGTACAATCAACCCCTGCGACGGCCGGACAATCCATAAATCAATCAATAGATCAAAAGGAATCAAATCAAACATGGTTCAGCACGACTAATATGTTGAGACTAGGTATCGTCTTAGAACATGCATGCCTGAATGTGGAAAATAATAGAGAAGCTAGGGTATCCGAGAGAATTTAATTGAAGCGTTTTCCTTGTAGGACCATTACGTGGAACTATACCAGGACTGCTCTTGTATTAAAACTAGACAACAGAGAAACTGCACATTTTATAATCTAGAGGACGAATGAGGTATCCTACATATATTTACCCTTAAGACACAGATAGTGAGGCGAACACGTTAAAGCGACACTAAATGCCTAAGGAGAACTGCAATTCGTAAGAATATGCAGCGTATAAAGTCTTAGACCCATAAAGCTGTAGCCTATACCCCCTATGCTAAGGCCCTGTTTATATGAAGGAAAGTTGGCTCGGGGGGAGGGTCACCCTCCCTCCCGAGCCAACTTTACCGAGCGTTTATATGGAAGAAAAGTTGTCCCGGGTGCCCGAGACAACTTTGTCTTGAGCGAGTCTGGGCACGTAATATTGGATTACGCATGCTCTGTGTGTCCCGAGTTGGCCCTGTTAGGCGAGCCAAAGTGTTTATATGAGAAAAAGTTGGCTCGCCCCCCAGGGTCACCCTACCTTGTGAACCGAGTGCCTTGGGGAGGAGGGTCACCCCCCCCCCCCCCCCCGAGCCAAGTTTGCGGTTTCTCATGTAGACAGTTGACTTCGTTTTATAAAGAAATGTATGAAAAGTTGGCTCGCCCAGGGTAGCTCGGGGGGGAGGGTGATCCTCCCCCCCCCGAGCCAACTTTCCTTCATATAAACAGGGCCGACCGACACTAATACCATAATAGCTAAAAAATAGCCAAAAGATAATGACAAGCTATTGATTTAAACTGATTATGCTACTGATTTGGGTGAGATGCATAAATTAGAAATTGTAAATACTTTGAAGTAGGGAGGATTTTTAGGTGTGAAAATACACCAAAACGTAGAAAACACTATAAGTTAAATGGTAAATTGCTTTGTGACTATTGGATGTATAGTCACGAAACGTTAGGAAATATATCAATCTAGGCACTATTCGACATGGTAGTATAGATATGCTAAAATTAATTTCACAACTGTCCAACCTCACAGCAGCCATCTATGCGTAGGGTCAAAACTCAGGGTTTTTGCCGACACACGGCTACAATGCCACGCTATTAAACGTAAAATGGCCTGCGACCACGCTTGCCTACCCACGGCTCCTAACCGACACGTTGCTGCTGTAATTTCAGTCGTATAACACCTGACCTTATCGCCGACCCACGGCTCCTTAATTGCCGACATAATACTGACTTTTTGCCGACCCACGGCTCTTTTCTAACCTAGTACTCTTTGCCGACCCACGGCTCTATTCCGACATAGTACTCTTTGCCGACCCACGGCTCTTTTTCGACATAGTACTCTTTGCCGACCCACGGCTCTTTTCCGACATAGTACTCTTTGCCGACCCACGGCTCTTTTCCGACATAGTACTCTTTGCCGACCCACGGCTCTTTTCCGACATAGTACTCTTTGCCGACCCACGGGTCTTTTCCGACATAGTACTCTTTGCCGACCCACGGCTCTTTTCCGACATAGTACTCTTTGCCGACCCACGGCTCTATTCCGACATAGTACTCTTTGCCGACCCACGGCTCTATTCCGACATAGTACTCTTTGCCGACCCACGGCTCTTTTCCGACATAGTACTCTTTGCCGACCCACGGCTCTTTTCCGACATAGTACTCTTTGCCGACCCACGGCTCTTTTCCGACATGGTACTCTTTGCCGACTCCAAGTATTTGCTGACCTATACAGCTCCCTTGCCGACCCACGGCTACTATAGCAAAACACAGTGGACTTAGCCGATACAAGAATGCAATGCAATGCAATGCAAGTAGGTTACTGACCAAAGGCATGTGTGGAACAAAACGGCGAAACGATAGACGGCAAATAACACGTGGGACGAGACTTGGCTGCTAAAATGTCGACCAGAGTGGCCCAAAACTAGTGCAAGTACTAGAACAGCGAAATAATACGGGGAGTACGAAACTACGAGAGCAATATGAGGCATGAAAAAAAAAATTATGAAGGCAGGCGAACGACTAGGGACCCCAAAAATCCGGGACGACGGAGATACAACGGAGAAAGAAATGTTACCTCGTTCTGTTGGTTTTCTGCTGTCAGTTGTTCAGGTTCTTGGACATTTGGAGCTGCTGCTGCTGCGTTGTCCGCATTATCGTGCTGTAAAGCCGCTAACTCTTGGGCCGGGAGTTCTTGGGGCGCAGCCATAACGGTAACGTTTAACTTGGAAATTGAGTACTAAGTTGGGCTTCGGCGACGAGAACAAAACAGAAATGAAAAACTCTGTTGCCGCTTTGGCGAATTCGTCTAAAAGCCCTGAATTAGGGTAAGAGGCCTCAAATACGCCTCTAAATGAACGTGGTAATGTTGAGAGAGCATGACAAGACGTTCCCGGGAGATCTTGGCTTAACGCACGCTCGCATTTCGCGGAATATTTAGTAGTGGAAATAGTTTTAAACGTACTAAATTTCGGCTAGCCTTCTTCAGGTGCCTAGATGTTGTAAGTAGTAGATAAAATATGAGCGGGAGATCTGTATGGGCATTTACAATGGCGAGCCGCTTCGGCGTTAATTAGTTTTTGTTTAAACTGTTATTTCTGTCAGAAAACATTTTTTAACGTACATGTACATCTATTTTCCGTTAAATGAACCAGGCCTTAACATGCTTGAGTAGAAGCGAGTTTCTAAATAGACTGAGAAGGGGTTGAAAAACCTCGGCTTTGCCTCGGTTTTCAACTCCATCTCACTGTATTTAGAAATCGCTTCTAAAACAGCTCTTGAGTGTTTTACATATTACATCTTACTTGTAAAATGAATAGATAACTAAAAGCCATTGATATGCACGACATAAAATTTTAACCTTTGATTTTCCCACCTTGCTATCGATGTGGGATGAATTAGGTTCTCACAAAAACATATCCCACATCGAAGAGACAATGTGTATGCAATAAGAGAGCAGAGCGTAGCGTGCAGAAAAACAGGTCCCACATGGAATAGATGGTGTGTACATAATAAGAGAGCAGATGTACTTTGTCATTTCACGGAAGCATAATTGAGACTTTAGATGTATTTCGTGAGGCCCAAATCGCTAGATGCTATACAAGTCATTCAACTCAAGCATGTTAAAGCATGGTTTATTCAGCAATTCTGTTAAACCGCTCTAAATTCGCCAATTAACTTTGTCATTTTTCAATAAAATACCATAGAAGTCGGTAATTAGGAAGTAATCATATGTTTCAATATTTTAAGTTAGGTATTCTGGTGTTTTGGTGATCACGTGACCTTAAGGCTGATAAAACAAAGATCTCAAAATGGGCCGGTCACAGTGCATTTTTTAAGTAACGATTTCTGGCTTATCTGATTACACTTCTGGTTGTCTCTAAAGCTCTGCCCGGAATGGTTGACATTTTGCCATTGTAGGTGAGAAAATTGGAGAAAACTGGTTCCAAGAACAGATCACGTGACCTGTTTTCTCTATTTCCGCCTTAACAATCTATCAGGGTCAACCATTCCAAACCGGCCGATTTTTTTAGAAGAAATTTTCAGATTTTGTAATCACGTGGCTGGTCACGTGAGATATTTTACAACGAAATCTGTTCAAACGACTTAGAACGCTGAGAAATATAAGCAAATATAAGCCACTCTATTCAATACAATAGCTTTAACCTCGATTTCATGCTCAAACCATGCCTTAACATGCTTGAGAAACACGCGTTTTTTTTTGCCAAACATTATATATGCAAATATATATGCAAATATATAAATGACGTCAGTGTTTACAAACAGTAAGTTTACAAACAGTAAGTATCACTATATACATCAATGCAGCCATTTTTTTCTTCCTTGGTTGTGCAAGGCAGGTTTTTTTCTTTGATATTTTGCGTTCCAGGATTTTCTATTTTTTATTTTGGACTACCCTTCTTCAGATTTCTGATGGTGCGTTCCCGATGAGATTGAAGATGAAATACACTTTCATTTGAAATCCTCTTAGTAATAACCAAAGGGAAGAATTATTAGCTGAATTTAGCAGTCTTTAGGAGTGGCCGGTAGCGCGGTGACTTTCATAGTGTATATGTAATTTGATATTTTTGTTTTTCTCGTATGTAAATTAAAGAAGTTGACCTTTAATTTTACTGTAAACACTACTTATTCATGTAACACGTTTACAATTTAGTCTTCTGTTCTGTTATACTGCAGGTTCCGAGTACTAATAGATGATTGTCTCAAATGTATGTTTATATTTGTACCATATTATAAGTTGTATCCTATCCATCCTGTGATGGAGCTATTACTATATTTCTCTATTGTTCTTTCTACACTGCGCTGCGGCTCTTTATCGCAGCTCGCTGCCTCGCGGCTCTTTCTCCACGGCTCTTCTCTCTGGAAGTCATGTTAATTGTATTCGTGGTCAATTTGTGTTCCTCTGTGTAACTTTATCTACTGTTCTTGCTATACATGATGAGGCATTACGAGTCCATCTTGGTACTTAAAGATTATTAACTGAAATGCCTGTTGGTTATCTCTTATTAAAAGCTTTTCCCTCATTCCCAAAATTTCAGTCTGCTCATTATATTACAGAACTATAAAGGGAATTGTTGGAAGCCTTTAATTTCTCGAACCAAAACCTCGGCCGTAAGAGGTTTCTTGTTTAAGTTTACCTTGAGAGTTGAATATTGCTTGGCTCATCATAATTCTGTGCTGAGCTGAGTGTGTATTTCTGGCTTCGTGTTGGCGAGTGACAGTGTTACTCTAACAGTTCAGGAGTTCAGATGTCTTCAGACTTCGATAGAGGATAGTAACCCATAACTGCTCAACCACAGTATATGTATTTGCTAGTACATCGCTCAGTATACTTCGCTATAAATCAGCTATTCAGTATACCTGTGTATAAACGTACACAGGTCTCGATACGAGATCGGTAAACCAGCCAAAAACACGGTCGAAATTATTTTAGTGTTGGCCTACCGATCACAGTGTTTGCGCTGGTATGTATTATGACCGAGAGTAAAATGAAATGTGGCATAAAACCTACAAAACGTACCTCAAACAAGAATAGCGTCGACTGGATCTTGGACTGGAGAGAAGTCTATTAGCGCCAACAATTAATGCATAATTTAACGCATGCGCAGAAATTTTGCTCCACAAAACAATTTAGACTCGTGCCTGCCACAGGCAGCCCGAGTAAAAATACATAAAACTGTACAAAGCTTTAAAAGGACATCTAAAATAATTATCGTAAACTACATTGATGATTGTTGTCATCAAGTTCTAAAACATACTTGAAAACGCCAGCCTTAAAATTTGATAGTGTTTGTAACTCCCGCATGAATAAGTAGTGTTTACAGTAAACTTCTTTAATTTACATACGAGAAAAACATATCTCGGTCACACTGTACCTATTGCCATGGGCGTGGTGTGTGCAAGCTCTCGTAAGCTGATCGCTTATGAGAATAAATTATCGTAAGCGACCAGCTCTAGTTACGACCACCTTTTCCTGATTCCTACTAAGGGTGGTGTAAATGTCAGGACTACCATACATATGGTGAAAACAAAAATATTACATTAGAATTACATATACTAGGGAAGCAGAGAGCGGAAAGTCACCGCGACTGATAACTCCCCTACCCCACTCCTAATAAATAATAGGAGTGGAGTACCACCCCTCTCACGTGACCACGCCTTAGAATGGATACACCCAGCCTATTGTTAGTAGAAATATGCCTCCAGGTGTTGTGTTCTGCAGGCGAGCGTTAAGTATATGATATCTGGGCTGCTGGTTTGATCAGCAACTTAGTATGGGGACACATATCAATAGGATTTGTAGTGCGTCTTATTTTCACTTGCATAACATCACATGCATTAGGAAGTTTTTATCAACTGAATCAACTAAAAAGTTAGTGCATGCTCTAGTTACTAGTAGAATTGACTACTGCAATAGTTTATTATATGGTTTGCCGCAAACACAGTTGTCTAAGTTACAGCGTGTCCAGAACACAGCTGCGCGCCTTATTTGCAATGTTTCCCGCTTTGATCGTGTATCGCCTGTGCTCTTTAAGCTTCACTGGCTGCTAGTGCAATTTAGAATTTAATTTGTATCGGTCTTTGCTTCTTCATAGTTATTTTTTATTTGATAGCCGATTAGATCACTAGTTTGATCCAACGTACACCAGCAGGATTGTCGTTCACGGTTGCTTGCTTGAACAATTCGTCGTATAACAAATGCCTTTATCTGTCATTACAATCTGCTTATAGAAAGAACCATAGTACTGAAACGACACTATCAAGAACGACATATACTAATGAACATATCAAAGTCATTGCGTACAAACCCCTACATATCGATATCCGGTGACTCACTTCCGGTATCGGCCCAGTCATCTTACTCGAAAATACATGGTTTTGGGAGCTATTTTGCCTTCTAAAACAAATAAAATGATCTATAAAAAAATTCTACCTTAAAATCAAAGTTAAATAATATCTAATCTGCAACTGGTAACTGATTAGAGTGATTATGTTAAGATTTCGATCATACAAACTTGAATTTGCTTTCGCGAGTGAAGTGAATTTTTACAAGGCGTTACAGGTTTAGGAACTATCGAGCAGAGAAAACCTGGGCTTAGCTTGAATATGCATGTCTGAACTGACTTTCTACCGCTGAATTCAGATAGGACAATAAATTACTAACATTTTGATGAATAGATCATCGAGGCTTCTTGAGTTTAGAGTGATAAAAAACACTGTTAAAGTTCCATTTCGTACTGTTTTTTCTTGTGTCAGTGACCTTTGGTATGGCGGTAGGAGAGATTTTGGAGCGGTCAAAACGAAAACAGAGAATTCTCCTTCGTATAGTTCCAGTATCAACAGGTAAGCCACATCATAAACTTGTAATGCGACTGAAATTGTTATCAGTCTCTCAAATAAAATCGCATTTACTTCAAAGCGATGCCCAATACCAAATGTCCTCTTCTGTGTGTGATCACAACATACTTCTGCGAAGACCTCATTCTACAATCGGAGCTAGAGTTACTGACAAGGCACTAGACTGGTTTACCTCGTATCTGAATGGCAGGCGTCGACGTGGGTCCATCTGCGGTGTAGTATCTGACAGTGTTGGAGCCTCCGACGTGGCAAAATATTATCAGACTCTTGGCGACAGAGCATTTGCTTCAACCGCCTTTAGATTAAGAAACACTCTACCCAGGGAAATTAGCCAACTCCAGTCCTTGGCTAGTTTTAAACGTAGTATTAAGATTTATTTTCCAGTGTTTAGACGCACTTGTAACTTGTCGAAAATTTTTTTTCTTGTGTTTGCCATTTACACTTACGTATCTTGGTTATATTCTATCCAGTAGTTTTATATATTTTACATCCATATTTTAGGTTTTTATTTCATCTGTATACTTTTTATTTCCGTATAATCAAGAGAAAATAAAGGACATCTGTCTTTTATTTTCTCTTGGTATAATGTAATGCGCATTTTGTTTTTTTACTTAACATATATATTTCGCTACATTTGTCCTAAGAGTAACAGGAGCACTCATCAGTAAGAAGACTTATGTAGAATATACATACTGTACATAACCGTTAAAGTAGGGAAAAGGAAAAAGAAAGAAGAAATAACAACAATACAATATTACAATTTAGATTACAACTGATTAATTTAGTTTAAGTTATGAAAAAATACTAGATTATTAAAACAACAGTTAAATTCTGGTGAGTATCTAGGTTTCTCAGGGTTAAATATAACTTATTCAATTTCTTAATAGTAGATGGAAAAAAGGATTTGCCAAATCTCTCTGTTCGTGAGGGTACAAGGTAAAAATTGACACTAGATCTCAAGGGGTATACAGAGAACGATCTCTAACTAAAGGCGGAAGTAAATTTAAAAGAAATGTGGGAGTAAGCCCATGTACAATTTGATATAACTTATGTTGCAGTCGTCTAATTTTAAGGTCATTCCAAGCGAGTTCGTATAAAACATTACGACCACTGGTTCCCTTCATAGCACCCGTAACAGTCCTTGCTGCCTCGTATTGAATATTCTCCAGCAACTGACATTCAAAATCAGAACAGTTATCCCAAATGACGTCAGCATATTCCAAGTTTGATCTTACAAGACATTTGAAAAGGATGATCAGAGTTGGTCTATTCAGTTTAAATTTGATTGATTTAAACATGTTTAGTTTTTTGTTGCTTTTATTTGAACACTTAACCAAGAGAGATCGGAAGAAAATGTGAGACCTAAATGTATATCAGCTGTCCACTTCCTCAGTTGATGATTTCACCGTTTAGATAAAGAGGAGGATCAAAAGCTTTACACTGTTTAGCAGAAAACGTAATACATCTCGATTTAAAAACATTCATCGTCACCAACCAGATGTTTGACCAGGAAGCAATCTTATCTAAGTCGTAATTTAAATTATTACATGACTCACTATGGGAATCTACTACCTCAAGCAAAGAAGTATCATTAGCATATAGGTACGATCGACAAGATAGACCTTGAGTAATATCATTAATGTAAATAAGAAACAAAAAGGGACCGAATGTTGTACCATGTTCGGAATATGATAATTTTTCCTGCGCATGTGCAGAACTGTAGACGAATTTTTAAAAATGGTGGTTACTCCCGGTGTTGAGACATTGAAGTCGTGAGAAGACTATGAGCCAGTAGTAGACACAAGCGTTCAACTTTTCAGAAGGAGTGCATAGTTAATTTGCTACAATAACACCAGTTCAAATCGCTTGACATTATAGAAATTATGTTTATGATTTTAAAAATAAGATTTCAGTTTCCCAGGCCAACATTTATACGCAACTTGTACCAACCATCTAGCTGGATGAGGGTGAATAAATGAAATTATTTTCAGTAGTTCTACTACAACTACAGACTTCTCACTTGGAATTCAGTGAAGGAAATGTGCCATTTCAGCCGTTTATCGCAAGTAATAGAACCCGCATGATCTCAATTTGACCTTTAATAGCATATTAACAGCGACGAGAAATAAGCATTTCCGGTTTCGGCCAGTTGAATAAATGGCTTTCCTATATCATTCTGTCTAGCTGGGTTTGCAAAAAACTGAGGGATTGTTACAGACAGAACATATGGCAGCAGACTAATGCCCTCGCATATACGAAGACTGCAAGGCTGACGCTCTCTGTATGTTACCGTTTAAGGTACTCCCGGAGGGTCCGGCACACAATAACACAAAATAGCTCACTGACCATCTGCAAGTTGTCCCTTATGTTTAAATAACGAAATGACGTTAGAGTATTTCCACTTAGATGAGGAAACTGACCATAAGCAAATGGACGGTTAACAAAACGAGTAAAGGATTCAACAATTCCTCGGGAGCACATTTTAATGATTCTGTTACCGATACCGTCATACCCGCAAGCCTTTGTATGATCTAAAGATGCAATTAACCTTAACATTTCTTCTTCTGAGGCCACAACGAAAAATATTGGCAGTTTGAAAATACTGCATGAGTGGAAGTTCAGCATCATTATCGTTTACCATTGTCTGACTTGATTTATTGAATATCTGAGCTTTTTCTAAAGGATCGGATATTGGAACATTATTTTCCACAATTGAGGAGTTCGTTTAACCTACACAAAGATACTTAGCAAGCGACCACCATGTTTTTGTACACAACAAGTTGTCCCGGGTAGAATGGATAGTTATTGACTGACTGTTTTTACGATTGTAGTCCAGAACTAATTTGCATATTTGCTGTATTTGGAACGTTTTCAAAGTACAGCAAATATGCAAATTAGTTTTTGTTTTAATGAATTTGCATATTTGCTGTATTTGGAAATCGTTTCCAGATACAGCAAATTTGTCGTACAATCCCAACTTTCCATGTCTTACCACGTGACCTGAAACGAGACTTCTCATTGGCCGATGTGTCATGAATATTTAATGTATGTGAGAAGGTTGGTTTCAGTTCATCGAACACATTCAAACTATTAATAAAACAGTTGTCACTTTTCCGCTTTAAATATATCAGTTTCAACATCTTCAAGAATAGACTTTATGACATCGAAAAGAAAACTAAAAGAAACTATCGCAGCTGAAAATGAAATTCCAGTTCTAAAATTGTTAAAATTATATCGCAATCAGCCGGCAACTTGAACTCAGGGATGCAGATCAGTGGCGCCAACACGATCTCGAACTTAAAGTAATGATTATCATTGCTTGTCAAATCGCTTTAAAAGTAACGATAATCATTACTTTAAACCTCGATAACGCGTTGGTGGCGCGGTGGTAAAATACCGCTCGCCTCTCCGCCACAGCTGCGGTCCCGGGTTCGATTCCCGGCTTGGGCACCGTATGTGAGTTAGGTTTGTTGTTGATTCCTTATCTGCATTCGAGGGTTTTTCTCCGGGTTCTCCGGTTTTCCTCCCTCGGTAAAACTTAACACGTGGGTCGAGTGTTGTTTGTCCAAAACAGTTAACGCAGTGAGAAGTAAAAGCATGCCCACATCAGCTTCTATTATCTCAAATAGAATGCAAGCAACCGTGGACGACGATCCTGCTGGTGTACGTTGGATCAGTGATTGATCTAATCGGCTGAACACATAAAACTAAAAATAGCAAAGCCGACACAACGTAAATTTTAGAGGTTTATAACGATATTTTGGCTGGCCAAACCAGCCTTCTTCAGGTAATATGAAGAAATGTTATTACATTGGCGAACGTGACTAACTAGAAATATGGGTTACGAAATATAGGAAATAGATGACAAATGATTGACACTATAAATATAGAAATAATAAGATAATGAGGTTATATATATACCAGCTAGTATGACTCGTCACGGATGTTGAGACCATAAGGTACGAGTGTTCTAGCCAGAGAAGCTACTCTCATTACACAAAACACTCGTACCTTATGGTCTCAACATCCGTGACGAGTCATACTAGCTGGTATATATATATATAACCTTATGATCTTATTTTTTCTATATTTATAGTGTCAATCATTTGTCATCTATTTCCTATATTTCGTAACCCATATTTCTAGTTAGTCACGTTCGCCAATGTAATAACATTTCTTCATATTACCTGAAGAAGGCTGGTTTGGCCAGCCGAAATATCGTTATAAACCTCTAAAATTTACGTTGTGTCGGCTTTGCTATTTCTATTATCTCACACCACAGGCTTATAACATCCTAAAATTGGTTTTGGCCGGCGGCTTTCTGTGCCTTCGTTTTCAAACATTCACCTTGCTACCATTACTTACCATTACTTGCTACCAGCTGGCTTAAATAGAAGATTACAAGACATTTTAGTTATGATGTATAAACATAACGTTGTGCCCAACCACGTATGTGACCTAATTTACAATCATGATAAGAAGTATAATTTACGCAATGTGGATTTTCCTATTCCTAGATTTAACACTATCAAATACGGAAAGCACAAAATATATATTGGTCCTTATCTATGGGGAAAGTTAAATACTGCAACGAAAACAAAACCTAGCCTTCATTTTTTCAGGAGGACAGTTAGGTCACTAAATATAACAAGAATGCTGGACAATTCATGTCGGTATATAACATGCTCATTGTATTTTTTTTGTATGAGTTAGAATGGACGGTATTATCCTTTATTAATAGTTAGTATTTTATACCTAGTCATTAGCAAATAGTCTATTATATATTGTAAGTATATATATTGTAAGTATATTGTAAGTTATTTAGGATCATGATATATGTTATTTATAGTATATAATTTTTTTTTTTTTAATAGTCTGTATATATTTTTCAATAGTTTGTATATATATATATTATTACATTTTAATAGTTTTTTTAATAGTTTCTTCATACGTGTAGTTAGCATTTTTTTAAATAGCCTAATACTTATTGCGAGTTATGATTATCACCTTATAATTATAGGAGCTACGTGATTATGATACATGTTATTAGCATATATTAACCTTCTATACAATTTTGTATAATTTTATTCGCAATTTACCTTTATTTTACAATTAAGTTATAGTGTCGATTTCCCAATTAGCTGTAACTAGCTAAATAACTTGACACTTAAATAAAGTTCTAAGTACAACTACTACTACTTGCTTGAACTCAAATTTGCAGGATAAATGTAGCGCCGGTTTAATTAGAAACCTTCAAACTTGTCAAAATAAAGTTTTCTTATTATATTTTATAGCAGTTCTCTGTGTCTTTCTCTCGTCCGATACCTTTAAAGGAGGCTAGTTGAGGTTATAGTTGAGTACGTTCCCGCATGTAGTGGAAAATTGATTGTCACTTTTATTTCTATTTACCAGAATTTCCATAAAACGTTTGGAAATCAACCCGAATTGATTTTATTTCAAAACTACCCAGCTATAATTAGTAGAAATTCATTGCTACAGCTTTCAAATTATGTCATAGTTTCAAATTCCAGGTCTATTTATTCACCAACATGCTGACGGACAAAATGCACCTCGGTAATGTTGATAAGTAAAACAGGAACTTGATATATCACATCTATCTTCGAACTTCACTACAATTAGTATGTTGAGGAATTGCGATGTTATGTTTATATATTGAACTTTGGAAATGACTTGGGACAGCCTTCGTTAGCATTCAGTCAATGAAAGATATGTTACCATCAATGCGCTGGATAAATATAACAGTTATGCCCATGCAAGGAACCGTCAAGTAATCCCTAAACGGCCTTTCTCATCCTTCAAAAAGAGTCATTTGTTCCCTTTCTGAATTTGTTTTTTGTACAACCGGGTACTGTTCTAGACTATATCCGCTCTTCGGCCAGATCCAATGTATCATTTGTTGATCTTATCAAACACTGAGGTCAAGAATACAGTAGGTTATCAGGCAGACTATCTCTACTCCAGTTCAGCCCAAAATACAGACGAGAGAAATTCCAAATAAATAGATAAAATGACCAGAGGTGGAATAGATGGTTATAGTCAATCCCCAGAGATTTAAATGACAAAGGGCATGGCGGCCATGTTGGTGTAACAATAGAAGCTAACGAAGAATCTATTATTAAAGGTACACCAACATGGCCGCCGTGACGTCATGTGCAACCCATCTATACTTTAAATAACTCTCGTATTTTGGGCTTTTCAAAAGCCGCACACTACAGTATACTATAGTGATACTATAGTGCCCACATCCAATCATTTTCCAGGATTTTTTAGTCAGATGGTTTATAATAGGATCTAAGAAATGTATGCAATCTGATTTTCAACGCAATAGTAGTGGTATTATCCAAGGATTGGTAGTTCAAGCTCCGGGCGCATTCACGATGTAATAACCTCGCCCGAAGAGCACTCAGGCGGCATTACTCATTTTCATAGCCGACACATGTCGATAAGAGCCGACCTGTACCGCTCGAAACGAGCCACACTGAGCACTGGCTTACCCAACAATACAAAACACCCTAAGCTTTAGAACGTGTGCGCAATACAAAAACAATAGAGCTACAGTATAATGGTGCAATCAGAATACAGGTTTCGAGCGGTACTGTATTACTCCGAGATAAGATCGACCCGTCGTTAGAGCTTAAGTCGCTTCTTTCACTGATTGGATGTTGAGAATCTCGATCGTGTTACGTACGTACTAAGTTCCGGAAAAATTATCTTGTAACCGCTCTGATTGGCTCAGACTTTTTTTAAATAGTTTTCACATTTTTTATGATCCTTTATTTTACCATATCAAAGTCATTGCGTACAAAAGCCTACATATCGATATCCGGTGACTCACTTCCGATATCGTTTTGGGAGCTATTTTGCCTTCTAAAACAAACAAATTGCTTTATGACAGGAGCCCATTACCAGGAGCGTCCATCTTCCCCACTGTGTCGATCTGTGTCTGTACCCCAGCACAGAGGTAGATGAGGCTATTTTTAGCTTTGCGTTTCGCGCGAAAAACAACAAAGGTAGGCTATTCTTAGCCAATCAGATAGCTATTGATTATCATTCTTCTCACTTTCAACGCGGGAATTCGAATTGCTGGTTTTCACTCAATCCCCAGAGATTCAAATGTTGGTGCCCCAACAAAAGAAGCTAACGAGGAATCTATTGTTTAAGGGCACCAACAGGGCGGCAACCTCTTTTCGCGGGAATTTCGAATCTAAAAATAGCCTCATCTACTCCTGTGCTGGGAACCCAACCATAACAGAGGAACGCTCCTGGTAATGGGCTCCTGTTTATGACTTCTACTTACCTTCAAATCAAAGTTAAGTAACATCTAATCTACAACTGGTAACTGTGTGGAGTGATTATGTTAAGATTTCGATCGTACAAATTTGAATTTGCTTTCGCGAGTAAAGTAATTTTTTACCGTTGAATTCAAGTAGAACAATACATTTCCAGTATTTTAATATATAGATCATCGAGGTTTCTCGAGTTTAGAGTGGTACAAATTGCTGTTAAAGTTCCATTTCGTACTATTTTTTCTTGTGTGACCTTTGGTATGACGCGAGGAGCTGCAGTAGGAGAGATTTTGGAGCGGTCAAAACGAAAGCAGAGAATTCTCCTTCGTATAGTTCCGGTATCAACAGATAAGCCACATTATAAACTTATAATGCGACTGAAATTGTTCTCTCTCTCAAAAACAATCGCATTTACTTCAAAGCGATGACCAATACCAAATGTCCTCTTCTGTGTGCAATTATTTTGATATGTATAGTGCTGCTACGTTACATGTTGTTAACATTCTTTTCTCACTTTTTTTTACTTTCCATTTGACCTGGCTCCGACTATTTATTGACTGATCTTACGGACCTATGGACTCACATTCCAGACATTCCAATCACACACGATGGCATAGTGGCTACAGCTTTATAGCGGTGGTTCGTGTTTATAAACATTACAATTATTATGCTAATGTCCAACAATAATTTCAAAAGTCCACTTTGTGTCAGGAAACAATGAATGTCTGGTTGGCATAATAATAATAACAGAAGCAGTATACACAATAATGGGATCCGTACCGCTGATTTTCAGATTGTTTTAATCAGAATATAAACATGTTGTTAAACTCGCTTGCTTGGTCCGTACTGTAAATTATGGGTCCGTACCTTAAGTTTTGAGTCCGTACTGTAATTTAGGGGTCCGTACTGTAAGTTATGGGTCTGTACTGTAAGTTACGGGTCCGTACCTTACGTTATGGGTCCGTACTGTAATATATGGGTCTGTACTGTAAGTTTGGTTCCGTACTGTAAGTTATGGGTCCGTACTTTACATTATGGGTCCGTACTGTAAGTTATGGGTCCGTCCTGTAAGTTATGGGTCCGTACCTTACGTTATGGGTCCGTACTGTAAGTTATGGGTCTGTACTGTAAGTTATGGGTCTGTACCTTAAGTTATGGGTCCGTACTGTAAGTTATGGGTCCGTACTGTAAGTTATGGGTCCGTACTGTAAGTTATGGGTCCGTACTGTAAGTTATGGGTCCGTACTGTAAGTTATGGGTCCGTACTGTAAGTTATGGGTCCGTCCTGTAAGTTATGGGTCCGTACCTTACGTTATGGGTCCGTACTGTAAGTTATGGGTCTGTACTGTAAGTTATGGGTCTGTACCTTAAGGTATGGGTCCGTACTGTAAGTTATGGGTCCGTACAGTAAGTTATGGGTCCGTACTGTAAGTTATGGGTCCGTACTGTAAGTTATGGGTCCGTACTGTAAGTTATGGGTCCGTACTGTAAGTTATGGGTCCGTACTGTAAGTTATGGGTCCGTACTGTAAGTTATGGGTCCGTACTGTAAGTTATGGGTCTGTACTGTAAGTTACGGGTCCGTACCTTACGCTATGGGTCCGTACTGTAAGTTATGGGTCTGTACTGTAAGTTTGGGTCCGTACTGTAAGTTATGGGTCCGTACTGTAAGTTATGGGTCCGTACTGTAAGTTATGGGTCCGTACTGTAAGTTATGGGTCCGTACTGTAAGTTTGGGTCCGTACTGTAAGTTATGGGTCCGTACTGTAAGTTATGGGTCTGTACTGTAAGTTTGGGTCCGTACTGTAAGTTATGGGTCCGTACTGTAAGTTATGGGTCCGTACTGTAAGTTATGGGTCCGTACTGTAAGTTATGGGTCCGTACTGTAAGTTATGGGTCCGTACTGTAAGTTTGGGTCCGTACTGTAAGTTATGGGTCCGTACTGTAAGTTATGGGTCCGTACTGTAAGTTATGGGTCTGTACTGTAAGTTTGGGTCCGTACTGTAAGTTATGGGTCCGTACTGTAAGTTATGGGTCCGTACTGTAAGTTATGGACCGAGTTTTACCCTGCTTTATGGCAGTACGGACCCATAACTTACAGTACGGACCCATAACTTACAGTACGGACCCATAACTTACAGTACAGACCGCGAGCAAGGGAGTTTAAGTAATGATTCATGTAAGAAGTACGGCACCGAACGGCATTCAGATGGAGTATGGCGTTAATTTTGTATTGTGAAAAGTCTTGATCTCTTTCATTTTGGTTGAAACATGAAAATCGCCCTAATATAAAGGTTAGGAAGACGTCTAATTTCCTCCAATTTTTCAAACTATTAACTGAACTACGATTTGCACTGCGGTTCCAAATGTCGTTTATAAAGCAAATCGTATATTCGGAACCTTATCAATCGTGCCTGTTTCGTAGCTATTGTTTTTGGCTGTTCCTGTTGGAAGATAATTTGTTGATAAAAATGGAATGAAACTAAGACTTTTTACTACTTTTATTTAATTTCAGAATATTTAACAATTATTCACCGAAGTGGAGGTGTGATAGTGGTGGCTATTTACCGAGCCGCATCGGCCATCACTATTCACCAACACTGAGGTATATGCCACACTCCAGGTGAATAGCCAGCACCAAATAGTTATTTTATTTTCTGTCAAAGGCTCAAAGGTATACAAAATCAGGTTTACTTACGGTCTGTACGGGAAGTTATAGACCGCAAACTAGCCATATAATAAAACGATTTATTGCTGATAATAACTGATTAATTGTTCTTATAATTTTAAGGCTTACGACATCGATGATAAATATAAATTCCACACACTTTCACTCAAAAAACGGGATCCAGATAAATTGAAAAAATTAGGATGGTAAGGGCACCCTTCATTCCCCCGACCCCTCCCAATCCCGTTTGAGTCGCCCCTTTCCGCCTCTCGGGGTCCTTGCAATCCTTGTTCATCCTCGGAAACCCAGGGAGGGAGGGGAAGGGAGGATGAATGGAATTTTACAACATAACTGGGAATGTCTTGCCCTTGAATGTTCTAAAGTAAACCCTTGAGGGTTTATCGCATAATTTTATATAAGCCATATCAGGTATGTGCCGCGGGATAGGGTATGGTTTTCGAGGTGCCGGACCCTTAAATAGGGGCTCATATTCTGTATTATCATCCTTAAATAAAATATCCGATCCTTAAATAGGGTACGTTTTTTTTTCCCCTAGCTCTTGATATGCAATATCGTGCATTTGCTCAACGCCCGCTAACCGTAACAATCTTCAATAAACGTAAAGCATTAACACAGATTGAGAGAAATAAAAACGATCTGTTCAATAACTTCTGATTCACTTGTCCCTTGAATAAGGTATAATATTTTAGTTTCAAGCATTGGAAAGGGTACCCATTTTACGGTTTTTCACCCTTACTAAATAGGGTCAGGATTTCGATATCTCGCGGCACACCCCTATCCTAAATCCCCCCCGCCGGGGTTTATCGTCCCTGGTTCACCGGTTTTCTTCCCTCCGATCCACACAAAACAACAAGCTAAATTTGAATTTTATATATGGTTAAATTTAGATAACCCTTTTTGATTCCGTAACAAAAACATTATTTGTCGTTTACCGTCTTTTATTATTGTTTTGGGGTTTACAAATAATGTGATCACGGTCCAATAAATGTGGAAGTAAGCTCAGACTGACTGGCCTAGCTTTTAGCTCATTTACAAAAATAAACTGCCCCCCCAAAGAGGTCGCTGTTTACGTCGTGCCTGTCTCTTTCTAGTAACTTAACACAAACGATACGTCAACTTTTCCATTAAGTATAGTATATCAGCTTTTACAATCAGTTGTTTTGAAATTTCGAGCTATTTCAGTACAATAGCTCATACCAAAATACAGATTTTGAGATCTTTTGAAAATCCTCTGGTTCGTGGGACGACAACATACATGTATAGATGGACATATAGATCATGTTAGATTTTCCGAAACTTAGTCAATACGAATGTATACTTTATAGTGGTATATGTCCTCTTATTTACCACGAATTTCGCCCGGATTTGAGTCGCCACATGGTCAAAATTGTTTTGGATTCATGTGGCGCTAGACGTATATGGTCGTGAACCATAACGATTTTGACAATGAGATGACGCAAATCGTCTGTAAATAACGGAAAATACCAGTATAACTATCATAAACGTTTTGTTTTCAACTAAGAGAAATTCGTTTAGTTATACAAGTTGTTGTAATGCCTCAAGTGTAGCGTCTTTGGGGAGAGGATTTGAAGTTCAAGGTTCAATAGTTCAACTGTTTTCAGCGTTATTAATAAACTAGTGCCTGATATTTTGATAATGTCCGAAGCTGAAAGATGGTCCGAATAATGAACAGTTTCCCGAGAAAACTGTGATATTTTGAGTAAGCCAGAAAGGGTTTAACCCTTTCAAATCACAGGAAAAAAGTCAGGCATCGGGAAAACCCAATAACTTCTTAATGGCTTCCTTAACCGTGACAAGCGTGCTGATTGGTCGTCTTGAATTCTATTTTTATCGTGATGGATATATAAGAAATGGGACATGCTGTCAAGATTATATATATACGCGCTAATTACCACCGCAGCGTTCTGACATAAAATGTTGAAACCTTTATTCAACAATCGATCTACAATCAAGTTTATAGATGCCGAAAATGTTGGAAGTACCACGAGTCGAACAAATCAGTTTGTTCATATATTTTTCGGTGAAACGATTAGGAGACTAAGTTTGGACTTCGGGTTAAACGTAACCGAGGGATGGCGGCCTTAGAATTTGACTGCTGTGATGGAATTTCACCTTAGTCGGAAGTATAGATATTGGAATTGTTATTACCTGGAACTGTATAAGGATTTAAATAATGGACCTGTGGTTATTAAACTGAGAGAGTACGATCGCGATTAACAAATGACTCAAGCTGTACCGCGAAATCGATGTTGGCTTGTCGAGCTGGAGAAGTTGGCGATGTCTTCCTCCCTTTTTCAAGCTGAAAGGTGGACAGACAGTTTAACAAGGTTAGAATTATGTAAAAATTGTGAAAGAATATTTTAGTCATCGAGGAGTTGTCAAATTTATCGCTTACTGTGTGATGCTTGCCAATTTAAGCTTGTTTCGGTGGTCATTTTGTTTACAATCCAATATATTAACTGCATATTTCGTAGATTTTTTTGGGTGTTCCTTGGGAGTGCATTCTGCACCAGTTATTTTTAATAATCATGAGATTTTAACAAAAAAGGTATGATGTTCTGGCCCCTAGTTGTTCGAATAGTAAATAAGTAAACGCTATCCACTGGATAAATCCTAGTTAGCTAGTTAGTTGGTTTAGGTTAATCAAAGTATTAACTAACTTATATTAGGTATATAACGCGGGTGGATCTTTGTGCATGTACAACAGCTCTAATTGGCTATTAGTTGTGTCAGGTATGAGGCTTTGTAAACATGGCATTATTAAAGAGGCGAACTTGGGATTTTCTTAAACATTACTTATTCCTAAATAAAATACTTTCTGTGCTCACATAACGTTGTCTATTGTGTAAACACTCGAGTAGTCCTGGAAATGCTTGCCAAGAGGTTCGCGTTCTCACAACAACTCCCAAAACAACTACGTAAACAAAGAAAGTGTTTTCTGTTACTTGAATAATGTGCATTCTAGCTGTTTTTTTCCTCATCAATATAATGTTTACGGAGATATTTGATAGCTTGGAACTTAATACTCCTTTCGCAGATCAATGTTGGAAGCAAAGATTCAGATTAGCGTGGCGCGCGAATGATACGATAGAGTGCTATTTTTCAGTACGAATCTTAACCGATCACGTATGATAAAATTCGCTCCATTTTGAAATCAAGAAACGAAAACATATATTTTTCAAACACTGTCCAACCCAATGGAAAAGGGTATTTTTTTGGGTCACTGTTTTAGACAAATAGTAAATCGTACGCCTTACATTTCTGTATTAAATGATAACGAAGACCAACTTAGTTTCCGAGAAAAAGTATCTTGAAAGGACAACGCTTGGAATTCTCTAAAGGGGCTGTACGTGGAACGGCGTACTTCTTTCATAGTTTAACTCCCTTAGTAATGCTTCTTTGTCCTAGAGCATTTAGTAATGATATTCTCATGAGATTCGTTGTGGCTTTTTATCGTTATGCTCAGTACCACACCAGCTAATTAATACCCGTGCCAAATGAACCAATTTAGTTTCAAGTGTAAAACATGTTGAAACTGGAATTCAATGCCGAATCCGAAAGGTTAAGGTACAAGACTTTGTTGAAGAGTACAAAGGCTGTACTCAATAGCTCTCGAGGTACGAAGCTGTGACAGTGCTACAAACGTATGAATTAGTAGTGATAAGCCGGATTTTCGCTGTGTGTTTTAACATCGCGCGCACTGGTCATTAACTGAATGACTTTCGGTCCCCTAATTTAACTGATTTAGGAATGAATATGTCTACTGGGCGATTAAACATAGACAAAGCGATTTGAAAATTAAGTTGAGAGAAGTTAAGACTTGCAGAGTTTGTCATTTGCAATTCAAAACATACACAGAGTTCCATACTGATTCAGTCAACTGAATCTGAAGCTAAGCTGATAGCGAAAATGCAAGAATGATTAATCTACGATATATCAGTACAATGATCATTCGCATAACCGAATCTGGATAAAAGTTAATCAAAACAGTTAAGTTACCAGGTTAAGAATAAGTTTTTTTTTTTTCAGTTTAGTATCAGTAGTTTTAATTTCGCACACTTCTATGGATATGTTTAGCAGTAAAGCACTTTTTTCTTTAGAGAAACAGAATCTCTTGATTTCTTTTGACATCTGTGATGTCTTTTGTCTTTTCTGTCTTTAAAGAGTTAGCATCCATTTCAATTGGGCTAATCCCTGAAAGGCCAATCGTTAGAAATGGGAATTTCATGCTTTTACTTTTTTTCCTCTCAAGTACAACAGAATGTTAAATGATTTCTAATCATAAAACCTTCAGTCAAATCTCACTTCAAGTATCTAGGAAGCACTGATTTAAACCGAGTTACTGCAACATATGAGTTCGTATTGAATACAGTAAAACTTGTCATCTTGTCTAAACAATACTTTGTTAGATTTACCGCAAATTACGGTGAGCGGGTCACGTCAGTAGAAACCTTAAATATTGTGAAGGCTCAGCGTTCTTTTTGTTCCTGTCAAATTAGCATTAAAATCAGCAGAGGGGGATAAGAGTTCAAACTCAAATATAAACTAGCCGTTTTGTTTGTCTATGACCGTGCAGTTTCATATCGGCGCTAATCGAAAATTGACAATCGTATGCCTTATGTTCTGTTATATGCATGTGACGGACAACTTTTAACATTACTTAGAGAAACCAGTGCATAAGTTTGGAATTCTCTGAAAGGACTGAATGTGGAACGGCAAAGTTCTTTCATGGTTTAACTCTCTAATAAATGCATCTCAGTAAGCTCTGAAGCATTTACTGTGATGATGCTGTGATGATGGCAGTTGTAATTGTACTTTTAGTCCAGTGCCATTTGACTGGAAATCGTTATGCTCTTAAAAATCCAATTCACACTAGATAATCATTTTAACATACTCTTAAACAAATCAATTTAGTTTGAAGTGTGAAACACGTTTAAAGTGGAATATGTCAATGCCGAAACCTAAGGTTAAGGTACGGGATTTGAACTTAATAGCTCTTTCGAGGTGACTCTTAGCTTTGCATTTCTGTTCTCGAACACGAAGCTGCAACAGCTCTACGAGCGTATGAATAGCTGCATGAAGAACGATCTGTGTACTTGGACATCGCCGGCACTAGTCAATGATTAAAAATGATTTTCGGACCGCCCCTGATTTAACTGATTTAGGAATGATAAATTCACTGGGTGATTAACCATAGTCAAAGCGTTCTGAATAAAGTTATAGATACTTGCGGCAGAGTTTGTTTGCAATTCAGAACATGTAAATATAGCAGACCCAGCCGTCAATGTTCCACAGTTTAAGCTATATAGCAAAAATGCAAGAATGATTAATCTACGATCTATCAGTGCAATAATGAGTCGCATAACCGAATCTGGATAAAAGTTAATAAAACAGGAAACACTAATAATCTAAGATTAAGTTGTCTATACAGTTTATATCGTAGCTTGGAAATTATGTAGGTTCTAACATGTCCTAGTTAATGTAAAGTTACACAAGGCCAGGAATGTCGATGAAGATTAGTTTTTCTGTGACCCGGGTTGGATTCAAGGACTCGGCGTCATATGCATATATGTGAGTTGAGTTTTCAGTCGGTATCTCTCCCTTGATTCGAGGGTTTTTCTCCGGGTTCTCCGGTTTTCCTCCCTCCACAAAATAACAACTTAATTCCAATTCGATATCGGAAAGCACGTATTAAAGTGTATATAGGTAAATCATATTAATTATACTACTTGTGCTAATTCACTTTGATATTTCAGCTAGCGCTGATTTTGGGCTAATCCATGATGGGCCAATCCTAAGACTTTCGCCTTAAATATCTTCTCAAGTCGTCGTACAGAAGAAATCATGTCTTCCTACGAAGAGTTCTGTCAAATTTCACTTAAAGTATCAAGGAAGCATTGATTTAAACCGAGTCATTGGAACAGATAAGTTCGTTTTGAAAAGAGAAAAATGTGTAATCTTGTCTAAGCAATACTTCGTTAGATTTACCGCAATTTACGGTTAGTGGGTCACGTCAGAACGTGGAAAACATGCTTAATTGTGTATGTCGCAATCTACTTTCATTGGGACAGTTTTATTTCAGTCGTCGAATTAGCATTAAAACCAGTCGAACAACATACAGGCGTGAGAGTTCAAATTTAACTAGTCATATAGTGAGTTATTTTTTATCTAGAGATCCGCTGAGTTTCATTCCGGCGCTAGCGTGGAAAAAACCATGGAGCAGCTTGTCGCTGTCGGCGCTGTTCGATGAAAGACATTTTGGATGCAAAGCTAAGGTCAGTTTAGAATCTTACAGTTGCATAGCTATGCTACTTATTGGTAAATTCTAGATTCTCGCTATCTCGAGCACTAGCAAAACATTCGCGAGATAGAAACAGTTCGCGATGCGGTAAATGTAAAACTGTGAATTCTCGACTGATATATCTCGAGCTTTTAGAGATGTCTTAGTCATAGCCGAGCTAGCTACACCGTGTCAGTTAGATAGATAGAGTCCATGCTGAATAAATGAACAGTTACAAATGTAACTGCCAATTAAGGGCTAAAACTTCTAGGTTAAAAAGCTAATGGTTCCGGTGTTACACAGGGAAAAGTCATATTCGAGAGTAAACTAGACTGCGATGAAACGCCGTCCTTCGAAAATATTATGAAGAGACCAACTCCTGCCGAGTAAAAGTTTGATATTGTTAGCATCGTCTTTCTCGGTCAGTTGATCGCTAATTATGGTTACTTTTTCATGGAACAAGATTCAAACTAAATAAAACCCGTTTTCTAATAAAACTTCAATTCTATATTTGGTTTAGCAACTCCATGGTGTTTTTCGTGTCCAGTTGAAACAATCATGATTTGTTTATCTCGGTTCAATCCATTATAAGGTAAGAGATGTTTGGTTGCAACACAATAGGTTAAAAGATATCAGTTGTGAAACGGAAATCCTGGCCAAAAGGAGAGATAAGGTTTGTTATTCATAGACAAAATATAGATGGAATAGGAAAGAGTTCTGGCGAGATGGGGCTGCTAGAAATAAACATGCACTCAAGCTGTCCGAATGCCCATTCTCGCCGCAATACAACCATTTTTGAAACCGAACTCGAGGGAAGGTATTGTAGTCAGTACAAACTCGTGATCTCCGATATTATTGAAATTTGGGCGAAAGACCCACAAGTTACATAAGAAGTTAACAATTATGTGCGCAGGTATCTTGACTTGAGGCCTATTCTTTTTTTTTTAGATTCTCGGTTATCGTCCTTGTGTCATTTTCAAGCTATTTTAACGAGTGTGCACCATTTTAAAACTTTTTTTAAAACCCTGGGAATTAGATTTTGGGAATTTCGAGGTTTGTTAAATTCACCCCAAATTGCGTATCTGTTTAAATTAGATTAACGAGCCTGTACAAAAGGCTGAGAGATTGTATATGACGGTTTTCATGCTTGCTCATCGTAGGACAGCTTTGCAGCTCATCACGAGGACATTACAAGCTCGACTTATGCAGGCAAAATGCGGTCGGACACGAGGCGGAGTTCTCAAACAAGTTCGGTGAAAGCGCAACAATGAACAGATATCAGTCGCAACTCAGTGAAGACTACGGATTCAGACAAAATCATACGCAGATAGAGGACTGCGAATCGGCGTTCACTCCCTCCACGAGCCATAGTGGGTTTAAACCAGTGATTACCGCCGCATTATTAGCGCCTACAGAAAGTGCATACAGAAAAACCCAGCTGAATTCCGAAGATACAAACAGCTCAGGTCGTGCCCTTCTCCCCGTCTATATTGATTTGACACAAAACGACCAAGGTCTAAGCTCTGGTTGGACACAACCGCCCCGTCAAGTCGATGAAACGTTTGAAAGCTTTGCTTCACCTCAAGCAAGAGATGACGAAGGAGGTGGAGAAACTACAGCTACAAATACAACCATAGCTGAACAGTTCCATGCCTACCCAGTCCCGAGATGCTACGTGTGCGAAGACAAGGCATCTGGGTGTCATTACGGGGTACTAACGTGTGAAGGTTGCAAAGGATTCTTTAAGAGATCCGTGCGCCAAAAGCTTGTCTACCGCTGCTTGGCCACAAGCAGTTGCATCATCAACAAAGTTGATAGAAATAGATGTAGATGCTGTCGTTTTGAAAAATGCATAGCGGTGGGCATGAAGAAGCAAGGTGTGTATACACTAGCTAGTACGACTTAAATTATCAACTGCTGCATGCTGCATGTCAAGGCGATTTCTTGGTACCCTTGCCAGTGCAATATTTTCACCCTCCATTTGGCTTACACGAATCGGGGTAGCGAACGGTGTACTCTCGTACAATTCTATAAATCAGTATCATGACTTTTCTAGGAAACTAAAAAGGGAGAATTGTCTAAACTTTTAGCTGACATTTTTTGTTGTCGAGTGAATAGGACCGTTCGAAAACTTTCAACTCGTAATCTTTAATTCAGTGTAGGTCCTCTAAAACTTTACCAATAGTCAAACAAAGCATACTGACTAGAACATCCATAACGCTTTTTGGAAATCCAATCCATTCTCGGCTCTCCAGGCGTTCACCTTGGTGTTGACATCTTTTATATTAATTCAGTCCCAACCTATAATTATTTAGCATCAGCCGAAATGTAAAAGTAGTAAAAGTTAGATGAAGATTAAACTAAAAACTCGAAAATTCAACGAAAAAGGAACAGTTGACAAACATGGAGTCACTCCATTTTCTCAAACTCAATTCTTTGTTAATCCATCTTTCAGATACTAATATACTTTATAATATAAACTAGAGGAACTTCACAAGAATGCGCAATTTCTGATTATAAAAGAACGCCCGCGTAGATGGTCACAGTGATCATTTCTGTATACTTCAGCCAGCAATTTTGGGTTACACGAATGCATAGCGAATTGTGACGCTTAATTGTTTAATTCATTATTTTCATGACATTTTCAGCAAACTAGCTAAAAACGGGGAGTTTATATAGCGTCACCCCAATGTAAAAGGTTCCTGGACAAAGTGATATGAAGATGAAACTGGCTAAAAAACTCGAAAATTCAACGACACACGTAATTCATGCAGTCATTCTGTTTTCTCAAACTCAATTCTTTTTGAATGCGTCGTGCAATTCAGACACTAATGTATCAGCTTTATATTATAAACTAATTCGTTAAAGGGGGAAGATTCAGGAGAGCATCATAAGATATGCGCCGTGTTTCATTATAAAAGCACGTTCGTGCAAGAAAAATGCGTAGATCGAATTTTAATTATGAAACATTTTCGCTCGTGCATCCGCAGTTTTTCAAGACCTCGAGCGTGCATTATTTTTTATAGAACACGAGGAACCATCTTCTATTTGTTAAATGAATGGATCATTTTTCGCGTCCGTAACTAAGTAAATAAATAGTTCATTAAATAACTAAGTACTAAGCCGTAATTAAGTATTTATAAAATAGACGCAAGATCGAATGCAAAAAACGTTTTTTTTCACCTTCTTGTAAATATCAAACGCGAAATTCTCCATACATCGTAAAATGTCGTCAATCATATTCGGCGCCATTTAATTTCGCTCTACGAATATCTACGAATCCAGACTTCAGGAAAAAATCAAAGTATCTATCGGGCTAGACGTGCAACGAAAATCGTCCTGAATTACGAAAATCGACATGAAAAGCGTTCACTTGTTGTCAAAGCTGCTGAATGAATTCAAACATGAACTGGACCAAAAGAGCAGCCGGAAAACATCACATAAATAATTTGTCCTGCCTGGAAAATGTGTTCCAGTTTTGGCCATGATAATCTGGGATTGAGGAATCTCTTACTGGTACTTGAACTTCAGTGATGGCTTGGAGTTAGTGTTCTCGAAACAACTTCGATAGCAGGTTTAACCACAGCAGCACAAGCTCTAATCTAATCACTTAAAATATAAGCGTTTGTATGGGAATTCAACGACCTTATTCTAGGAGCTAGAAAAACGAAATATTTATTAATAAAATGCTTTAGGGAGCGGTCATTAATTACTGGGGGGGGGGGGGGGGGGGGGGGGGGGGAGGGGGGAGGGGGGCGGAGGGGGGCGGTAAAATATCTAAAACAAGGACCCAAAAATGTTGGCCTTCCCCAAAACATCAGCCCAAAAAATATTGGCCCTCCCCAAAACATAAAAAAATGACGTCTTTTTTTTTAACAAAAGAGGAAAGCATTTCTTTTGTTTTACTCCTGAAAACCTCGTTATCAAGCAGAATGTTTGAGGTCTCGAACGTTGCCCATTAGCAGCATCCAGCACGCGCTGATTGCTGGTTAAGGGACATTTCCAAGGTGGAGCTGAATGGTCGATTGAAGTAGCCTAAAAATATTGTAAAAGTTTCATTGTTAAAACAGGGGCCCAAAAATTTGTGACCCTCCCCAAATCGAAGCCCAAAAAATCTTAGCCCTCCCCCTAAATTTACCGGCCCTCCCCCCCCCCCCAGTAATTAATGACCGCTCCCTTACCTTGCTTCCATAGTGCACTGCGTGCTGTCTGTTTAGCGACTGTTTTCGTTTCCTTTGCTTCACCTCGTGTCGACTGGAAGCCTGTCTTTTTCTTAGGTAGGGAAAGCATTAGCCTGAGAAAACAGCCTGCTTCTCATCGCGGTTCATTCCAAGCAGAGGAAATAAAACCCGCTAAAATCGATTTATATCAACCCTGTGACCACAGACAGCACGCAGTGCACTATGGAAGCAAGGTAAGGCATTTTATTAATAAATATTTCGTTATTCTAGCGGCCTAGAATAAGGTCGTTGAATTCCCGGCATACAAACGCTTATATTTTAAGTGATTAGATTAGAACTTGGGTTGCCTGTGGTTTGTGCTCACCCACGCTAATTCCTTACCGTGTTGTTTCAGATCATTATTTCTGCGTCAGGCAAAAGGCATATTTGACTTTTTGAACGCCAGAAAATGCCGAATTAGAGCTTATTTAGATTCCTCTGTTGTGGAGAGGGCTGTTCAGTGAGATATCGATGCAAATTCTGAATCCAGAAAGGGTGCTTTCGATTTAGTTTTCACCATGTTCCTATACTAGGTAAAAGATTAACATATCGATATTTGAGGGACGTGTTTTCAATCGTGTTTTCAGTTTTTCATACATTGTCTGTAAGATCAGAACGAGTCAAATTCCGCATGAAAATTTACAGACAATGTATGGAAAACGATTGCACGCTTCCCAGCACAGCTACATCCCTCAAATTTTTATATGTTAATCTTTTACCTGGTATCTTAAGTTTGTATCTGAAGAATATTTCATAAATTCGATTGTACGGATTTTATTTGGCATCGGATTCCCATCGATTCCCATACAAACACTGTATTTCGCGCCATGTTTGCATCCTTTCAAAATGTTGGAATTTACCGCGAACTGGTTTATCAGTTGACCTTTGTGTACTTGATAGTACTTTGTACATTTTTTCTGAATGGCTATAGCACAACAGATTATTATATAATTGTTGTTCTAAAGAATGAGAAATATTTATAACTTAACGTTAACTGCATGAAATAGCGTATTTTGTTGCGTATTTCGTCGAGGTTGCTTGAGCTCCGTCCACTAACAGTTTATCCAGTTCATTGCCACTCGATCTTGTGAAAATGCTGTCCAGTTTAGCTCTTTTCCCCCATCGGTTCTTCTGAAGAACCTCCCTCAGTTATTTCGCTAGTTATGAACACTCTTGAAGCAGAAAAAAAAGCCACTTTCGTGTTTCAATAGCCCCATTTTAGAACGAGGTGAGCGTGCATGAAGAATGGTTTTATTCAAGCTGGCCGCGGCGTGATGAAGGCCTATAGGCGAATCCTTGTTTACGTTTTTTCCTCATTAGCATACATCAAACTTCAAGCGACGTACATACAAACAAACAGAGTCCATAAATCGAAAGAGATTGTCACACTTGATAATCACCGAAAATTTGAGAGTGATATGATAAATACATTTTGAGGAATGAGCGTTTAATAAGCTCAACATTTACAATGAATGTATGGCTGTCAGCAACTCTTGCCCCCCAGCCCATTTTATAGTTTTGAAAAGTCAATTTCTCCGTAAATATTTAACATATCAATCTCAAATTTTCGGTGGTTACTCAGTTTAAAATTCTCTTTCAACTGATATAGTCTGTTTGTTTGTAGCTTGAAGTTTAATTTATGCTAATGAGGCAAAAATGTAAACAATGACGTCAGCAACGATTCGCCTATACAATATATGTATACTTCTTTTTGTAAAATCATAATTCACTAACAGAGATGTTCAGAAAGAGCCATGTAGTTAACTTTAACCATAAGTTCTTTTTTTACGTGAGAAAATTCAACAGCCTTGTATTTCGCCGTGCAACGCGGACAATTGTTTTTCATTGGTGGAGCCCTATATTATTACAACAACAACAACATTTATTACCATTTAGATTTTGTTTTACAACATGTCTTATTCATACTTTTTCAAGGTAATTGGTACCCAGAATAACTGCAAAGTTAAACGAGCTGGTAACAGACATAATTAATGTACATTGATGAAGTATTTTGTCTTACAACTTAAAAAAAGGTGTTAATTAGGCTATAACATATAGAATATTAGTCATAAATATAATAATGATGATAATAATAATAATGAATGCCAATGATACTGGAATGAAGTAAATATAATTTCATGAGGTTCCTTAAAGACTAGAAGTGATGGAGGTTAGACAAATTATTTAGATAGATGTATATAGTAGATGAGACTACTACAGATTTATAATGTCTGACTTAGGGAGCGGTCATTAATTACTTTGGGGGGGGGGGGGGGGGGGGAGGGGTGGAGGGCGGTAAATTTAGGGGGAGGGCTAAGATTTTTTGGGCTTCGCTTTGGGGAGGTTAAAATTTTTTGGCCGCCTGTTTTAACAATGAAAATTTTACAATATTTTTAGGCTACTTCAATCGACCATTCAGCTCCACCTTGGAAATGTCCCTTAACGTACTGGGATGCTGATAATGGGCAACGTTCGAGACCTCAAACATTCTGCTTGATAAAGAGGTTTTCAGGAGTAAAACAAAAGAAATGCTTTCATCACCCCTTTTGTTAAAAAAAGACGTCATTTTTAAAATGTTTTTTGGAGGGCCAGATTTTTTGGGCTGATGTTTTGGGGAGGGCCAAACATTTTTGGGTCCTTGTTTTAGATATTTTACCGTTATATAATAAATTCTAGCTTATAAACGGGATGATTTTGCAACTAATTGCTTGCATAAATTCCGTTATATAACGGGACGATTTATGCAACTAATTACTTGCATAAATTCCGTTATATAAGATATACTCAATTATATGTAACATAATTTATGCTACAAATTACTTGCATAAATTCCGTTATATAAGATATACTCAATGATATAACGGAATGATTTATGCTACAAAAATACTTGCATAAATTCCGTTATATAATTAATTCTCAATTATGTAACGGAATGATTTATGCTACAAATTACTTGCATAAATTCTAGCTTATATAACTGGATGATTTATGCAGCTAATTACTTGCATAAATTCCGTTATATAAGATATACTCAATAATATAACAGAATGATTTATGCTACAAATTACTTGCATAAATTCCGTTATATAAGATATACTCAATGATATAACGGAATGATTTATGCTACAAATTACTTGCATAAATTCCGTTATATATGATATACTCAATTATATACGGAATGATTTATGCTACAAATTACTTGCATAAATTCCGTTATATAAGATATACTCAATGATATAACGGAATGATTTATGCAACTAATTACTTGCATAAATTCCGTTATATAAGATATACTCAATGATATAACGGAATGATTTATGCAACTAATTACTTGCATAAATTCCGTTATATATGATATACTCAATTATATAACGGAATGATTTATGCTACAAATTACTTGCATAAATTCCGTATATAAGATATACTCAATGATATAACGAAATGATTTATGCTACAAATTACTTGCATAAATTCCGTTATATAAGATATACTCAATGATATAACGGAATGATTTATGCAACTAATTACTTGCATAAATTCCGTTATATAAGATATACCTCAATGATATAACGGAATGATTTATGCAACTAATTACTTGCATAAATTCCGTTATATAAGATATACTCAATGATATAACGGAATGATTTATGCAACTAATTACTTGCATAAATTCCGTTATATATGATATACTCAATTATATAACGGAATGATTTATGCTACAAATTACTTGCATAAATTCCGTTATATAAGATATACTCAATGATATAACGGAATGATTTATGCTACAAATTACGTGCATAAATTCCGTTATATAAGATATACTCCAATTATATAACGGAATGATTTATGCAACTAATTACTTGCATAAATTCCGTTATATATGATATACTCAATTATATAACGGAATGATTTATGCTACAAATTACTTGCATAAATTCCCGTTATATAAGATATACTCAATGATATAACGGAATGATTTATGCTACAAATTACTTGCATAAATTCCGTTATATATGATATACTCAATTATATAACGAATGATTTATTGCTACAAATTACTTGCATAAATTCCGTTATATAAGATATACTCAATGATATAACGGAATGATTTATGCAACTAATTACTTGCATAAATTCCGTTATATAAGATATACTCAATGATATAACGGAATGATTTATGCAACTAATTACTTGCATAAATTCCGTTATATATGATATACTCAATTATATAACGGAATGATTTATGCTACAAATTACTTGCATAAATTCCGTTATATAAGATATACTCAATGATATAACGAAATGATTTATGCTACAAATTACTTGCATAAATTCCGTTATATAAGATATACTCAATGATATAACGGAATGATTTATGCAACTAATTACTTGCATAAATTCCGTTATATAATTAATTCTCAATTAGGTAACTGCATGATTTATGCAGCTAATTACTTGCATAAATTTCGTTTTATAACGCGATGATTTATGCAAGAAATTACTTGCATAAATTCCGTTATATAAGATATACTCAATGATATAACGGAATGATTTATGCAACTAATTACTTGCATAAATTCCGTTATATAAGATATACTCAATGATATAACGGAATGATTTATGCAACTAATTACTTGCATAAATTCCGTTATATATGATATACTCAATTATATAACGGAATGATTTATGCTACAAATTACTTGCATAAATTCCGTTATATAAGATATACTCAATGATATAACGAAATGATTTATGCTACAAATTACTTGCATAAATTCCGTTATATAATAAATTCTAGCTTATATAACGGGATGATTGATGCAACTAATTACTTGCATAAATTCCGTTATATAATAAATTCTCAATTATGTAACGGGATGATTTATGCAACTAATTACTTGCATAAATTCCGTTATATAATAAATTCTAGCTCATATAACGGGGTGATTTATGGAACTAATTACTTGCAGAAATTCTGTTATATAAGAAATTCTCAATTATGTAACGGGATGATTTATGCAACTAATTACTTGCATAAATTCCGTTTATTGAATGAGACTGATACTCACATATGTAACGGGATGACTGTGCAACTAATTACTTGCATAAATTCCGTTATACAACGGGATGGTTATGCAACTAATGCCGTTATGCAGTAGAACCCCGCTAACTCGAACTCTGAAATGGTTCGAGTTAGCGGGGGTTTGAGTTTACGGAGTTCGCTTTGAATGTCAAGGCATCGAGGTTTTATATTTAATGCGCAAGTGCGAGAGCTTGAGCTGAAGAGGTTCTAGTACGTGTCGTTTGGCCACCCGGGATGGGGATGGGGGGTACTCCCTATATTCGGCTGGTAGAGATGATCGTGGTATTTTTTTAAATCGGCGATTTAGTATATTTAGGAGCGAAATCGAGTTTTGTTTTAAACACGGTATAAAAACTTGGAGCAATCAAAACTACGTACAGATCTTTTGATTGCGCTTCTTTACTATTTGAGATAAACAGTTAGTAACAAAACCCGCCTGTTTTGCAGGGTGGGTTTGTGCCGCAGTCAGGACCTCGAATGTGACTCTGTTTTATAGGGCAGTTAATTAATTCACTCACTTACTCACTCATCCACTAACTCACTCACTTACTCACTTACTTACTCACTCCCTCACTCACTCACTTACTAACTTACTCACTCACTTACTCACTCACTTACTCACTTACTCACTTACTCACTTACTCACTTACTCACTTACTCACTTACTCACTTACTCACTTACTCACTTACTCACTTACTTACGCACTTACGCACTTACGTACTCACTTACGCACTCACTCACTTACTTACTCACTTACTCACTCACTCACTTACTCACTCACTCACTCACTCACTTACTCACTTATTCACTCACGCACTCACTCACTTACTCACTTAATCACTTACTCACTCACTCACTCACTTACTCACTCACTCGCTCACAAACTTACCTTACTCACTTACTCACGTACTCACGTACTCACTCACTCACTCACCTACTCACCTACTCACCTACTCACGTACTCACGTACTCACGTACTCACGTACTCACGTACTCACGTACTCACGTACTCACGTACTCACGTACTCACGTACTCACGCACTCACTCACTCACTTACTCACTTACTCACTCACTTACTTACTCACTCACTCACTCATTCATTCAGTATTCCACTCATTCATTCATTCATTTTTTCTTTCTTTCCTTTAACTTTGCTTCTTTTGTGGGAGGATCAGGAGACGATTAGAAAAGCCCTGTGTATCAGAAAGAATGCCATCAGGTGACATATAAATGCACACATGTATACATACCTTGCCTATCCTAAATACGAGCCGTCAGATTAATTTAGCGCATGTTTGCCTGCGAAAAGCAGCCGTCTCTTTGATGCTCGCCATATGGCCTCCCCCAAAAAGGCCCTGACAAACGGTTTCAACATTCATTCAACGGAATTTATGCAACTAGTAATTAGTTGCATAAATCATCCCGTTATATGAGCTATAATTTATTATATAACGGAATTTATGCAAGTAATTTGTAGCATAAATTCTGTTACATATAATTGAGTATATCTAAAATAACGGAATTTATGCAAGTAATTTGTTGCATAAATCATCCCGTTATATAACGGAATTTATGCAAGTAATTAGTTGCATAAATCATCCCGTTATATAAGCTAGAATTTATTATATAACGGAATTTATGCAAGTAATTTGTAGCATAAATCATTCTGTTATATAATTGAGTATATCTTATATAACGGAATTTATGCAAGTAATTAGTTGCAAAAATTCTGTTCTGCTAGTGTTGATAATCAAATACAAATTATTTTTAAAATAATCAACTTACATAGGGAGTTAATTGCATAATTTATTTCGTTATATATAACAAGTTAATAGCATAATATGCGAATATATATATATTCCCAAGATCATTTGTACCAGTAGTTCTTCACTGTAAGAGAGATACACTTTAGATGGAACCAGTGGTAACAACTGTCACATTCCATAGCTCTGCAATTTTCCTTGGCTGTTTTCAGGCAGCATGGGCACTTGGCATCATTGGGGTCACTAACTTGTTGTTTGTTCTTCTCCCTGAGGTTGTCAAGATCTTGTGTCGATCAAATCAGTCTAGGTGGGCTTGATTCATCTTTCCCAATAAAGATTCGGCCTGCAGTCTAAATGAATTTAAAGCTGAATTCCCTCTTGAAGCGTAGATACTGATTAAAAATCTCCTTATTTCTTTGGGTAAGGCTATCGGCTAGGAATATTTTGCTTTCAGCAATTCGCCCAAGGCCGATATCCGCAGTAGTAAAGTTCTTTAATTTAGTTATCGAGCGGTACAGTTCGTCTCTCATACTTCGGTTAGTAAATTTAACAATGATGCAGGCGTATTTTTTCACTCTCATAAATTCTAAGAAAAAGTAACGTCTGCTTACCCGAGCGCTTAATTAGTTTCCAATATGCACACCTTACTGTGTTATGGACCAATCAGGTTTTACCTTCCATATCCTGGAAAGTGTCGAAATGTTACATTTAAAAGGAATTCAGACAATAATTTGCCATTGACTAATCATAGGAGAGTGTTCACTGGCGCGCCAATTCACTAAAATTGTAACAATGGCTTTAATTGGAAACTAATTAAGCGCTCGGGTAAGCAGTTACTTTGTTCTTCGAATTTATGAGAGTGAAAAAATACGTCTGCATAGCAGGCTAGGTAATCTATGGCTTATTGAGATATCACACTCGGCGATCTCAACATCAAGGATCTGTCCAATATCCATGGTTATTCTGTCCGTATCCTCTCTGGGTGTGTCTGGTATCCCGCGGATCTCTATGCAGTCGCGACGCGAATATTGTTCTTCATTGTCAATCGCTATTTTTTGTTGTTCAAGAACTATGTCAATCACGAATTGGAGTCTTTCATCAGGGGTTCCAAATATTGAGAAAACAAATGAAAGCCGAGAGGCGTAGCCTCGAGGGTTTTATTGTTTTCGAAATATTTGGAATCCCCTGATGAAAGACGAACAATGAGTGTTTGACATGTCTTCTCATGCGAATGCAAAACCGACAATTTACATACGTTTCTTTTCAAACTTCATTAGCAAGTATTGTTTACCATTTGACTGTTGTATCTAATTATTCAATAGATGGCTTATGATTCTTTTTTGATGGCAGTGATTTCAACTAGCGTACTAGTAGAGTGAGTGGACAAGAGTTAGTACAAGCAGTCGGAAGGGTCGTGGTTCGAACTCCAGTGGAGGCAGAATTTTTCTTTCTATGTCATTCTTTATTTCTTTACTTCTTCCGCTCCTTACTTGTAGTTTATCAGTATGTAATTAGTTAGTGGTTCATGAATATGATGATTAAGAAATATTGATCACTAGGATTGGAAACATGATCAAACACAAGGGTTTCACCCGGTATCAAGACCCATGCATGTGACCAAATACAGTTCCTCCATTGGATGACTATCTCATGAATTATTAATGAGTTTGAGAAGTTCATTTCCTAACTCCGCGACCCGTTTTTTGAGCCATTTATTGTCTATGGTCAAATTCGTGTTTGACTCTTTCAGTAAGGAGCATGTCGATTTCATTTCATTAAACTGTGACGCAAATTTCTTGTCGAAGGTCTCCTCTATTAGTACTTTTAAATCTTCTTTCTTGACAAAATTGGCCTCAACCATACCTTCCAAGTGTTTCTGACTGACTGCCTGCCATCACTTCGATTTAAGCAAAACCTCTTATATATAATGTTACCATGTCGGAAATAGAAGGTACACAACAAATTAAATTAAATGAACATGGATAAGAAAAAGAAACGCCATCTTGTCATAACGACCGCTGATTATTAGCCGAGAGTAGGAGTGCAGGAGTCACTGAACCGTCTGCATAATTTTCAGCTGTATGGTATCTCTCTGTCAATCTATTTTAACAAAATTTAGAAAATAAATAAAAGAATTATTGGGTCTGTGTCAGTATCAGTCTTTGGCTGATAACACATACCTTGGTCAGTCTCAGATAGCGCTATCATCGTCATCCAATAGGCGTTATGCATGATGACGTCACGCTATTGTGACCAAGCCTCACTTTGGTACAACATTTCCTCTCAACACAAAAACGAGGCTAGGTGGTGATCACGTGACATCATCGTGTATAAGGCCTATTGCTGGTTTTCACTCAATCCCCACAGATTCAAATGACAAAGAGCATGGCGGCCATGTTTGTGCCCCAACAAAAGAAGCTAACGAGGAATCTATTGTTTAAGGGCACCAACATGGCGGCTATGACGTCAAGTGAAAACCAGCAATTATTGCTTAATGCATGTTCGAATGCTTTTTAGTTGGGTATACATACGGGGGGAAGGGGGAATTCGCTATGATTGCTATAAACTCCTACATAACTTAATTATTTTTATTTTTCCAATGTATATGGATAGTAGTTTTCCGTTACGGAGCAAAACATATTTTCCTTATTTTTTAATAAGTTGTTTTAATGTTTCTGGACGTTTTGAAATCAAACAGCTGTTCAGTGCGAGAGGAAACCTCTGAACCCTAGCACTGTGCGAACGACTAAACCCACGTCTCTTCACATTCAAGCTCAGGAAAGTTCCCACATGACTGTCAAGCTCAGACCATCGACTAGCCACCAGGTCCACTCAACTGAAGACGCAGCGGAAGACCTGGAACCTAGTCCCCCACTCTTGGAGCCGTTTGAGTTGGTTTTACCAGCCCCTGAAATGTCGATGATGCCCACAACCTACATCCACGAGCTTGCCACCAGACTTCTATTTACTACAGTGGACTGGGTCCAAAACTTTCGAGCCTTCAGTCAGCTAGACGGTCGTGACCAGCGGATTCTCCTTCAAAACACCTGGTGGGAATTATTTCTCCTCGGGGTTGTCGAGTTTTCAAGGTACTTCCCGCTTTCCACAATGTTTGCCATGGCAGTTAGTGTTGTGAGTGGCGACGAACGAGCTCTCGAGCCTACTGGAAGACGTTATGGAGAAATAACAGCAGCCGAGAAAATAATGGCCATAAGGCGTTGGGTCAGTGAGTTGGAGAGATTAAAGCTAGATGGAACCGAGCTCGCATACCTAAGGATCATAGCGCTGTTCAATGAAGGTAAAATACCCACTAACGCGCGCTCTGATTGATCAAAATCTAGAAGTTCGTGAGTGTCTATCATGTAAATGACGTCATATCTCACTAACGCGCGCTCTGATTGGTTAGTGAGATCACGGAAGTGACGTCATACCTGTGTTTCTAAGTAGTTCTTAATCAAAATTAAGGAAATGCCAAATTTTGAACTGGAACTTTCGTGATTATTTTAAAGATGAAATTGACAGACAATTAGTAGACTTAGCTGACGATGTGACAACATTTGCTATCTGAAAAAGAGAAGACATGTAAACAATACTGATTAGTTACCTCAGCGGCAAGAGGCGTACGTTATAGTTTGTGCATTTCGGTCGTGAAAGTGTAGTAAAACTGGGTTTGTTGTGTTCTGTTCTCTGACAAAAACGATCCCGACACACCCAAAACTTATAATCTTGATGTATCCTCTGACGTGGCAGCATTCAACAGTGACCTACAGTGCACGTTTCTATCGGCTGGGCACCACACAATCACTTGACGTCAATCAGGTTTCATTTTTTAACGGAACCAGGCTGTAATTTGTTGATTTAAAAATAACCAAACATCTAAAAATAGATTTCAAGAAATTGTCATTGAAACATACCTACGCCTGGGTGATTCATTCTCTTTATACCTGATATACTCTTGATCCCTTTCAACTCAGATTCGCCAATATTGAATACGGTCTACTAGACATCACGTTCTATCCAGAGATCATCACCCATGACCCACATTAGGCCTTCATCCCTAGATAATCTATCCCGATCTATTTTTAGCTTGCATTAATTATCTTGATTGTTTTAGTATTGTTCTGATTGGTCATTACTTTAGCGCTCCATTGACCTGCGAAATATGGCAATCGCACTTCGCTCAAATTTTAATTGAGAAGTGCTGGGACCTAATCTAAAAATAGCACGCGGGATCGGGATGGATTATCTGGTGGCACACCGCGGCAAAATGTTATGCTCCGCTGGCCGAAAGAACGGAGGCTCTGGTTTCTAACACAAGTTTCTGAGGGCTTAAACATGTTTAGTAAATACTTTTATAACTTAGTAAGCTCACAGTGAATTACAAATTAAGAAAACTCCAACCTGTTAAAGTTTTAGGCTTAGCTTTCAAGTAGTTTTCTTGTTTTTTGTGCATAACATTTCACATACGTGCCTAAAATTAGAAACAGGAGTGCTTGCCTTTGTTTTCTTTTAGTTTCGGCGGGAAACTGGCGGGACGCGCGCGTTCAATCTCGTTCCCAGAGCCCGCGATCTTTTGGCCCAAAAAATCGCGGGATCGGCGACCGCTGGGCTCATCCAAAGCGCATGCGCGTGACGTTTTACAGCGGTGTGGGTACGGAGTTACAATCTTTTGGATAAGGGACTAGTCATAAAGTACAGGGGAAAGGGGGTGTGATAAAATTCGATTTTATGTGGCCCACTCCTGGATTAGTGCAAAATTACACATGACCACCTCTATTTTGCAGCTGAAAAACATCATGACCCACCCCCTAGTACATTTTGGCCTACAAATAATGGTAATATACATAGTACAGTTATTATATAAATTGGAGGTAATGTTCTGTATTATTGTATCTCAATAATCAGTCTCCAAAATAGATACAACATCAGTTCATGCAATATGTGTGCTTCAAAAAAACAAAATAAAAGAACTGTTAATACCTTTCAAGTGTAAAACCAAATCAGATTTTAGTGTGGTGGCAAAATTTCCATGACCCACCCCATTTATGATTTGAAAAATTAATGACTCACCCCCTAATTTCCATCACCCCCCCTCCCCCCCTTAATTAATTTATGACCAGTCCCTAATGGTCTTTTGGTTCTATTTTCTTTTGACAGAATTCTCTGAGCTAAAGAACAAGGCTTTGGTAAAAATGTGTCGAGAAAAGGCATGTAACCTTTTGAAGAGAAAAGCCCACCAATCTCACCCCAGCAGGCTCGCACAAATACTCCATCACCTCCCTGAAATGCAAGAACTGAGTGCATCTACCGTCGAGGGACTCTTCTTCACTGAGTACCGAGGCAGAATCAGTGTTACATCCCTCATAACACATGTCACGTCGACTGAGATTCGGCGGTAATCACCAATCAAGTTCTACATTCAATAGACCTTTCCAAGATGGCCGCCTTTCCTAGATGGCCGCCGCGTGGGAAAGGTCTATTGATTCTACTGGTTGAAGCTCGTGTTTTACATTGATAAAAACCTACTTAGCTCTTCGCTTATAGGGGTTATGTCACTGAAGATGAAAGACGAAATGAGCTACTCAGATTCACAGAGCACGCTTTCCAGGTACATTGGATAAAATTTGAGACAATTTTGATCAAGGCGAGTAAAGATTCGAGTGGATGAAAAAAACTGGTTTTAAGAGAAATTTAGAGCAGCTTGAGATCGGTTCACTGTAACCAAAATCAAGATTCTACAATAAGCTTTTGTAATTGACTTTAATCTTTGTCATGCTCTTTTGAAACATGTTTGAAAAGCATACCAGGGCATTCCCATGGTATTTTTCTTCTATCTTTGCGTGTTATTATTTTCGTAGTTTTATATTAAAGAAACTTGAAGGTTCAACATATCAAACAACGAGTGTCGATTTAGAGGTCTGGGACCTAGAAACCGCCATTTTGAATGTCGTGGCAGCTCTTCCAAATATGGAATATGGAATTTTCCTAATATGGAAGAGGCCGCGGGAAGTTCAAAACGACACTTTTGCTTGCTATTTTATTGACATGATTCGGTTGGCATAGCCACTTTAAGCTTTAACAGGAAAAGTATGTGACTTTATGCTACGAGCCTTTGTATACAAATATAATATGAATGTCGAGTGAAATTTTCGCCGGTATTCCATAGAAAACCATGAAATAACCATATTATCCTACATTTCACACATCGAGGCTGTGATTACACAGTAGCTTTTCTGGGCGCAACATAAAAACAAATTTACGGGAAGACTTATCACGATAACAAAGTAAGTTACCGCACGAACTGCGAATTTTCTCGCCGGAAAACAAAATTTTCGAGTGGCGGACGCGTCTGCAGACTAATTATGTATTCCAAATCTTGAATTCTTATTGGCTGATAAAGAAAGGGCGCGAAATTTCCTGCAATTTGATTGGCCTTGATCTAGCCATGAAATACCGCTCTGTATTTCATTAAAAAAAACATGAAATACCGCCGTGTTGCATAGTAAAGCTGAGCTCTGATTGGCTAAAATATATTTATAGGATAATGCCCTGTATTGCATAGTAAAGCTGAGCTCTGATTGGCTGAAATATAATATTTGTAGGATCTATCGACTACTACATAGACCGAGTCAAGGTCTATTTTGCCGCCTCATCGCCATATAAAAGTGATGACAGCTGGTAGGTGCTATTTGCTTTTATAATAAAGCCGACGTCGACGCTTATGTACCTTATCTCAATGTCTGGTGACAATGGCACCAGAGCGAGGCCAGTTGTCTCCGAAAAATTGGAGACCGCACCGTTGTGTTATTTTGTTTTATAAGGAAATTAACGTTATTTCCCGCCATCGCCGGACTGTATATTTTTCTCTTCCTGAGACAACTGGCCTCGCTTTGATGCTTTTATGAAAAAGGTCAATATTAGAGCTAACGATGATTCGATCTGAAGATGAATTTATCCAAGTTATCACTAGTGCTTCGTTAGAACTTTATAGTATATGTACTAAAATGTAACGAAAATGTACCTTTTAGCCTGCATGCTAAAGGAGTGCATTGAATTTCTTCGCCCGTGCTCACTAAGAAATAAGTTGTACTTATGTATTACCTATTGTCCACGTGTTTTTTTATATAAATAAAATAATCGATTTGTGGCTTCGAAATATGCCCTGATATTTCGTCCGCGGAACATTATCTGTTCCGAGAAGAGAACACTGAGCTTCGAGCATAAGATAATGTCTAAAGACAAATATCAGGGCATATTTCGACGCCACAATGTAAGTTATTGGTGTTATCATATTTTCTTTGACGCGCCCGTATTCGCTGATATTTTCCACTGACGCATTCAACCATTCGGTTGTTTCAGGTCCCGTTTGAAATTCAGAGGCTTCTTGCTCAGGCAATGTTTTAATCCTTAAAAGAAAACAGGGTTATTGCCCAACTGTCGACGTACGTGCCGTCGTATCCCCAGCGGCTTTAGCTTTTCAGAATACGTACTGTATACGATGCACAGCGTTATATATTTTCACCGCACAACTGCCATTGTTTAATAAATAAAGCTTTTTTTTAGCAATCTAGCTGCTTTGGTAAAAAAATACATGCAAGGCGGTTTACGAGTCAGCAAAACATATAAGCCATTCTATTGCGCGCTTTGCGCAAGGCCACTATGAAAGGCGCGCAAAATACGGCCTGACTCGTAAGAATACGTTGCTCTATTAGCTGAAAGAAAACTTGTTTAAAAGTTCCGATTATGTATATTGTTATATACGCGATTAACGAACACAGTAAAACGTGCAACGCAAGCTTGTTTGTGTACTGATGTTTCCCTTTATTTCAGGTTTTATTAACAGTAGAAGCTGTATGTAGCCTGTACTCGGGCTGTATTAAAGAGTGTTGCCCCGGGACAAAAAAACACTCAAATTTCCATACCCTTTTCAAGAAAGTGTTAAAATTTTATATCCCTCTATAAGACAAATAATAAATTATCTATACTTGGATGTCAGGGTTTATTGTAATCTTGTATGAGTGTAATAACTAAATAAATCTTCATCAAGCACTAGACTTCTCATCATGCCGTAGTTTGTCCCTGACGACTCATACGAAATCTGCTTTAAAGTGCCACTACGACGAAAATTTACCATTTCGATTTGCCACTTTTTCAGTGTCTATAGGTCAATCAGTATTAGAAATATCCGAAATAGTAAAAAATATTCCCAAATGGGCATCTTAAACCACAAATTTTAGGAGAGTTTACCGGTAAAATCATGTCCGCCATTGCTGGAAGCCGTGCCCTTTGTAAAGCTTTAAACAAAGGTTTATTCACCGGAAGTGATGTCATACACTTAACACGACAACCTCGTGGCGCGAAATAGCGTGCATAAAAAAGTAGCCAACCTCGCAAAGATAAATATAACTTTCTTCTTATGTACGTGAAGACGTTTTTAGTAGAAATATGCCTCCAGGCGTTGTGTTCTGCAGGCGAGCGTTAAGTGTATGACATCATTTCCGGTGAATAAACCTTTGGTTAAAGCTGAACAAAGGGCACGGCTTCCAATAATGGCGGACGTGTAGATTCAATATTCGGAGCTAAAAAAATAAGACTTCCTGTCGTTGTATCGAAAAAAATTTGAACTGGTAATAATATATGAACTCTACTTTATGAATATGCAAAAACATTGATATGTCAAAATTTGATCGTAGGGGCACTTTAACTAGGAAAGAGGTTTTGGAAAGTGCTATCATAACATCAAAAAGATATGACAAACAGATAAATACCATACCCTGTTCAAGCTCTGTCGATGTGAAAATGGATATCCTGTCTAAGACCAGCAACTCGAAAAACCATACCCTGTCCAGCGGATCATCCCCGTATAGTCCATATATGGGAGTAACCCCCAACGTACAATAACACAAATAACGATTCTGAACTCAAAACTTGGTTTTTAATCAAACATGTCACAGTCATTGATACATTTTTTGTTTCTTTCATGCCTTGTAAATAAAAGTGATTTGTCAACATTCTGAAATTGAAATAAAATGTTCTAATGGTGACCCCTGGGTTACAAATAGGGCACTGGGTCACTATTACAGATTGATTTTCAGGGTGGGCTACAATTAGAACATGGGTCACAATTAGAGCACTGGCTTCCTATTAGAACATTTACGGTAATTCTTGTTCGTCTATTTCGCAAAACGGCTTTTTGCGGGTTCGACAACAGGACAGTCGGAGTTTTCTTCGAAAACTTCAGTTTCTTTACAGGTTTCCATGATTTTTGTGCATATTACAGCGGCACAAAAATCGGAAAAAGGAAAAGGCCGTGGGTTTGTTTTGATTTTTCCAGCCGTGCACCATAAACAAATTGCAATTTGATTGGTAGCTCGGCGTGCACCTTAAAAAATGGTGCACGCCTAGCATCCAATGAAATCGCGCGTTCTTAAGATGTTCCAAGTGTTTATTTTATAAATATATATATAACTTGTGTGTATTACATTTATGTAGTACTGAGAAAAAAGGGTAGACTGAGTGAGTTACCTGGCTTATTTTTGTTTCCAGTTTGCTCCCCTGAGCTCAGTACATAAGGATGTCCAAACCTCATCCAGAATGGTATATATTGTCAGTCTTTATTTCCTGTTTTGGTAGGATTGTTTTCCATTTTGTTTTAAGTTTGTCCAGTTGAGGGTATAATTATATGTGGTAGAGCTATGTCCAAACTTCAATAGTGAAGATGTTTTGACAATATTATTTCTTTGTATTTTCAGTTTTCCATATAGAATATTTGTAAAGTCTTGCTACTTTATTGCTGTTGACAAACTGTCATGGCCGACACTCTTCAAGTCTGCACAGAGCACGTGTAGTGTCAAACCTGATTGGCTAATGCAATCACGTGATCAAATCAATATCGTTACATCTCTCCTTTCTTATGGAACAAACAATAAACTCAAATGGAACTACGGCTGAGCTAAATCTAACGTGTCCGGTCAGAATAATCATAGCAGTTCAAAGGCCGGGTATAACTACTTGCTTAACAAATAGTCCTGCAGGTAACGGCTTGGAGTCTTGATCTGACGACCGCTGTGAGCTACTCTCAGAGGTCCCGTTGAAGCCGAGGGCTGCTGCTGAGTTACGGGCTCAGTTGGTGGGGTGGTGTTGACAACAGGCGTTTTATCTGTGTCGACTGGTGATGACGCTGCTCCTGTGGATGGGGACTCTGGTAGTATCTGGTGCAGGTGGCTGTGTAGGTGCTGGGACATGCATGGTCAATTTCTTTATTGACCGCTGGTTCCATGATCTTCCAGAGATGCTTCCGATTCCTCCGTAGACAAGGCCATTCTCAGTCCGGACTTCATACGATCTGACATCAACTTGGCCTTCTATTTCGGCTTTGAACCATCTACCCGATCTGTCGTTTGGTTTTGGTGTTACTCGTACTATGTCGCCTTTCTTAAAGTCCCACTACGACCAAAATTTACCATTTCGATTTGCCACTTTTTCAGTGTCAATAGGTCAATCAGTATTAGAAATATCCGAAATAGTAAAAAATATTCCCAAATGGGCAAGATAAACCACAAAATTTTAGGAGAGTTAACCGGTAAAATCATGTCCGCCATACACAAGAAGAAAGTTATATTTATCTTTGCGAGGTTGGCTACTTTTTTATGCACACTATTTCGCGCCACGAGGTTGTCGTGTTAAGTGTATGACATCACTTCCGCTGAATACTGAGAACGGCTTCCGTGAATACGTCACCACTTCCGCTTAATAAACCTTTATTTAAATCTGAACAAAAGGAACGGCCTCCAGTAATGGCGGACGTTTAGATTCAATATTCGGAGCTAAAAAATAAGACTTCCTGTCGTTGTATCGAAAAACGATTTGAATTGTTAATAATATATTAACTCTACTTTTTGAATATGCAAAAACATTGATATGTCAAAATTTGATCGTAGTGGCACTTTAAGTGATACGTGGCAGTTCTCGGGCGTTCCTGTTGTAGTAGTTGGTTTGTAGCTCTTTCCTCTTCAGTAGATTGTCCCTGGCATTTTCTTGGATCTTTGGTCTCGGGAGTTCTGCTGCAGTAGGCAGTAGTGTCAGCTTGTCCTTCGGCTATAGAGTCTTTGTACTGGCGAACACTCTACACCTTCTGATGGAGTATTCCTCCAGCTAAGTAATGCCAAATAGAAATCAGTGCCTGCTTCCTCGCACTTCTTTATCAATTGCTTCGCTGTCGTAACTGCGTTCTCTACCCGACCATTGCTCTGTGGGTAGCCTGGAGAGTTTGTTGCTGCCTCAAAGATGGTCAAGTCTCACCGATCAGAGCTGCTCGGAAACTAAGGAACTAGACTGAGAAATTCAACGTAAACAGCCAAAGAAGCTTCAGACCAGAGGAAGAGAAAAAGGTCCATGAAATGTCGGAAGGTGGGACATTTTGCGGCGGCGTGCTATTCAATGCCTGCGAGAGAAGAGGGAAAACACGGTTACCACTAATGAGAGTTATGACGAGCGTGTGTTTCTGGGTATCAGATAATCAACACATGCAGTGAGGATCAATGGAAAGTCCAGCCGTCAAGGTAAGTGGGAAACCAGTAGAACCAGTGTTGTTTAAAATCGATACTGGAGCGGATTTAATAACTACTATTTCGAAGACAACCTTCCAAAGTTTACCCAGTCGTTCCAAGTTAACACCAACTAAGATATCCCTTCCTAGCCCAGGGACAAGCTAAACTGAGGAACAATTCACTACATCTTATTCAGTAACACGTAAGGGTAACAGGTTCGACATTTACATTTTTTGTGATAAATGGAGAACACGCAAGCAACTTATTAGGGCGACAGATAGCCTGTGTTACGGGTCTAGACAAGAAAGTAGAGGAGATTAATGCAGAGGTATTTGGATTGTGAACCAGTAAAGATTCAACTAGATGCCCAGGCAGAACCATACTGTATTAATTCATCAAGAAAAGTTGCTTTTCCTTTGATGCCAAACTTAAAATAATGGAGGAAATTTGTATTATAGAAAGAGTGACAGGACGGACAGAGTGGTGTGAGCCAATGATGCCAGTGCAAAAGAGGAGCAGAAAGCCGAGAATCTGTGTGGATTTGAGGAACTTGAACAATGCGGCGAAGCAAGAGAGATATATGTTGTTGACCCTAAAGGATGTCACCAGAAATGTCAGACATCGTTTGCAAGCCGCGCGTGCGCATTGCATTACCAGGACCTTTAAAAATGGCAGCCCATATTACAATAAATGTATGGAGAAACTACAAAAGTATTGATTTTTCTCATCTATAATCGATTATTGTTTTTCAGTTTCCTCGCATTAATTTCTCTTCTTTCAAAGCAGTAGAATGAATAAATCGTTTTAGCGTACGATACTTCTAACCTAGTTTCATCGGTACGTCTTTGTATGCACTTTTCTCTCCTCTGAAGCTCTAGTAAATACTCTAATTTTCACAAATACGCACGTACTCAATTCAAAGGTAATAGCGGAAATTTACTTAATAACCGACGCTTCACTTCAGTGACCTATATAACTTCACAAAAATCGATTCACTCTTCATCAAATAATGATTTTGAAGCCAAATAAATACCTTTGAAACGGTTCCTTTTCACTCTGAATTTTGCGAAAATTCCTTTGCTAATTGTTATGCGTCTATCGCCATTGTAGCCGGTACAAGAAAGTGAATCCTGACATACGGGACGTCGTTTTCACGACGTTTTGAATTTTGCTCTCTTTGGTAATACCGCTGACAATCTCGGTGGGCTCCGTGAGAACTCACTACATCCAGACAGTGCCAAGTTAACCACCATTATCACTTTATTCGCCTCCTATTTGGGACTACATAAGCCCTGGAAATCATTCGACGCCTAATGACTAAAGAAGCAGGAAGGCTGCTCTGTGATCATTCATGGATGATGTCATAGTCCATGCCGGGAAATCAAAAGAGTAACATGACGAAAACTTGCAGAAAATACTACATATCATGCATCAAGTTTCAGGACTGAAGCCAAGTGTGTGGTACGTAAAGACAAGTTGACTTATTCCGGTCATGTGATCAGTGCAGAAGGCATAAGCCAAGACTCTGAGCCGGAAAGTGAGGATAATTAGGGAATTACAAGTTCCAATGGATGTGTGTGTCGGGTATACGCAGGATAAACTATATCTCGGGAGATTCATACCCAGGCTTTCAAGTACAACACTCGCTGACAGTCTTAGCCTTCTATGACCCAATGTTGAAGTCTATATTAATGTGGTCAATGCAGATGCCAGATCAGAAGTTATGGTATATTGGCAGTGTATTGTTGCACGAGCATGATAATTAACTCAGACCAGTTGAATTCTGCCCAAGGACATTAACAAGACATTAAGCCAAGTGAAGCTGAAGTTAAGTATGTCTAAAGGTATCTAAATGGAATGCCTGGCGGCAGTTTTGGACCTGTGAGAGATGTGGCGAAACTCAGAAGCCGAGAACTAATTGGAAGGTTTCCTCACCATCCACAACTCGCCAGCGCATTAGAACTCCATCCTTTACGACCAAGTGAATTCTGCTCAAGGACATTAAGGCCAAGTGAAGCTGAAGTTAAGTATGTCTAAAGGTATCTAAATGGAATGCCTGGCGGCAGTTTTGGACCTGTGAGAGATGTGGCGAAACTCAGAGGGGAGAACTAATTGGAAGGTTTCCTCACCATCCACAACTCGCCAGCGCATTAGAACTCCATCCTTTACGACCAAGTGATCACCGATTCCCTCAACAATTGCACACATTTAATTTTTGATTGTCTGAGTGACTTTGGAACGGTGGGGGAAATCAAATCAAATCTGGGCCGGATTACATGAGGCGGGCTGCCGGGCCCCGTTTGTCGGCGGACTGGCCCGCTTTGTAGAGACCGGGCTAACCCACCCCATGTATCGCAATGATCGCGATTACATGGGGCGGGCTAGCCCGGCTTGGCAAGCCAACACGAAGGCTTACAATTATCCCATGCATTGTCCTTGTGATAGCCATTTTGTAAATGAACGACTTCCATATCAAAGTCATTGCGTACAAAAGCCTATATATCGATACCGTGAACTGACTTCCGGAATAGCTCACACGAAAACACACGGTTTTGGGAGCTATTTTACCATTTTATTTTTAGCGAATACCTAGTCTGCGACTGGTAATCGAGTCTGGAGTGAATATTTTAAGATTTCGATATGGCAAATTTAGATTTTCTTACGCTGGTTGGTGTGATTTTTTACAAGGCGTTACTGTCTTAAGGTTACCGGATACCTTCGAGGTATGTTTTTTTGGAAAAAAATATTATTGATTATTTGGAAAGTTTATGGATTGTTGTACAATTTAGAAAAAAATATATTTCAAAAGATACAAAAGCTTGCGAGATATTTAGAAAAAACGTATTTAGAAGGAAACTAAATAAATCACCGAGGCGTTATAATCCCTTTACGTTCCACGGGCACCCCGTGGACTTTTAGCGGGAGCTGTTATCCGAGTAATTTGCATACTGTTGTAGCTTCCCTTCGAAATAACAAACGTGCATTTAGAGTCTTTTATCAATCGTTTGTATGGGAAAATACAAAAGAGAAAAGCAAAGTTCTTGGGTAAAACGTGAAGCGAACCCTGGAACGAAAAAGTAAGGAAACCGGCGATAAGGAGGAATTCGGTAAAACGAGGATTGAGCTCGCGGACAGCGACAAAGGCTCGTGGTTCGAAGAACGTGCGAAAGGCAGCGAAGAACAACCTTTAACTTCAGGGTCAACTCCAAATATAAGCAGCGCTAGCAGGCTTAAACTGTCCTTTGGTTTACCAGGAACCAGCAAGTCATTTGAAGAGACTGAGGACGCGAGCAGCGATGAGTTCACATCGGAGTCTGATTCAGATCCGAGTTTCACTCCTGGGCCGTTGTCAATCCTCGACTTCTCAATCGTGAGCTTGAGAGGATATCAACTTGCAGTTGTTGTGGAACTTTGGGAATGAAACTTAACGGCTCTCGAACTGAGCGAAACTGTTGAATTGTTGTGAGAGCGAAAGGTTTCTTATGAAATATGACCTACCTTTCCCGCGAATTTCACTACTGCTTTGAAGCTCCAGGGGTCCTTGCGTAGTCATTGGCTAGTTGGTTCGACGTGTTGACATTTGCTTTGATGAGGTGTGAAATGTTCACAAAACTTTACACGCCAAATCTCCGACTAGGTTTTTCTTCGTATCCCCTCTCTTTGAATGAATTAATAGGGTATGCAGACTTGCCAGATTTTGATAAAACTCGGCCAAAAGACAGATAAGTTACTGACAAAGAAAAGGGTGTGAGCGTTTAACAATATTCAAAGTATTTTTCCTCGTAAGGTATCCCGCGTAATGTGACTCGGACATTATTGAAGACTAAAACTTTAGGAATGAATTGCATTTGAATGAAGTAAAATATCAACAAATGCTCACACCCTTTTTTAGGCTGTCATGTGCTGATTGACATTGTGCAGTTGAATTGTTTTTATGCGTTAACCCAAAGGCTGCTAATTCACTTTTATAAACCTTGTCAGTTTTGCGTTTGTTGGCTTAGCATTGCTTTACAATTAAATATTTTTTTAAACAAATCCATTCAGCGTATTCTGCACTTCATAAGCTTTGCAGAGGTATATAGGTTTCTATAGTTTTCTTTAAAACAACGCGCGTACAAAATTATTAACGAGAGAGACCCGCGAAGGTATCCGGTAACCTTAAAACCACCAAGCCGAGAAAAACTGGGTTTAGCTTGAATACGCATGCTCGAACTGAGTTATCTAGCTAATTTCTGAACCTGCGTATAAATGTACTGCGGCTTTCGCCAGTCACTAGTGCGCATGCTCAGTTTGGTATTTCCAAGATGGCGGACGAGTATAAAGAAGGTAAGAGTCGACTACCGTTATAAATACCTTGAGCAGTGTGGACTTCACAAATGTGTTATTTGCTAACATGTGATAAGGGAGGTTTAGTAACCTTTATCTTCAAATCAGTTTTTTTATTTCTCGTATCCAAATAAATGCTCAGACATCTTCCATTGTTTTACTTTTATAATTCCGAATGTTCCTGCTATTCAAACCGAATTATTGAATATTCATGATCCCCCTTGATGACGTAATTATAGCATTATATAAGACCAAAGTAATTATGCAAGGGAAGCAGAAAGAGTAAAGTCGAAAATGGCCAACCCTAAAGCTCGTCCTGCTACACGGACTCAACCAAATCCGGACACGATTTTCGAGATCTGAGAAGCCACTCGAGTCCTTGAACCTCAAGTCTCTATTGCTGCCTCGTTAGTAGACCCCGACCCAGTTGCAGGGAATATAGCAGCCTCAAATGCAACGGCCGCGAGTTCGACAGCCACGAATACAGCGACCACGAGTTCTACTGCCACTAATCCCGGGCACTAATATATCTGCCACAGTCTTGGGGATACCGAACAATGGTCCGACTATATACAGGCAGTAGCCAGGGGAATCTAGAGGTAAGAGTGTAAAGGATTGATAGCTAGTTCTGGGAATTTTCCATAACCGAGACGTCTTGGCTTTTCTTTGGTGTTAGTTTGAGTTGCGGGACCGTAACAGAGGGTTGGCAGTTTCGCAATCCTTCCCGGGGGAATGTGGACTTGATTGGCGTATTCTCCCTAATTTTTTATGGCTTCATGATTGTCTTGGTTTTGAATATTTTTCAAGTCCTTTCAAAAATCTTGTTCCCAGTCATATTGCCCGGTTAAGTTTACCGTAAGGGAGTGGTCGGGCACACTCTAGGCCTGGGAAACAAATATTGCCGGTTCACGTGGTACGAATTTTCGTTATGTGAATCTTAGAATCGTGATGCGCTGTGTGGGCTCATGAGATACGATTTTAGTTCCTTTACGTGAATCAAAACTCGTGATGCGCTGTACGTGTGGGCTCATGTGGTGCGAATATGTGAATTTTACACAAGGTTCTAGGGTACCACATTGAAATAGTCCTAGTAGTAAGAAACAAAGGGCTAATAGCCAGAACGACGATCCACAGTTGGGGCCGATATCCGGGACTATGGATCACTTTTTTTGTAGACGGTGGTATCTGTGGTAACCCTCCAAGAATGTCATGAAGCGGTCACGGCTTGAGGTCTATATCAAAGTGAGTGAGTTGATGCATATGGGTATATCATTACGAGAGGGTTACCTATTCAGGCCAGTAACACCATCGGGAGAAGTGGCGAGGGCCCCCCTCGACTCAGCCGCGGCTCAGAGTCGTTTAAACACCTACGTTCAACTCCTGCCTCGGTTTTTTGGCAAGCGTAGAATCACATTGCACGGGTTGAGACGTGGCTGCACAATCTCTCTCGCAATGTCAGGAGTAGACTTGCAAACTGTCATGGAACATATAGGCTGGAGGACTCCAGGTTTAGCACGCCATTACCTCAAGCTGGAGCCGGGGCCATCCTGTACCGCTCGAAACGAGCCACAGCATTGGCTTTCCCAACACTACAAAACACCCTAACCTTTAGAACGTGCAGTACAAAAACAATAGAGCTACAGTATAATGGGTGCAATCAGAATACAGGTCTCGAGCGGTACAGGATTACTGAGCTGGAGAAGATGTTAAGATCGTATCTGGAGGGGCAGGTGATTCTATGGCAGAGCCGTCATTGGACTTAGCGGAGTTTTACCGGAAACAAAATTAACTCACGGGTTTCACGCAGGATTTTGAGACCTGAAACCCGAACAATCTATAGTCTGGACTAACACTTAGACACGGTAGTATATGCTATATACATGTAAGTATGGCTTAGATCGAGTGTTACGCTTGATCGAGGGGATTGGTTATTTAAGGATTGGGAGAGCCGTCAGGACGTTTACAGCAGATCAAGTTAAAGGCGGAATGAGAGAGTGGGAAAGGCTCAGTAGAGTGGCTACTCTATGGAAGGATGAGACAGAGAGGAGCTATTCTTATCTCAGCAAGTGGGATATAGTACTATCCTTTCAACAGTATTTACACGAGATTGCCAGAGTACTAAGCTTTGCAAGATGGCGAATAAATAAGTAAAGAAAAGAAACGAGAGAAACAAATGTCAGTCTTACTGGGAGTCCAACCCTCGACCCATCGCGCAGAAGCCGACTATCTTAACCGCTGTGCCACGCAAAGGACCACGCCGGATTATGACATGCAAATTGTCATTACTAGACTGGTGCCTGTGAAATTAGTACCCAACTAGAGTTTATGTCATGGACAGCACAGCCTAGTTTTAAGACTATAGTTTCGCTATACCGGCTCAATGACAATTTTTAGCCCCCTACCGGCGTTTTTTACAGATTCAAATAGGACAATAAATTTCCAGCAGATGTATAGAACGTCGAGGTTTCTCAAGTTTAGAATTCGAATTCGAATTCTTACTCTTTCTCGTGTTGACCTTTGCTATATATGGCGGTAGCTCTAGTAGGAGATATTTTCGACAGAATCCGTATAGTTACGGAATCAACAAGTAAGTCGCAGTATAAACTTATAATGCCCGGGGGGGGGGGGGGGACTCCCTTATGTGAGGGGTACATGGATGCTCGTCGTACCTTTTAGGGGTCAAAATCAGGAGTTTGGTACCACTTAGGGTATCCACCATCAAACACTGACATTTCTATGTAAAGCGGTACCTTTTAGGGGTCGGGTGTCAATTGAACAAAAAAGCTGTTATCAATTTACATCTTTATTATCTTTTAGGGGT